>JAFIDM010000003.1:16994222-17022049 GCA_023159025.1 Thereuonema tuberculata | reverse complement strand
CTCGCTTATTATTGTTATAATGTAAAAGGCTTGAGAAAGAGGAGACGTTGCGTATCTCCTTGAAAATTCGTTTTTCTGGTAATAAATGTATAGTATTGTAACATTTATTTCTGGTAGTGAGGATGATGTTTTATAAAGAGTCAAAATGATTGGAAATGACTTTTCTTATCAGCACATCTTGTTTGTATCATCACTTTTGGGACACCCTGTATATTTTAATGAAACGATCAGGTTACATATATTAATTTATCAATATTCATAAACTACGAGCTTTCAAACTTTACTGAATACGGTTCAAAAGTTTTTTACTTATTACTGCTAATATTTAATATACACTGAGCGACCATTTTATTAGACACCATACTAATAACGAGTTGGTCCTTCTCTAGCTTTGATCACAGCCATAATTCTTCTAGGCATAGATTCTACAAAGTGTTTGAACCATTCTTCAGGAATGTTGGTTGACCCAAGCTGACAAAAAGAGCAGCCCTTTATTGGTTCACATTGGATGGTGGTGTTTCTAGGCTTCGAAATTAAGAATCTTTCCACCTCACAAATGCTTGATGGGTTGAGATCAGGCGTCTGAACCGGCCAATTAAGCAAGTGGAAATCAGTCATGTTCACTGAACCAATTGGAGACCAATAGAGCAAAGTCTCAGGATGCATTGTCCTGTTTAAAGTGGCCATCTGTATTTGGGGAACACTGTAACCTCTGTGCACCAGGTCGGCAACAATGTTAAGATAGCCTCCAGGGATATTAGGGGATCAAGTGTGTCGTAATAGAATATTCCCCAGATCATTATTTCACCGCCACCCACTTGCATGGTTGTCACTTGGAAAGACGGGTCCATGGATTCGTGCTTCTGTGCCACGTTTTCAAGTTCTTTACGATAAACTTTAAAGTTACGAATTCTGACTTATAACACTTCATTAAAAAATAAGGTTGAAAAAATTAACGAGTTAAAGTTTGTTAAATTATAAAAGAAGATAATTTTCTATTTTATATACGTAAAATCCTTAGTTTCGTCTGGTGTTGTTAACATAATTATAAGCGTAATTTGCCAGGCATCCGCGAGGCATTGTTATCGATTATAATCGTAATTTCGTTAATGCTAATAATGTTATTATGTGAAATAAGTGGGAGAAATATTTAACTAATGAACTCAAGCTGTTGCGCCCGAGCGAATCGTGTGTGCCGATTAGCTATAGGTTAAGTAAGTTGAGGTGTCACGCCCTTCAGGATATTTATATTGAAATTTTTAAAACAAATTATACAAATTATTCAATCGATTATAATTGATAACAATGCATCGCATTAACAAAATTACGCTTATACAGTGAAACCTCGGTTTTCGTCGATAATCCGTCTGAAAACAATCGGCGTAATCCGAAACCGACGAAAACCGAGGCAATTATTTTCATTAATTCGTTCTAGACACTCCAAAATACATACCAAAAACACATTTTATAGAGAATAAATATAGTGTTTAGTACTAAAACAATAAGAAATAATATAAAATGAATATAAAACAATGTAAAGAATAAATGAACAAGTAACATGGCATTTACATTTTTATACTTTTCTGAAGACTCTTCTCGGCGTATGGAAGACGCCGAGGAAGGGAGAGAGAGATGCAGATATTATTGTTTGGAAGGTATCAAGGCACTATCTGGGATCACTTGCCCTTATCTCAGTGGCGGATCTAGCCCGGACCCATGGGGGGGGGGGGGGGAAATGTTAAAGGTCCTTGCCTTGTGGCCTGTGGGACTACTGATCCAAGCAAAGCGTTCTCTCTCGTCCCCGTGATTAATTTTTAGTGTTTCGTTTCTCTTCTCCTTTTTTTCTCTCAAACAGGGGCGTACCAATGCCTTTGGGGGCCCGGGGCGGGAGTTGTAGATGGGGCCCCCTAGACTTGCTTTTACAATCAAAAAAAAAAAAGGAAATCTTGTGTGGAGGGGGCCCCTCCCAGGTGGGGGCCCGGGGCGGACCGCCTCCCTCCCCCTTGATACGCCACTGCTCTCAATGCTTCTCTCTTCCTTCCTTTTCTTACTGCATTTTTAAATCGCGGGGTGGGGGGGGGGGGGGGGGGAAAGAACCGTGGTCCCCCCCCCCCCCCCCCGCCCCTGGATCCGCCAGTGCTTTATCTTAAGTCATTTGTGTGATTTTATCTTACGTGTGTTACGTACATTTTGAAACTGAAAAACGCAAAATAAACACATTACACCGAATATTGTATATGCAGTAATTACATGTAATTGTAGTATTAGGACACGCAATCAATAAAAAAAAAAAAAAAAATCACAAAACATTGGAAAGCAATGGAATTGTTTGGCTAGACATGCGGGGTGATCATCACACAACTTAGGGAAACAACGCTACCAGAGCCGTTTCTAGGTGTTCTGCCACCCTAGGCGAGAACTAAAAAATGCCGCCCCCCCAAAAAAAACAAAAAAAAAAAACAGAATCTTTAATTGAACAATCAAAAAAAAAAAAAAAAACGCAATCCTATTTTAAAACCAAAAAAAAACCGGAATCCGTCCTTCGGCCGCCCTAGGCGGCCGCCTATTCTTGCCTAATGGTAGAAACGGCCCTGAACGCTACACTGAGCAGGAGATCGCGTGGGTCGCCCTTTATTTTCGCAATACGCCGACGAAATCCGAGGCAAATAGACGAAAACCGAGAAAAATAAAAATCGACGAAAATCGAAACCGACGATAACCGAGGTATTACTGTAATTATTTTAACAATACCAGGCGAAACTAATGATTTTATAAACATAAATAGGAAATTACCTAAACAAATATTAAATGCACATACTAATAATACTGAATTTTTCCTTCAAATACTTTTATATTTTTATATTTTGCTCTAGGTTAATTACTACCGAAGTAAATAATTCTATAAAAGTAAATCTGTTATGGATCGTAGTTTCGTATTCTAACTTTTATAAATTAACGAATAAAATAAATAAATTAATAAATGAAATAAATTACATAATTTAAAATCTTTATTATAAATACTTTTTGCTAAAAATAAATTAGAAATTAAGAGTTTTACGTAATTGATGAAGAATAAATTGATAATTTTGTGTAATTTCAGAACATGGCGGCGTCCATAAGTAAATCCCCCGAAATGGATAAAACCAAGAAATATGATCGTCAGCTGAGGCAAGATTTGTTTATTCATTCATATGGATTTCAGAAAGCGAAATGAAATAAAAGTTTGATTTTTTTAAATTTTATTATTATTTCATCAATTGGATTGTTTATTTTTTATATATATATTCGAACTTTCTACTAATCGATATTATCAAAATATACAATTTTTATTAAACAAAAATACCACAGCCAAACCTGTCCTATCAAATATATCAAGACTTCAATATTATTACATATTTATTTGTGATTACTTAGAATATTTTTAAATGATTTACAGCGCGTTCGTTTCATGGTTGATTTTATCAAATTACAATTTTTAATAATTAAATTTTCTTAACGGATTAACGAATTTTTTACACGTAAATTTCGAACTGTTTGGTTTCAAAATAAATATTTGTGTTGATTTTGAGGTATTTTGGGTTCAACTTAGAACCACAAGAACATTCGATGAGCAATCGAATAAAACAAGCTTCCCAAAGTTACTATGTTGTCTAGGATGTAAAGGATTCGCTTGATTCGATTTTATTAACATAAAAAACTTATTCATAATTTCGCTTTTTTAAGTAGAAGTCGATTATTACTAATTCATTCATCTTATGAGCTGTAACATCCTAAATGAAAGTCCTGGTTTATAATGAATTTAATCATATTTCTAAACAGAATCGAGAAATATCTTAACTATTCCCATTTTGCCTCAGATAAACTATCACTTATTTTATCTTTGAAATTATGGCTTGCAATTCAAAGGGCATGATCTGCAAAATAAATTCTATCGACAGAAAATTATAAATTATTATTTGTTATCTTTGACAGATGCAGTTAATTGATGTTCACATTCCTGTCATGATCTAAAGCTTCTGGGTTTTTTTTTGGTTTCCACATTTTATTTTATGTTTTTTAACTGATAAAATGGATGTATATCAGTAAAAATATATAAATTTCAACTAAAAACAAATAGCAACTATTATAAATTGCAGTGCAAACACTATTAAATTACACTGTACAACATGAAAAATGTCCTTTAGATGAAAATATGTGTTTCTTGTATATTTATGGCTGGAAATAATGAATCTGTACTCAGTTTTTGTCTAGCACATGCCATTTTCCCAAAATTCCTCAATTTAGTGTTTCATTGATTTCCTCGCTAATATTTCTATGTTTTGTTAATTTAATTTAATTTTGGAATTTCCTGCTTATTCTATTCAACATTTTCACAGTAGGGATAGATTTACACACATTTAGCAATATATATCTATATCAAACATTCCTTGCCAGCTTGATCATCCCAAATTCCAGCATTTTAACTGTAAATTTTGTTTCATTTCTGACGTTTCTGTTCACCGTGTGATGTTGCTCCTTTAATTGGTGCTGTATTTCTAATGACGTTAAGTGTGAAGTATACAAGTGTTTAAGGGACTAAGGATAAGGTACATTATGTTCAGTGATTTATGTCTCGTCAGTGTAAAAATAAGCAGGACTTATTTTGTTATGTGTGTGGCAAACTTACATTCAAGACTCAACAATGTAGCTTCTCACCGTTGGTTAGAAAAGCGTATGAATTGTGTTTTGATGCAGAGTTGAGGACCAGTATAAGTTTGGGCTCCACATACATGCTGCAATTCATGTTCCAGGATTCTGAGAAACTGGTTACAAGGAAAACGTAGTAAATGAAATTTGGAGTACCTATGGTTTGGCGTGAACCAAAACACCACGTAACGGATTGTTACTTTTGTTTGACAGATGTGAAGGGTTCTTGTCCAAATCCAAACATTCTATTTGGTATCCAAACCTACCCTCGCTATGCGACCAGTTTCTCATTCTGCAGACCTTCCTGTACCTACAGCTCCAGATAAATATACTGTTGATTCAGAAGAAGACTCTTCCGATGTCCCAGGTGGTCAAGATCCCGAATTTCAAACCTCTACATCTATGATATGTTCACATCATGAAATCAAACAGGGAGAGCTTAACGATCTTGTACGGAACTTAAACCTTTCTTGAAACACACGCAGAATTACTGGGTTCTAGACTTCAAGGTTGGAATCTGTTAAATAAAGATGTAAAAATAAGTTCATTTAGAAGACCACAAAGCCAATTTGCAGACTATTTTGCTGAGAAAGAAGACATTGTATGTTGCTGTGATGTGAATGGCTTATTTCAGGTGTTGGGACATGAACATAATGTAACAGACTGGCACCTGTTAATTGATTCATCGAAACGTAGTCTAAAGGCAGGGCTCCTCCATATAGGCAATGGTTATCCCCCTGTTCCTTTAGCATATAATGCTGTAAATATAAAGGAAACATATGAGGTAATGAGTGCTATAGTGAAATTTATTGACTACACTACATGCAAATGTAGTGGCGACTTGAAAGTCACTGGGATATTAACAGGCATGCAACAAGGATACACTAAATTGCGCTGTTTCCTATGTGAATGGGATAGGTGTGACAGAAGAAATCACTACATCCGTAAACAGTGGCCTCCAAGAAAAACTACATTCTGGGCACCAAAAACATATCACATGAACCACTTGTGAATCTGCAATGCGTCTTTCTTCCACCATTGCACATTAAACTTGGTTTAATGAAAATTTTTGTAAAAGCACTGGACAGAGAAGGATTGGCTTTCTTGCATCTCAGAAACAAATTCAAAAATTTAAGTGAGGCAAAGGTAAAAGAAGGGTTTTTATTGGCTCACAAATAAAGTAGTCATGCACAACGAAGATTTCGAAAATAAACTGTCAGAAGGAGAATTTGCAGCCTGGCGGGCATTTAAATCTGTATGCTCAAGTTTCATTGGAAATGAGAAAGCAGAAAATTATGAAGATCTTGTTCATGACATGGTGAAATTCTTTCATGTTACAGGCTGCAGTATGTCCTTAAAACTACACTTTTTGGACTCGCATCTGGATTTTTTTCCCTCAAAACCTTGGCGCAGTTAACGATGAGCATGGGAAAGGTTCCACCAGGACATTACTATGTCTGAAAAACGCTTCAGTGGACGATGGAATGGAAGTATGCTACTGAATATTGTTGGTCTACTCTCAGGGGCACTCCAACAGATGCCTACAAGCGGAATCGGTCAAAAAAATAATTTTAGTGTATGTGTTTTCCGTAATCAGTGTCTCTGTTACATTTCTCTCTCACTACTTTGTATAAATAAGAAAAGTGGGTTTCCTAAAAAAAATGGGACATGATGGAACATTTTGGTTTTCAGATATGAATCAAGCACCCTTTGTTTATACAGAATTACATAGTTTCATCTAAAGGACAGAAAAAAGGTTCAAATTTGTTGTACAGTGTTATTCAAAGGAGAGATGCTGCTGTTAATAATTAAAGGGAATTATTACACCTTTTACAATTTATTACTCATGACAGCATTTTATTTTTCTTCTCTCTGTGTTAGAAATAGAGAATTATAATAGAATCGCTATTGTTGAATTGATTTCAATGCTCTAATGTGGATCTAGTTTTTTTGTATCCAGATAGTTATTCTTTGAGGTATTGAATAAGAAGAATAATAAAGACAGACACATTTATATTTCTAATAATAATATAAGAGACTTCAATTACACACAAATAAATGTTGTTATTTTAAACTGGCTTTAATTGGATAGTTGTCTCTTAAATTTAAATTTTACATCATGGATAAAATCAGTTAGTATAGGAATATGCAGTTGCATTGAAAAAGACCCATTCCATTCTGGTTTACAGTGCAGATTTTTATCTTATTATTATTATTTTTTACCTATTGATGAAGATTTCTTTGTTCTTCGTGTAATAACTTTTAAGATAAAATACTTTTTATTGGTTCGAAGGTTTTTCTTTGACAACTTTTCAGAAAAAAATAGCTTTTGCTAGAACCTTACAGTATTCCTATGTTTGATTAGGGAAGTTTGCCATTATTAAGAAGGCTTAGTAGTTTCTCTATTCCACATGAGTGGTTTTGTATTGGCTCTTAAAAGGAATTAATTATAATGATACTGAAATAACTATTTAAAAGGATTTGTTTGAGTAATTCTTCGTAGTTGAACTGGAATTTGTATTTAAATATAGACACTGAATTTTGCATAAGTGGCCTTTTTTTTTTTTTTTTTTTTTTAATAAAAACATTGATCTATGGGATCTGCTTTATTTTGCATGTCTAAAGATGCACTCTAATCACACTCAAGAGTTTTCTGTGATATACCAAAATCTGTTGTAATCTTTTACTTTTGTAGTTAGATAGGGTATCCAGGCCTTAGTTTAGCAATTTCCATACATTATTGAAAGGAGATTCTCTGCATATCTTGTTTTTCTATAGCAAATTAGTGCAGACAGTCAATAAATAATAACATAACAGGAAAAATAGACATAAATAATAACATGACTGATGTGGTGTAGGATAGAATGTAGGTAGATGTTGAAATTTTGCCAACTCTTTCTAAATGAAAGAATAATATCTATCGACAAAATAATAAAAAAAAAGAAACCATTGAAACCCAACATTACAAAAGAATTCTATCATGTGCCAAAAGGAAATAACAACTAAGAATTAAAAATAACAGAATAAAGTACTATTCTTTTTAAAATCTGAAGCAATGAAACATCCTTTCAAACATGTATTTCATCTGCCGCTTTCCTTTCTTTCAAATCTCACACTATATTGACTGATTTGAAACATAATACATGTTTTAAGCTAAAGTTAAATGACTTGCTAAAACCATCATGGAAGTTACAAAATATATACAGAGTCAGACAAATTCCTGCCCCAGTCAATAGGAAAGTAAGTTTGAGAGTATTGGTCTAACCAGTTCCATACTCTCCTACATGTAAACTTTATGTAAAAGTTTATATCACATCATGGAGATGTCCAGGGCAAAATCCAGCTCAGCCAAAAATTTCCTGGCCTAGAAAGAACTGGCAATAATAGTGTTATACAATCAAGAAGTTTTCATTGAAACATCAATTAACTACAAAATTACCACTTCTTAATTCATTCTGATGTCTCATAATTAAGAACTGGCTTTCATCTTTTTCAAGCTTAACGGTTTTCAAGATTTCCTCAGATATTGTAATACAGAATATTGACAAGATATCTTTGTTTTGGTAACTTTCATAGCCGAAATACATAGATTTAGTTATAGACCAATTTATAAAGTCAGCAAATTTTAAGATGCGAAGGATGTAAAAAATGGAATGTGTGCTTTGTTTGTTGGAAGTTAAATAATTTCAAGAATAAATTTGGTTTCTTCACCTACAAATAATTAAGTTTTACAATCTAGAAACTTTTTACTTTATGTATTTACAATAAAATGGCCTAACAATATTAATAGATGTTTTCCTATTCCTTTTACACCTACATTTTAAAAATGAACCAGGGATTAAACAGTATCAGATTAGCAAGTCAGGCTATCATTTTCAATGTGTTTCATTTTATCACCTTCTACAGCAAATATCTGTATTACTGAGCTTTGTTAGCAAACCGTTACAGCATAATAGTGGTTCCTGATTATTTTTTGCTCTTCAATCCCGATTTATAGCAAATCCCCTACTAACTATTACATTCACATAGACATGATACTAGTTTTTTACACCTGGATGGAGATGGCATTAGGCATTTTTTATTGCTAACCTTGGAATACTGGAACCTCAAGATGAGAAACACTAAAGTAGAAGATACAGCCCTAAGTTTATGTCTTTAAGATTGATTTTTCACCAGGTTGTACCACAGTCTGAAATTCCATCCATTTTTGATGTTTGATTGATGTAATAGACTAGAGAACTGAGGCAAAGTAGAATTTATGAATCTCATTTTAATACTGATGTTAATTATGTTAGCTAGCAATGATATTATTAACTCATCATTCATTTGTTTGACAAACTCTCAATAATGGTGATCTAAATATTCAGTAAGCATATTTTTCAATGACTTTAACATGTTTCGAAATAAAGTGTTCTTTTAAGTGATAACAACATTTCATTTTCACAAGCATTGATTTATAAAAAAAATTAGCTGTGGCTGGAAAATAAAACAAAACAGAAAAGCGAAGAAAGGCTGTTGTTGAGTGAGTTGTAGTTAGAAATAAAATATAAGTTCACTTTAAAAAAAAAAAAATCACTGAATTTTTGCATTTGTTTAGATTTACTTTCTATAAATAAAACATTCCCTTTCTCTTTACATTAGATTGTGGGGTGATCATGGACAAGCTGCTTTAGAAGCTTCTCAAGTTTGTCTTATCAATGCCACAGCAACTGGAACAGAAATCTTGAAAAATCTAATTTTACCAGGTAAATAAGTTTTTTTTAAAAATAGTTTCCAAGCATAAACGCTGACCAATAAAAAGCATCTTATAATAATGAATCATTCCTTTCATTTCATTCCATCTTTCCCTCTCAGAATGGAAAGTTTCTTGATTTATGTAAGTTTTAAGTAAATTGCCAGTTAATACCATTAACTGCAGTTGATTGTCTAAGGTTAATGCCAAGTGCAAAAAAGTATTGTACACTTCTTTTGGTTTCAAATATTATGGAGTTGCATTACATTCGATTTCATGTTAACTCTTGTATTAACATTATGTTTTAACACTTGTACCCTGCGCTATTTTGTGGATTGTCCTTTCAATAGTTTTCTTTCTTTCTTTTTTTTTTTTGCCTGTTCATTTTTGAAGTAAATTGATACCTCGGAGATTGCCTATTTTCTTTTTATTTCATGCTCATGCTTATTACTATTGGCTTTTTGTCTCCTAACCTTCAAGATGGAATTGAACCTTTGTACAAAATTTCCTGGTACAGTAGAACCTCATTATAACAGACCCTAGAACCTCATTATAACGGACCCTATTATAACGGACAGTTTTAAAAAAAAATTGTCAGCCTACAATTAAGGTGAGCGAAGTGAAAGACCATTTAAATTTTGTTATTCAATATGTTGAACAATCGGCAAATGAAAATGTGTTTGCATATTATGAACACTTACATCAGTTATTAACTGAAGAAATAAGCAGCAAACAAACCCAGCAGAAAATAAATTATTTTTTCAAACCAATGAATATAAGCAATCAACAAGAACCAGGACCTTCTTGTTCTACCAAAGAATATTTTCTTTGATTTTGTAACTAATGAGATGAAAGATAGGACCATCTAAAATGGTCATTGTTAAAAGCATGAAGGATTTAGTATCAAAATTTATAAGGTTTTTCTTTTCTTTTCCCTTTTTCCTTTAAGTTTCGATTTTAACTATCTTACTACAAAGTATACGTTTTTTTGGTATAGAAAAAAAAATAATAAAATGTTCCCAAAACAAAGCCATGGGCACAGGTGGAAAGGTAAGGGGGGGAAGGAGTTGATTGAAAAAGGATGGGTGCAGTGAAAACCAATATTTTGATTGTATGAAAAACCTACCTTCTGATAACTTCAAATATTTCAAAGTAAACAAAGACACCAAACCATAACTTCACCAATATTTCGTTTCTTTTATCAAGAATCTTTTTCAAGGTGTAGAAAACAGAAAGAAAAGAAAAGAAACCATATTTCTCTTTCTAAACGTGAAAGTAAATATCAAATACAATTTAAATAATAAAATAACAAAATCAACATACATGCTCTAAACGTGAAAAGATAACAATTAAAACAAACAAAATAAAAATATTTGATATTTATTTTCACATTTAGAAAGAGAAAGATGGCTTCTTTTCTTTTCTTTTTATTTTGTACACCTTGAAAAGAGTTTGAAGTTTGATGGAACAATAGTTTGAATTTCAATTTCTACCTTCTGATAATTTGTTTTTGTAGTTATTGAAGTCATGCTGCATTATATTGTTTTACTTTCTTCGAATAATTTGATTAACATTATTAATTTAAATAATTTTTTTAGAAATAGATTTATTATAACGTGAAGGTGTATTCTGTGTTTGCTACAGTGTTAAAATATTTCAATGTTTTTAACTTTCTTCTTTTTTAAACAGGTATTGGAGCATTTACAATAGTTGATGGCAACAAAGTTACTGGTGAAGATGTTGGAAATAAGTAAGCTGTTTTAAAATGGCTCAATTAGCTATTAAGTAAAACAAACATTTCAATTTGAATTGATTCATTCAGAACAGAATTGTTTGTTTAATTTTTTTGTTTTTGCTTTGTTCACAGTGTTCGATAATAAAGAGCAATATCTTTTATTGTTCCTCTTTGTTAACAATCAACAACTAATCCTATTTCAATTTCTCTATGTGTATATATATATATATATATATATATATATATATTTTTGTAAGAAATGTAACTCCATCAGCCTTTGTTTTGAAGTGTATCGATTGATGTACTTGTTTTTTAGAAAAGTTTTCTATTTTTCTTGTTTTAAAGAAATAAATGAAAAAGGTGGATCTAATGATAGCTTCTGTTTCTGAACAGGCTTCTATTAGTAACAGAAAGTAGGAGGATCCGAGTCATTTATCTCCAGAATTTTTAGATATGTACTGTCATCACAAAGATGGATAATTTTTATGAATTATCGGCAAAAGTAAAATTAACCAAAAATAAACTCAATCATGAAGCAGTTAAGTAAGATTGAAAGAAGAAATGAGTACTTTGATTAGTACACAAAACAATCTACTTTTGGAAAATGATAAAGAATCGACTTTGAGTGTTAGATTCAGAACAGCTAAGCAAGGATTAGTTCATTGTTTACAATTTTGGCATATTTATTCTCTAATTCTATAGTTGGAAGAAAACAAAAGACAAGCAAAGAAAGACTACTTTAGAAATACGAATATATCCCATCTTAGAAGCAATGTTGGAAATAATAATTTCAATTTAGATTAAAAAAATAACATATATTTTTTAAAAGGATTCATTTTTAACTAATGTATATGTTAACCTAGTACCTAAGGAAGAAATAGTATAAAATTTCAAACAGATCAAGCATTGCCAGAGGTGGATAACCTATAGAATTAAGTTGTAGCATTATAAAACTTAAGCGATTATCATTTAATCTAGTAATAATTAAAGTTCTTTTAAGAAAGCTGCAATTATTCAGTAAGCAAAAATATCATTTTCGACTATCTTAACATAATTGTGAAATGTCTTTGTTCCAATAAGAATGCAGATAATTATAACTTTTTTTATTTTGTTTTGTTGTTGAATTTTTAAATATCAACTCATCAATAGTTTGCAATTATTTTAAGTTAGTAAATATATATATATACTATTATGTATTATATACTTTGTTTATTATTGAAAATAAGTTTAAATGTTCAAAATAGATTATATTCAACTTTTGTTAACGTTTGAAGATAATATTTATTTATTATGAATTATTTACAGCTTTTTCTTGGACAAGGAAAATATTGGGAAGGTAAATTTCTATGATAAATCATTGGTGCAGATTACAGTATTCATTATTAGCTGTGCTTTATTTAGAACATTATTTTAATAATTTTTATTATTCTTAGTCAAGAGCCCAAATTGCTACACAATTGCTGTTAGAACTTAACTCTGATGTCAGAGGTGATTTTGTTGATGAGGTGAGTTAAAAGCTATTTTTTTTTTTTTTTAATCTTACATGATTTTATGAGTTGCTTTCTTGGTAAATTTTAATAAAGTAGTAAGATAAATCATCACAAGCTTTTTAATTAAAAAGAAAGTTAAAATTAAAAGTAAAACATTTGAATATTCAGTTACATATACTGTGCAATCAAAGTATTATTACTAGTAGGTATTGCTACACTTAATAGCAGGTATTGCTCCCTTTCATTGCCAATACAAGCACTTATACATTGAGGCATGAACTCCAACTATTCCAGAACATAGCTGGAGGTATGGCATACCAGTTTGTTGATAGTGCCTCTCCTAGCTGGGATGCAGCCTTAGGGATGCATCCAAATGGCGAATTCTTCTCTCCATATCATCCCAAAGGTGCTGAATTGGAATTCACTCTCTTGCTCATCAAACATTTTTACAGAACCATGTGTGGTATAACATGGCACATTATCCTGTTGAAATGCAGTATCTGTTGCCATGAAGGAGTACAGTTGATCTGCAAGAATAAACAAATAGCCAGTTGCATCAGTGGAACCCTTGATCTGTATTAATGGTTGGAAACTGTCCCACGAAACTTCTCTCAGACCATGACACTTACTGCTGACCTGTCTGCAGGGGAACTGTGATGTCATGATCAAAGGGCAGTGTGGAGTCTGTTTTATCCTGCACCATCCATCCACCCAGAATTGCTGTAACCAGGACTCATCAGAGAAGGCAACCTTCCACAGTCTTTCATGCTCTAACAGTACTGTTGTGCAGATGTAAGGCACTTTTGCCATTGGGTGCCAGTTAACGTGGTACTGGATATGGAAGACTGCTCTGGTGTCCCATGGGGTGAAGAATTTTGTATTCGATATTTAATAAATAGCATTTGAATGTAAGGTTTTCTCAAAAATATTAGATATTGCTGCCAATCATCGCAGATACTTTATATGGAGGATCTCACTATTCGTCATATTGGATGTTGGAAAAACTGTGTGTATTCTCTTGTTATTGGAGTCTGGATTCATATTACTTTTCATATCACCCCTACTTTTATTCCTTCTTATTTCTTCATAGTAATAACTTATAACTTTATACGAGGGTCGATTCATTAGTCATGGCAACTAATTTTTTATCTCTTTAAAACATGCTACCACTGGAAATCAGATATATACGTTTGAAAGTGTGCGACATGTAGTACGTAATGTTGCAACCAGATGGGGCATGCATACCCTGATCTGGCTGTGTGTAATGGATGTAACCAAAGTTGAACAGCACTCATACATGAAGATAGCCATTCTCCGCTGCTGCAACGCACATGAGTGTCATGCCAAGCTTCGTGACGCATTGGGTGATTGTGCGCTACCCTATTGTACTGTAGCAAGGTGGGTAGAGGCCTTCAAACACAGATGAGCCTCAACTGTCGATCCTCCTCGCTGTGGACATTCTGTGTCAGCTCACAAAGATCTATCGATGGCTTTGATCGAACAGTGCCTCGTGGAAGACACACCCTAGACTGTGATGGAATTAGCTTAACATACAGGTATTCCTACATCATCGGTGCACACATTGTCCGGTAGGACTTACATGTGCAGAAAATTGCTACCAAGTGGATACCACTTCACCTAACTGAGGTAGAGCAGTGGACTCGCTATAAAATATGTTATATCAGTCTATAGAGATTTCATCATGAAGGAAATGATATACTGCATTGTATCATTACAATCTATGAAACATAGGCATGGGCCTATGAACTGGAACTGAAGTGACAGTCCAGTGAATGGGTGTCATCCTGGGTCACCACACAACATAAGGTTTGCCAAAATCTGTCCCCCACGAAGCTGATGATCATTTTGGCATATGACAGTCAAGGTGTTCTGATGTGTTATTCAGTTCGGGAGGGATATACTGTAACTGCCCAGTATTACACCTCATTTTTGCTGTACCACCTTGTCATGCAGTACGGGAGAAATGTCCCGAAGTCTTGGGCAATGCAATAAATCTTGCATGACAATGCTATACCTCACAAAGCAGACACTGTTAAACCTTGGTTACAGCGTTGGGGTTGGGAGGACCTACCACACTTACCCTATTCCCCCGATCTTAGTCTGTTTGACTTCGATCTCATTCCTAAAGTGAAGAAGCCATTGCATGGGAAACTCTTTGTTAATATACAACACTGCAGTTCGGCGTGAGGTGGCACACATTAACGAATTGCATGCAGTTGATAGTATTCCCCCATCTTCCCCATTGATGACAATGAGATATGCACTACCTGGGAGACTACTTTAAAGGATGCTAAACGGGTTGAATGTGCATAACAAAATGATTTCCCAGTGATGTTTCATTATGTGTAACAGATTGTAAGTGAATAAATCGATGATTTCAAATGTCACGTTTGTTCCTTCTATCCTCCCAGCGATTTGTGCTCAAATGCCCCATCTGGTTGCAACATTTCATACTACATGTCACACACTTTCAAACGTATATATCTGACTTCCAGTGGTAGCATGTTTTTTTAGAGATAAGAAAACAGTTGCCATGACTTATGAATCAACCCTTGTATAAATATCATCATCATCATTTTCAACCATTTTCAATCCACTGCAGGTTGAATGTCTCCAAGTTTTTTCCAGTTCTTTTAGTCGAAAGCTTTTTTCTTCTAATTGAATCCAAGAAAACTTTTAATTTCATTCACCCATCTATCTTATGGATCCTTCTCGGCCTCCTTTCCTTCCTCAGAATCCAGTTTGAAATTTCTGTTGATCATCTGTTATCATTACTCCTTGCCACGTGGCTAGCCTAATAACATTAGAGCTTCTTAAAGGTGATAATATTATCAGACACTTGACTTTGATTCTATGATCAATTTCCAGCATAATACTTCTATCCATACTAATTTGTCGTCCAAAGATATACATAGCTGCTAACTTCATCTAATCTAAAATTACAAATTTTAATTTGTTGCTTAATAATAAATCTATTAAACATAATCTTTGTTTTCTTTGAGTTTAGCTTTAATCCAACTTTTAAGCTTTCATTGGCAAGTTCTTGTATCACTAGCTGCAATTCTGTAGCTTCTTTAGCTAGGACAATTATATCATCTGCAAACTGAAGATTGCTTAAATAATCATCATTAATATTGATGTCTCTTTTTCCCAGTCTAATTTTTTGGACATTTCCTGAAGTACTACTGTAAATACTGCTATTAATAACAGCAGGCATGTTAACTGTGTCTTAAGCATTTTCATAGTCAATAAATCCAATACAGAGTGACATCTCATATTTGTTAGTTCTCTCAATGACTTCTCTTAAAACATGAATGTGATCAGTCGTGCTATATCCACTCTGAATTCTATTTTGCTCTTTTGGTTGAGCAGGATCTAAACTTTTCTACAAGTGATTGGTAATAACTTTCATAAATATTTTATAAAAAAACAGGCAAAAGGCTGATAGGCCTTTAATTCCCAATAATTTCTCTTTCTCATCTTTTTAAATATTAATATTACCACTTAGTCTTGTAGCATTTTTTTTTTGGGGGGGGTATGGGGCTCATTCCTAGAAAAAGTGCCATGCAGTGGTTGACCATAGTAAGAATATTAACATTCCCTATCTCCACGGAAATGTTGTAGTAAGTGAAAATGTTACATTGATATAATTAGTTCCTTTGATTTCAACTCTTGAGAGAGATTTTTCTTTATTTAGATTTCGGGAGGAGCTTCAGCCTCCCAGAGTCCCTCCTCTGGGGCTACGTACCTCTTACCACTGCATTCTTCTAGCCTTCTGGTATATCCATAAAGTTCGAATGTTTAGTAAAAAGAGTAGCCAGAGTTTCTTCCATTTCTTCTCCTGTTTCTTTGAGAATATCTGCTGTGATTCTGTCATATCCTGGTGCTTTTCCTTTACTCATGGATTTGATGATGTACTGACTTCCTCTTTCAATACTGCAGGTACTTCAGTTACAGCCTTACAAGTCTTCAGTATTTCCATATAAGTTGCTGTAAAACTTTTAACAGTGATGCCAGCTTCATTTTTCAGAACAGCATGAACTTCTTATCGATGCATAAAGAACAACATTTAGCAGCTTTTAGCTTTTACTTTCCTTTACTATTTTTTTATTTTTTTTATTTTACCAGCTCACAATTGTGCTTCTTGATATCCTCAGTATTTCAACTCTTCTTGAAATAAATCAAACTTCTTTATTAAACATCAACATAATTTCTCCCAACATAAAATCTCCAAAATGGCAATATATCAAAAGCTATATCAGCTTTCTTTAACAAGCTCCAAATAAATAAAATAAAATAAAAAAGGGAAAAGATATCCAACATCTTCTTCTCCAAAATTCCAAAAAAAAAAGATATATATAAATAAATTCTCAGTTTCCTTTCCCGATAGTGGTGAAGATATGGGAGTGAATTTTAAAATCAAATTTTAATGATAGCAATGTAGTCTTTAACATAAGTGATTAGTTATTCATTTATTATGTTTTTTCATAATTCATATAGTAGTCAGTAGTCCAAATGCCTAATATAAAACATTGCTTTCTGAATTGACTTTTATTTTATTATGAAAGGCAAATAACATATTTACATAAATGTATTTTTTATTCCTTAGACTCTTGAGCAGCTGTTAGAAAATAATCCTACCTTCTTCAATAGTTTTTCAGTAGTTATTGCGTGCAATTTAAATGAAAAGTAAGTAACGTATGTTTTATTCTGGATTATTGTCTTTTATTTATGGGACTTTTAATTCTATTTTTTTAATACTTTTTTAAATATTTGGTCTTTTGGTAAAAAGTCAATAAAATTAACTTACATTTAAGCTAAAATTAATACATTATGTAATCTCGTTAAAGCTTCTTAATCATCATTAATTTATGTCCACTTCATAGAATAGTTATGATAGGAATTATAGTTAAAAACTGCTTTTTTTTTTTGTAAATTTAACAAAATTTTGCAGTAATTTTTCTCATTATTTAATATTATAAGTCTAATTATTAAAGATAAACATTTATAATATATGAAAATAAATTGTATATGTAAAGGATTTTCTTTAATATTCTATGTTTAGTTAATTAGCTTGAACAATTTGTGAAAGCTAAAAAAAAAAAAAAATCATACAATCAAAAAAAAAAATAAACTCTTGGTCTTAAAAATTAAATTTTACAAGAAAAAAATCTATTTAACAATAACATAACATACCTTGTAAAATAAATTAAGGAAATTTAAGGCATTTTTGTAATACCTTTACATACTTTCTACAAATGAACTTCATACATTTTCAGAGAAATTTAACAATATCAGCATCACTCATTTCAAAGCTTTAATACTGCCTTTCTAATCGTTGTTACAAGAAATCATTAAAAACGAAATGCACTACATACATTATATACCAACGTTACAAATGAAGGAAAAGATCTATTGTTTTGAAACACAATGTATTTATTTAAAATATTATTCTTAAACATAAATTTAAATTATACTTAAATCTAAATATTTAAACCCAGAATGCATCAAAATCAGATCTCGCCTTATTTAAATTTTTGATTTTTCATAATTACCGTCATATTGAAATTTTATATGAGGGTCACTCAAAAAATAATGCCCCACATTTTTTTTCATAGCCAATAATAAAGATAGAAAAGTGCACTTCTTACATGCTTGAAGTTTAATGTTTCCTACGCTTGTGTACGAATTTTCAAATCAATCCAGTAGGTGGCAGAGCTGTAGTAAACTGTTAAAATGGCAACTGTGAATGTGTCTCGTCACAAACAACAAGTTTCTAATCGAATTCAGTTGCGTAAAAAGCAACTGTGGTGAACATTTATAAATGTTTGTATGCTGTGTATGGAAGTTCTGCAATCGTTCAGAGCACTGTTGCAGGGCTAAGAGAATTAAAGAGTCAAGAATTGAAGACACAATCTCCGTGATTTGAGGCACTCTGAAATCCTTCCACAGCCACCATGCCAGACATATTGAATAGCGTGGATCCATTATTCCTGAGGATTTGTGCATCACAATTCGGCAATTGGCCCAGCAGCTGTCAGTAAGCAATGGAAATGCGGTTGCAATTATCCATGCTCTGTGATTACTGTGTTTTGGGACGGTGATGGGGTCATGCCAAGAGGATCCATTCCTTGTGGATGTCATCATCAATTCAGACGTGTACATTAGGACCCTCAATAAGTGTTTCCGGCAAGTTCGGCCTCATAAGAATCCAGCTGATATTTTCCTCCTGCACGACAATGCACTCCCTCACACAAGTCTGAGAACCCTGGAAGATCTCACCAAATTGGGTTGGACGGTGGTACCCCATCCTCCCTACAGTCCAAATCTGGCACCTATTGACTTCCATCTTTTTGGGCCTCTTAAAGATGCTATTTGTGGGAAAAGGTTTGAGGATGACGACAGCTTAATTCAAGCAGTGAAAACATGGCTACGTGCAAAGGACAAGAGCTGGTATCGGCAACGCATTCATGTACTGGTTTCACAATGATGTTAGGCCATACAAGTTGATGGGGACTATGTAGAAAAATAATATATATAAATGAAACATTTATTTCTTTTGTCAAATAATTTCAAACATTGTCAATAAATGTATTCGGAGAAAAAAATGTGGGACATTACTTTTTGAGCAACTCTCATAATAATTGTTCTGTTATCCCAGATTTTTGTACTTGTTGATATTTTAATGGCATGATATCCATGATGCCTATCTGTATTGCATTTGCTGAGTCATCTCATATAGTTTTCCAGATATGTCTGTGTGTAATGTAAAACTCTACCCGTATGTTTAACATAGGAGAGCTTCCCTGTAAACCTCACATATATGACAGAGAAGATGTATCTGTGTGTGCCTGCATTTGCAATTGTGGGTTTTTTTGAGTGAGGCAGTATTTTCTCATGGCCAGCTTTATATTGCATTTTTGTAATCATGAATCAGAGACAACATTAAAGTACTCATAAAAAAAGAAACAAAAAAAACAAACTGATGATCAAGGTCATTTGTAAAATGATGCTAGAATGATGCTAAATGACGCTAGCCTTCGAATAAACAAATTCATTTATGTTCCTAGCAATGCATTCATTTTAATTTGCTATCAGTCATTTATACGATGCACAAATACTCTGTCTAGACTAAAAACCGTCACACTATAATCTGTTATTGTTGACTGGGCCTATATGCTAGTTCTGACATAAAATTTAAACATATGTTACCATCCTTTCTATAAGCTTTTAGCTAAGTTTTTGATACTTATTATAAATTATATATTATATTTCTTGCTTTGTGATGTATAATTTAAGTGGAATATAAATGTCTTACTTAAGAGCATAATGCACTTCTGTAAAAACTGTAAGGCCTTGCAAAATTAAAATCACCATTTGATATGAATGTGATGAATATGATGTATCTCTCTGCCTAAAGAACCCAAATTTTATTTTTCATCCAAAATCCGAAATCCAAAACATTATTTAATCACTCCAAGGAGAAATTATTAGTTTGCTAATTATCATTAATTACTTACATAATGATGTTGAGTGTTCATAAATTAGTGTTCTTTTACTTTTATGTTTGTTTGTTTGTTTTTTTTTGCAAACAAAATCACTGTTGAAGATGATGACTGATAAGAACCGTAAATGAAGTCTATCGACTTGTAAGATGACATTAAACATTGGCATGTGACGGAAGCAGCACATTCAAGATGAAGGATTGGATCAAGATGATATGGGACGATAGAGAGTGCAATCAGGATGTGAAAAAAAGAGGCTGATGGATCAATGAATAGAATAAGATAGATGAGAAGCTGCAAGCTATTGCAAACAATTTTTTCAGCAATCTGATAATGTATGACATCTCAGGCAAATATTGTCAGAGTAGTGAGGAAGAGTTAAGGAGAATGAATTTGAGATGTCTAAGATAAGGAATGCAGAACCAGACCACAACTGAGATGAAAAAGTTATGTCTAAATGAAGCAAAATTTCTCTTGCTAATAAGATGTCCAAGAAATAAATAAGAATGAATTAATCATAATCAATCTATTATTGATTAGTTGGAATTATCTGAATAATGTCATATATACATGAATTTTTGTAAATTAAAGCTGAAATATTTCAACAATTTACTTCAAAAATATTTTAGTAACAGTATCTTTTAAACATTATTTAAAGGACAATTTTGTATGACTATTCAAATCAAAGAGAAAAAATGTAGAGATTGGAAGAAAGATAAAAGAAAAACAAAGAAAATGTAATAATTCTTTTTTTATATTATTTTCAGGACTTTACTTGATTTGGCCAATAAATTATGGCAGGTGAATGTTCCATTAATAGTATGTAGAAGTTATGGATTCATAGGATATATACGACTACAAATTAAAGAACACAACGGTAAAGTTATTAAAATTAATTTGTAACTAGTAAAAATATAAATATATTAATGTGATTATGGTAAATTATGTGAAGGTGATGGGATTCCTGGCTGCCTGATTTTTGTGGTGCCAGTTTCGTGACACTGTATAAACAACCCCAAATATCAGTTTAGTAGGTTAATGGAAACAGTGAAAATCATTTACATAGACATATTTAACTTAGACTTTTATTAATGCAGATTCTGAATCACTCATTATCCAAAAACCAGCCAAATAAAATTGTTTCACTTAAACACTTTCACTGGAATATTAAACAAATGATTTTGTATTTAACTCAGGGTTTCTCAACCTTTTTTTATCCATGGACCCCTTTTCCTTCTTTTTTTTTTTTTGATGGACCCCCTCATAGCTATTCGATAAAAGAAAAAGTAAAGGGATTATATTAATAATGAACGAAATAGTAAATGATTATGCTTTATTTTGAATGAAAACTAATTTAATAAAATTCTATGAAGCATTTATGCATACTGATAAATAATTTATAATAAACCATTTTAGAATAAGTGTGATTCAATGAGATCCCTGTGGACCCCGAAGAATATTACATGGACCCTGGTTGAGAACCACCGATTTAACTGAATACTTACTGTGATTATAGACATTAGTCAATGATTTTTAAATAATGCAAATTTTCATATTTTTGGAAGTCTTTATCACTTTGCTTGGTGAGCATAAAGATCAAAGTTAACATTCACTTTAATTTCAAGCATTTTCAGTACATAAATATAGTCTTTGATTTCCAATAAAAATAAAGTTCCCTGTTGGTCTGTCTGTCAGTTGGTAATTTAGAATGAATTTATTTGAAAATTTTATTTTGCATTGCTGTCAAATCTTGGTTATTATTATCAATAAAATTGACACAGCAAACATCGTACGTACAGCATGAAAGAAAATTATTCTCAAATCAGGATTTATATATATGAATATCATTATAATATCATTATAATATAATAAAGGTATTACAATTCATAATACCTTTATGAATATCATTCCAAAAGAAACTTATTGTATGAGCAACTAGTTACTCGTTATTAAAATTTGTCAGATATTTTTCTCTGGGTATTTCTCTTCCAAATAGGTCCTAGGATTGTATATCTCCTAGCTCTCTGTAAAGTGGGGACTGGGTTTCTATCCGGGGTTAAAAGTGGGAAGGCATTAGGCTGACCACTCAACTTCAGATCAATGATTGTAGGACTGTTGGGCCTTGTATCTTGAATGTGCCTGAAGAGGGAATTGTGGCCTATTTTAAAATAGGGTCCTTTAACTTTTAACTTTAACTAGAATCATATTGGCATCTGCTGCCAGGATTGTCTGATTTTGAGTTTACTTTCCAGATTCTCTACTGTATACCTATACTATATACTGTTGACCACAATATCTCTATAATACGAGAGTTTTCATATCCTATCAGTTAGTAACCTCCAAAAATGATCACAAGCTGATTTTGGGCCGTGGATTTTATTCATACTTATAGTATGTGAAGATCATCCCTCGAATATCAAGTTCTCAAAGCCATTGGGCCAGATATCCAGGCATTTTCGAGAAAATCGACTTTGAAAAATTCCAAATGGCTTATATCGACTGAACATTAACAAAGTGACAAGTGAGCAAGTGACTCACCGCTTAGTGCTTAAGTCTAGTTAGCTTAGGATCGCTGGTTCAAATCTTGCTACGTGTATAACGTTTTTTTTTTTCATATAAGTATATTTTATATAAGGTTATTTGTAATGAATCACAATTTGGGTACAAAAATAAAAAATATTGAATAGGAAATGAAACATTTTTTTTTTTTATTGAGATCAGAGAAAAAATGAATTGTTACAATAATGTCAAACAATAATATTGATAAATTATGTTTTCTTGTTACTCTTGACAAGTGAGCTAAAGTTTTGGTCTTTCGGGTTGATCGATCATTTCTTAGAGTAGCTATCACAAACAAACGCTGTGAAACTGTTCGATGACAGGGAAGTGTTAACAAACATGAATGAGATTGGTATTCCGACAGAAATTTTGAAAGTTCCTTGCAGCTGCAAAAACTTGCTGTTCGTGCACTGTGGTAGATGTCACATAACTTTGTTTCACGTGCTTTTACAACAAGTACCATCCGGGCTCTTGTTAAACTCCAACTCTAAGAGTAACAAGATGCAGTTAGCAATGTTAGGGAAAATAAAATTTATCAACATTATTGTTTGACATTGCTTTAGCGTTTACAAAAATTAACTATTGTAAATTTTTAATCCCCCACCCTCACCAAAAAAAAAAAACAAAAAAAAAACAACTCATACATTTGTTGACAAATTTTGACATTTGTACTGAATAATTTTTGAGCTTTTAATTAATAATTGTTATATAGTCAAGGTTTTGGAATACAAAATAAAATTATCCTACCAGATTCATCTAAACTTCTCAAATCCAGCATTTAAACAAATATATTTTTAGGCTGTCAAATATGTATACTTTTGTGAATTTCATTTATTAATATTTCAGTTTTTATTTAATAATACTTAAGCTGACTTAAATATTTAATAATACTTAAGCTAACTTAAATATTTAATAATACTTAAGTTAACCTTCTAGTAATATCAAGTGCGTTATAAATTATTACTTTGTGATTAATGTATTTTTTCTAATTCTATTGAGTCAAATAATGAAGAAGATTACAGTAACTTAAAATTTGATCTGTTTTTGAAAATCAAATAAGAAAATTAAGTAACTGAAGAGGAAGGGAATTTAGTGTACAGTCATTGAATGAAACTGATTAAAGATAATTTTGATGATTTAATTAAAAAAAAATGGAAGTTTACACTTTAAACATATTTTATGTGGAAGTCTTACTATACAGTAGCCATTTCTTTAGGCTGGTCCAAAAGCTTGACAAAAGCTTGAATTGACTTGGTCCATATCTGTGGGAAGCTGTGTTAATAGTGTCTGTGGACTCTTCATTTCCTTTGTGGTTTTAAAGTAGGAGTAAGGACTCCATGTATACCACATTGTATCCATGTATTGATTTGTTTTGTATTGTTGAAAAAGTATAATGAAACAGTCAAATTTATTTTGGGAAGAGAGTGAGGTGCTACAGCCAGGTTATATTTGACAAAAAGTAACAGATATAGGAGCTACATTGCTATTATTAAACTCTGTGAAGGATTAAACTGATGCTGGTGAGAGGAATTTCAGAACAGAAATTGTTATAAATACGAGAATGAAATATTTCTACAACTCGTAGAATTAAGTATCACAGTCAGGAGATTATCCTTTCAAAACGAACAGTTTATTAACAATAAATAAATTCATTCTATGCATCAGAATATGCAGAATTCTATTTTTAAAGAGATTTTTCATTTCTTGTTAAAGAAATTATTTATAGCTCTTCGAAGATTCATAACTTGCATTCATATGCACTCTGCTTAAATCAAATACAATGTTCATACAGCTCGAAACAGGTTGACAGTTTGCTAAAAATCATTTAATATTTGATGGAAATTGTATTGTGTTAAGGCAAGCTTTAACTTGTAACAAAAACTGAAAGTCGAAAGTTTTGCATCTGGCTGTTAATTGATTCTTCAGCTTTAAAATGGCTTTTAAAAAAGAGCACCATTCATGGGAAACATTTCTTCACTTTTATTTGATCATCTGATTTGAGATTTAATGAAATCAAATGATAGAAGCACATCATCAAAAACTATGGCTATTTCAGTGACAAAAACTTCTTCCTTGTGATTTGGCTTTTATGTTCTTATAATCAGTTTTCTGTCGTGACTTAAAGAACAAAAATAAGATATTACTCTCATTCACTTTAATATTTAATTCTTCATCAAAGTCCCTTGAGACACATTGAAGCAACGATGAATATGTGGCAAGATCATTAGGCTCAGTTTTAAGGCTTCTTATCATTTTATTTTTGATAAAATCTTGAATTTTTAGACTGTCAGAAACTGCTGTGTTCAGGCCCATAGAAGTTTCTCATTCAGCTGTTTAGAAGTTTGAATGCACTATTTAAATAGCAAAACTTAATCCCTGCTATTCTGCTTGGATTCCAAAAAGCTTTTCCATCTCACTTGATTCATTGCTAAGGCTTCTGTATATTTTAATGTGTTTTGAGTAGTTTTAACTTATTCTAAATCTTATTTTTGTTTTGATTTTTATGCCAAAGTCCACATCTATCAAATCAGAGCACTTTTGTTTTGTTTCAGATTTTCCTTAGTAAGATAATAAGAGTTCCTTAGCCAGTGTTGTTTAGGTACTCTAATACAGTGCACTATAACTGAATATCTATTAGAAATGACTTGCTGTGAAAAAAGAAGCAATATTTTTCTTCAACAAACACTTATGTAAAATAAGTTTTAAGCATGTTATATTTAAACGTCTTAAATTTAAGTATTAATTGAAGCATTAATTATTAGTTAATTGTTAAATGAACTCCAATATATAAAAGAAACTGATTTTATAGAAATGACTTTTACTTGTTTTTT
Source organism: Thereuonema tuberculata (assembly GCA_023159025.1). Lineage (NCBI taxonomy): Eukaryota > Metazoa > Arthropoda > Chilopoda > Scutigeromorpha > Scutigeridae > Thereuonema > Thereuonema tuberculata. Next base: position 16,996,490 of record JAFIDM010000003.1, on the reverse strand, counting down.
TTTTTATATATATAAATTTGATATATTTAGCAGCTTAATGTTTAAAATTAATTATTCTTGATTTTTTTTATGGGAAAAATTTGTTGTGTTTTTATAGTCATTGAATCTCATCCTGATAATGCTCATGAAGATCTGAGAATTGATGATCCATTTCCTGGGCTAGTAAGCTACGTTGCCGAACAAGATCTCAACAAAATGACAAAAGAGGTTATTTACTTTGCAGTGATTTTCAATAATTCCTTAAGTAATAAAGTTTATCTGAATTTTTTTATTTTGTTCACAGATGAATACAATGAAATGACTTAAAGTTTATACTCCTTTGAGTGTAATATTTTACTTTAAAAGGATGTCTTGAATTGTACCATCACATGTCCTAGACCGTTGATTTTCAACAATTTGATGCTCATGGTACACTTAATGTATACTTGTGAGGGAGAGTTGAATTAGAATTAGACTAAGAGAGCGTAAATTTATACATATAATTTTATAAAAATTTTTATTCTATAATTTTTTTTATTCATATTCAAAAGTACAGGTAGCCATAATTAAGGTATCACTATCTATAGCTTTCTTAGCTCAACTAATAAGCGAAATCTCACCAAAATCAGGAAATAGACCATTACAGACATAGGGAGAAGGATTCCATGAAAAAAAAAATCCAAAATTGGCCAAAAGGGTCAAAAATGGCACTATACAATTTGAAATGCATGACATGAAGTATCAACATATTTCATATTGGGGACAAGATGTGAGAGGACATGAGTTGTATGACACAGATTTTAATGCCTTTTTGTGAGATGAAAGTACTCATAAGTACTTCAAAAATATACTGGGGTTTGGGGTCCAACAATCTACCGTTTTCGAGATATTTGATGTTTTTTGGAGTGTTTTTACTTATGTTAGCTTAATAGCTCCCTGTGTTGATCGAAAGAACTTTGCAGATCATCATGTTCCTTTTTTATCCATTGATCAGTCTAAGACAAATTCAGAAACCCTTTATTCTTCTTATGTGGAGGTGAGTTGAGATAAAAAGTGGTTCAGCTACTTCATGTTCAAAGCATGATTGTACATAGACAGTTTCAGCTGCCATTCAACAATGAAGATCAGAATTTGTTCATACACGGCTGCTTTTCCTGTTATATATTATTCTTTCTCTCATAATATTTTCCTGAGAGTTGAGTTTATTTCATACCCTTATATCCCATCATAGTACCATTAAAATACAGTTTTATTATCCAAAACTTTATAAAGGTGTGCTACTTTACCTCCATTTCTCTTAGGATATATTACATTCGACACCAGTTGTAAAGTTACCTCAAAACCTCATAGGAAATTTCATCGGCATTTGTGAAGATTAACAATAAGTGGATCATCAACCTCATAAAAGCACATTTTTTGAAAAGTACATTTTTTTTTAGAAATAGTGAAATTTCTAAAGAAACACGAAAGTTATCATCATATTGCTATTCATATTCTACTAATATGTTCATTTCGAATATTTTCTTTTTTATCTTTTTATGTTTTGCTCTTTATCTTCTTACTGTGATCTATTATGTTCCATAAAATACCTTTTTTTTTTCAAGAAGTAAAACAGTGTGACATTTTCTCTTCCTCATTTAGACATGTATGCACACTTTTTCCAACTTTCCAAAACAATTATTTGTAAATAAAAGTCAACTTTGTTACATGACTGATGGATAGTGGTGATGTGTAGATTGCAGGAAATATACAATATGTGAAATATCATTTTACGAGAAATGAAAGGCAGCAGAGTCTTATATAATGTTTAAGAACTTTATACGAAAAGAATTTATACCTAAAATTGCTGCCCACCAGTGATAATTCTATTCTTGATGTACTCTTAAAGAGCAATACTGTCAAAGTGAAGTTTTTTTAATGCTTTAATTGGCTTCTACTTAATTGTAATGAACATTTAGAAGAAGAAAAACCTGGTGGCCTGCATAGAAGTACATTAAATCTTTCTTCATCTTTACTGAATTAGTTAGAAACTAGTTTTTAGAATTTCTCATTATTTGGTACTTGTGTACTATCAACAGCCATTTTTTATAATCAACTTCTGATGTATATTTTAAATCATTAACCCCTCCTAATGTGTAATAAAAATAGGTACTTCAGGGTGTCTACCAACCGGGAAATCCGGGATTTGTACAATGTCCTTAAATTTTCAGCATGATGTTTTTTTTTTGGGTAGAACAGATCGGCTTAGAGTTTTTTTTTTTTTATTATTATTATTATTTTGGTTGAACA
>JAFIDM010000003.1:16964220-16993822 GCA_023159025.1 Thereuonema tuberculata | reverse complement strand
TACTTTTCATTTCGAAATGACGAGCAGTATCATAAACAACCACAACTACAAGTTATGTTTTTTTTTAAAAAAAAAAAAAACACAAACAGAAAATAAATGAAAATAGAACACCAGAAATTGATTATAAAAAATGGATCTTGATGGTATGTAAGAACCAAATTATTTTCAAAAGTTATTATTCACTAGATTGTTGTAACACTTTAGATTGCTGCTAATTGAATTATGATTGTAACTCAACTTCTTTGTGGGATTTCTTAGTGCATGTATCCTTTGACAAGTTTAGTTTTTTCTATTGGAACTGTAATTCATCTACAGGTCTTGGGATTTTTAATTGGAGTGCTTACTAAGTTCATCGACTTAACTTTGGAACTATTTAATGATTCTTCATTAAGCGTGTCTGCTGCTACATCCAAGTAAAGTAATTTGCCATTACATTTTCTTCATTCATGACACTTTGCCATCACTAACTAATGCTGTTGCATTTCTGTGTAAAACTTCCCTGTGGAACCAGCTAAGATAGGCTCCCAATTTCTTAACCTGTAATGCTACCGATCTGCAGTAGAGTTGATCGCAAATTCATCTGAAGACGATGCTCTTAGCTCTCTAAATGATTAATTGATTAGACATCTATTGCAGCATAATAAAGACACTATTTTCCCTGTTAAAGTGGACTTAATCGGAAAAAAATTAAGGAAATAATAATGGCACTAATTCCTTTTTTTATGTGCAACAGTATTTTCTAACCATTTTCCATTTGTTGCGCTGCATTTGAAATTGGTTATTTTTGTCCACTCACATTGTATTAGTTGTTTGACTGAAGAATATTGTATCAGTTGCTTCCTGTTTCTGGTAAACTATGTTTTTTGTGTGATGATTCTGGTAACATTGGATGCAGAATTTTAAGGTTCTTACCATTGGCCTTTTGTTTTTTTCCTAGAAGTTAATTCACTATCCATAAAATATATCCAAAATATTTTTAGTATAAGAATGTCATTTTTTAAAAAACTAATTTATATTTGATAAATTGGCATGTTATGTTATTACTGCAGTATTTGCTAAACTCATAACCTATACTTAAAAGTTTCGTTTTGTAAAAATTTCATGAAGCAAGAATAAATTTACATTATCCTTGCAGAAACAGAAGTGTGGTTTCTGAGTTATAAGTTTTACAAATTCCATATTTCTGTCCAGCTATATATACAGGCTGCATCAGCTGTTTCAGAACAAAATGTGACTTTGACGAAAACAAACGTATTCAGTAGAAAAATCAATGTATATTCATAGAATTTGTTACAAATGTTCTTACAAACACATAGCAAAAGCGTCTTTAGCGTCTCTTCAATAAAAGCATCTTTAGCCTCAATAATGACTTTGATGCGGCTTCTGAAATGACTACATCCGTTGATCAGGTGATCCTTTTTTATGTTGGCCATAGTGTCCCTGATGGCAGCCTTCAACAAGTTCTTGATATTGTGGGCATTTTTGTTGGTCTCCCTCTCAACGCTGCCCCAGACTTAGTAGTCCAGAGGGCTTAAATCAGGTGAGCTAGGAGGCCAATAGTTAGGGGTAACATGATCATGAAACTTTTTGGCCAGCCTCTCCTGGGTCGTGCAGACTATGTGAGAAGGAGTAGAGTCTTGCTGGAACATGTAAGGCCTCCCTCGAGTCACTCCCTCAATCCAGGGCTTCACAACCATGTCCAATGTCTCGATGTAGGCAGCCGCATTCAACCCAAGACCTTTCAGGAAAACGTGGGAGGCATGACATGGCCCTCTTTGCTCACAATTCCCCCCAAGACCATCACAGACAACAGGCTGTGCATAACAGTGGGGACCTCAGTGGGGCTGGAGCAGAGCCACCTGTCGGTTCTGTTCACTTTTTGATTTTGGACAAAGTTCTTTTCATCTGAAAAAAAAAAAACAAAAAACAGAGCATATTAGGCTTCTCGGGGTGCTTGGGTTTGTTCATTAAGCGCTTCGACCGGATCATACGGTTCTCCCGGGTTCTATCGGACATGGACTGCCCTCTTCGCATAATATAGGATTTGTACCTGATGTCTTTGTGCATTGTTACCTCTGACACATGGAGCTCATTGGCAATGTCCCTCATCAACTTGTTGGCATTATCATTGATGATGCCTTGAACTTGCTAGACAAACTCAACTTTCGTGACAGTGTCTGACCGTTGAGAATGCTTTTTACTTTTGGCAACTGAAGATACATTCCCACCAGAGGCCAGGAGCTCTTTTCTGATCTTAAACACAAAGGATCATTTAAAAAGGTTGCAATTTCCAAATCTCCATGGTTGGCAGCTAAGGTGACGGGAACGGAATGGCTAATTCATTTCCTGCGTCAGATTTGAAGCTTATATGCTGGGACTGACAAAAACAAAGTTGGTTACAATTTGGACCACTTATATCCTCTAAAACGTATGTTCTCAAATAGCTGACACACACTGTATATATATCTCAGGTAATCAGAAACAAAACTCTACTTAATTCAAAGTTTAATAACTTCAACAATTCAAATCTAAACAATTGAGATTTGACACACATTAATAAAAGATATAATCTACATTTGCACAAGTTTCAAATATGTAGGTTCCATAGTTTTGTTACAACTAAAAAATTAAAAAGATGTCTTAAAAAAGCATCCCGGGGAATATTTTGGAATAACTCTTAAACATATTCTTATTTCAAGCTATGTAATGTAATATTGTTTGTAATAAATTTATGACACATAAGTCAATCTTAAAATAAACAAAATTATGTATTTTTTTTTTAAAGTTAACACTGAAGTTAACTCTGAGAGCTACGTAAGCCTGTTAGATAATGGGTTATTCTCTGATTGTTGTCAGCTGCACCCTGATGAAGACTACATTTTCCAACAAGACGGGGCACTTTCCCATACCAGTCAAGTGACCCAGGATCATCTAAAGCAAAAGACCCCTAATTTCATGAAAATGGATAAATGGGCATTTCAGTCCCTCGATTGAAAACTGAGGGATTATTTAGTGTGGGCTTTCCTAATAAAGAAGGTTTATGGCAGTCAGAAAGACATAATTCACCGAAAATGGACTTAAGGAGAAAATCATCTTAGATGAGGTTTGGAAATGATCTCCTCTTGGAAAAAATGATTGAAGGCAGTTTACCATAGGGAGGTGTCCATATTGACCGTTTGTTTAATTAAAGTATGGTAAAGTTTAAATTCATTTTCCCTGGGATGCTATTTTTAGACATGATTTTAATTTTTTAGCTGTAACAAAACTATAGAACCTATGTATCTGAAACTTACAACAATTATAGATTATATCCATTTGTTAGTTGTTTGAAAAATCTCAATTGCATAAGATATGAATTAATGAAGTTATTAAACTTTAAAGTTTTTATGGCCACTTTATTTATACTACATTCTTCGATATTAACAATGTAGTATGAAATATTTTCAAATTACACTCCATCTTTCTAAATATAAGGAGGTATATATTGCATAAAATTAACGTGCATACAACAAGATAAGAAAGAAAAATAAGAATAAAACGCACAAGACTGAGAGTTCACTGATCTGTTTTGGAAATTGCGATACCGGCCCTTTTTATTCTTTATTTAGGGTTTGATGTTTTTTTTAATTGGAGGGCCGTTTTGATGTTTACTTTTGTTCTATTTATATGTTTCTCGAGTTCACTGAAATGTAAGATACTGGGTAGACCCAACTGACGAAGGTCAGGAAACCAGAAATAGTCCATCTTGGGTTTCCAGTATCGCAATTTCCAAAAACAGATCAGTGAACTCTCAGTCTTGTGCATTTTATTCTTATTTTTCTTTCTTAAATATAAGAAGGCAGAATTTCTTTAATATCTCTTAAAGTAAATTATAGTTATATATTCATGTAAGTAATTTATTTATTTATTTTATATTGTAAAGGCTCATAGTCATACTCCATATATTGTTCTCCTCCTGAAAAATTTGGATATCTGGAAACGTGAAGTAAGTTCAGTTTATTCTTATTATAATATCTAAAGTTTTATTTTATTTACTGGTTTCTTGGATAGCAAAGTTTTGTTGTACTACCCTCTAATTACTTTTTAAGCATTAAATATAGAAATTACTATCATTATTAATTAATTTTGTCTCTTTCAAAATAATAATAAGGAGGGTTAACATGCTTGTAATGAAATAAAGAAAAATGGAAATGAATAAAACGCACTTACTTACAAAAAGTTGAGAGAATTATAAACATGGTAATAATCTGACAGTTCAGAATACTGTGCGTATTCCTTCATCAGGGATGGCACAAACATATAGGACATTAAAACAACATTTAGGACGACACAAGTTGGAAAGGTATGTTGAAAGTGAGGGAAATGAGAGGATTAAGAAAGTTTAGCAATAGTGATGGGCATTTTGCCCACCGGTTATTGGGTTTTAAGCTTTAAGCTGGATTATATAGAAAGATTCAGCTAGGAGACAGTGGGATAGTCTATTATGGTGGGAAAGGGGTTTAGCAGCTGAGTTGGGGGGGGGGGTCCCGTCTCTTTAAAGTGAGTAACAGTGTATGAGCGTGTAAGATAATCCAGCTTGAAGGAATAAGCGCAGTATTCCGAAACTGTCGGATTATTATCATGTTTATAATTCTCTCAACTTTTTGTAAGTAAGTGCGTTTTTATTTATTTCCATTTTTTTCTTTCTTTCAAAATAAATTTTTGAAAAAGAATTTTAAGTATATGCTTTGATAAAACTCGTTGTCTTAGTAATTCCTTATAAAATACAAATAAAAAGAAAACCTTATTCATTTAGCAACTTCATCCTGCTTTCAAAAACTTTTAAAAAAAAAACCAAAAATCTAACATGGAAAAGAAATGAAGTTTACATTTACATTTTCAAATTTTTTTCAAAATATAGATAAGTATTATCTTCTAATTTTTCTAAATGTTTTTAAATCTTAAATGTTTAGGTTTTTTTATTTAAACTCTCTACCTTAGGTTTAATGTAATGCTGCATATGCTTGACAATTATTTTACCAAGGCAAAAAATCAAAGGATGACTGAATTGTGATAATTTATTTTATTTATTTATTTTTTTATTTTAATAAATTTACAAGTTTAGTTCTATGAGATAGCTATTTAACAAAAAGTTACAAAAAAGTTACTAAGAAAAAATCTACCTGGTTCCTGTTTTGGTTGGCTTGACATGATGTCCACATTAGCCAAGTGTGGATGTTCAGTTACAAAGTTCAAAGGAAGATAATTTTGCAGGTAGTTTTGTTGAGATCAATCTATTATAAGATCCTCCTGAAGTGATTGGGTGTAAATTAGAATAACACTTTTTTTAAAGTTATGTGCCCTTTCCATTGTTGGATAGAAAGGGCAATACCATCCCTGAATATTAACTCTAATTATTCCTTTAGTTGAAATAATATGATCTGGAACACCTTTGCTAACACTTATATTGTGGTTCTGTATAGTTTTCTGTGAGAGAATTAGTCAGTTAAATTTCTTGTTGCTGAATTTCAGTATTTTCAAAGTCTGAGTATAATAATCTTCTGGCAATAGCTAGTAGATCACTAAACAGGAATGGTTTTTTACCAGCAAGAAATAATATATATGTATCTTTTTTGAATGGTTTAAGAAGCTACGTTCAAATAATATAAATTAAAATGGCCCCAAAAATAATGACAGAGGAAAATGAATTTCATAGGATGTGATGTGGCCATGCAGAAGCCATGCTGATGCTTTGTTGTTCAGTTGTCTTTGCAGTGTAATCCAGAAACTAGAGATGTGTTGACTTGCTAAAGACAGAAGGGGAGATCAGAATGATCTTGTTATGTGATTTTAAATATATTAAAAATAATTTTTTTTAACATTATTGGCTCTAAGAAGCTTTATGTTTAGATGTGAGTAAAACGTTCTTTTTTTTCTCAGAAATTTAATCATTCTTTTTTGTTTAATTCTACACAATGTAATAATGTGTAGAATTTGTGTATTTCAAGTTTGCTAATTTTGCAAACAATTAACTGTTTTGTAAATTTCTGAATTTGTAAATTTTTGAGTTAATTTCTGAAAGACTCATATTTTTACATTCTTTCAGAAAATATATATTTAAAAATTTTGTCTATCCAAAAATGTAAAAAAACTTGATGATTAAACTGTCTGGAATTCTGTATTTTTAATCTGGAATTAGTTGATGAGTTTAATATTAGTTTACATTAATTTATAAACTGTAGACAAAGTAAACTGGAATATTTTTTACAAATTACAACACCCTTCTAAACGGTAAGTCCTTTTTACTGACCCTGTACACAAGTGTAAAGAGTTTTATCCATCTGTCACTATCTCTACAAACCAAACTGGAAGTTGTACAGATATGAGTGAGACCTTATTAGAAAGCTTATGACTTGTAGAGATGGGGAAAAAATACGAGTTCCAGTCTTCAGTTACTTCCTATCTCACAGGAAGTGGCCAAAAACTAAACGTGTCATCACCTCCACAGTCTACAGTCAGACAGATGTGACCAATACCTTACTGGAACTCTTCTGACTTGGGGAAAATACGAGTTTGATCTGCGATCACTTTCTGTCTCTCAGAAAGCAACTGAAAAGGAGAGATGAACTGAGTCACTATCGTGTACAACATAAAAACCAGTGTTTCTTTTTTTTATTATTTCAAAATTTTTATTTTCAAATTTTAGGCGTTAAATAATTATATGTCAAATAATATTACAATGATATTTATTTGAAATAATCAAATTAAAAAAAATACGTTTTAACTATAAATTCAAATTACTTGAAAAATGTTTTATATTAAAAATGATTAAATTCCAGAGGAAAAAAAAAGCTCATTTTTGTTTAGTTCTTATATCTCTTCATATAAAGGCAGCAATCTCCAATGGCTAAATTTTGGTTGAACTTATCATTATTGAATATGCAGTCATTATTATGAGTAATTTCCTCATCAGAACATTATTATTATGAATTAAAATTAACTTTTTCATTGAGTTTTTGTTAATTTATATTATTATTATAATTATTTTTTAGCATAACAATTCAATGCCAAAGACTTACAAAGAGAAAGAAGAATTTAGAAACTTAATTAGAGAAGGTAAGTTGTCCAATAGATACAAATTACATTTTTATATAAAGGTACATAGGTACTACAAATAATAATAGCTCTTCCTGATTTAAAAATTAATTTCCATATTGCAGCATCGAGTCATAAGGAATTCAAAAGTAAGAAATGAAGAATTAATCAGGAGTGATACCTCCAAATGAACTGCCATAGTGAGGTTTATGATAGAATTCAAATATCTTTATTTGATTTTTCTTCTACTGCATAACACTGGTAATGTCCTTCAAAATAAAACAAGATAAGGATAGTGATTAGTAAACAAATCACAATGCTTTGCAACGTCTTCTGATATGTAAAAGAAAATATAATTGATATTGCTTTAATTTCCTTATTATTACAAATGTTGTTATTGTGAATGCAAAAGGCGCAATTGTTGCTATTATTGTGATTGTTACGATTAATGATATTTTAATGATACTTGTTCACAGACGAACAGACAAAATGGGAATATTAGTCTTCTGATACTTATTAGATCGGAAGACTAAAAATAAAACAGATTGTAAGTCGGTTAATTTAAATAATGGTGGTTTGAGAGTTTTGTCTTATCTCTGTCACAGGCTTCTTACCTATGGATTTGACTTCATAATCAATTAGGAGCAGACAGTTGATAGTCTTATCACATTATTAGATTTTAGGGTTGTAGGATAATTAGTTATTGGTTTAATGTGATAACAGAACTTTAATTGCTGAGTATAATGATAATGTTTGATCCGATGTGCCTCAGGACCTAACTTACGATCAAAATTAGTAGGAAGCTTCTGTTGAGTAACATCCACTATCTTTCAAATTTCATCTTTCTAAGATAATTAATAGTTAAGTTATCTTGATTCAGATAATTTATCAATTAATATAAATTGGAGGGTCTTTAGAAGCCCCTTCTGTATTGGCTTCAGTATGAACGGAAGTCTTAATAATAAGGATCTTTTGAGTTAGAAGCTGAAGCATTCTAACAGTTTCTTGGGATAAACAGCTTTGAAGTTATCTTGATAATGATTGATGGAGAGATATACTTGTTTGTGCTTAAAATAACTAATTTATTCATTCTAAAATAGTTTTTTTAACCTTTTTTCTTTCAAATGCATATTAATAGGTACTACAAACATAGCTGATATCATAATCTTTAATATCCTTTTTGTAATTATGTCTTCTCTACAAGCATACAACTTATGTATCTTTTGTACTTAATACATAAAGACAATTTTCATCCTCTCCTGCCACATTGAAATAGGATAACAATAGGCTTTAATCATGTAAATAGTTTTCTTTGATTCATTTCTCCTTTTGACTCTTCACTTCAGGTGTTGTAATAAGTAATTTTTTATTTGTTGCTGTTCTTTCTATTCTAGAAATTTTATCTCAAAATTAGATTGACTGACTTGATCACATCTACTATATTGTTCAAACGGTGATGCATTAGTACTACCATAGTCATCGAGTGATTCCTTTCTTTTCCATGGTTATTATTGTTAAGGATTCAAATGAAAATCGGGCAGTATATTGCTACCAGCATGTGAGGCCCGGGGATGTACTTCAACTCCATGCCGGTGGCTAGGGGGGACTTTACTGCGATGATCGAGACTATGGCTTCACCTGTGTGAATGGAGAACAGAATGGGTTAAATTAAATTTTATTTCTTTATTGTTCAACTCAAAATCGGCACCAAATTCTATTTGTCCTTCTCTTCGGCTCAGGGTTGCCCTCTTCACACTGCACGTTGATTGCTGAACTTCACGGCTGCAGTTCACTTTCCTGTAGACGCCCGGTCGTCGCAGGGTCTTGGCGGCGAAAGGTGACTCTGATGCGGCTGGGGAACTGCTTCTCCCGTAGTCGCGTCTTCCTGGGTTCGGTCGCCTCGGTAATGCTGCGGACTCCGGTGGACGTTTTGCGGCAATGAATGGCTTCTCCGTGGCCTCACTCCTTTAGGCCTGGCCGACTCGGTAAGGCTGCGGGCTCCAGTGCACTTTCTTTTAGAACGAATGGCTTCTTCGTAACCGTAGGTATCCCTCTCCTTCCTGGCTGGAAGAATCTTCTATTAGTTGGGGAGAACGGTGTGGTCCTTCATCCAACCAAAACGCTTCTTAGCCTCTCGGGCTAACTGTCCTTCACTTTTGAGTGAACTTCTCAATTGCGACTGGCTGTCGCCAAAATGAACTACTTGCTCTTTCGTAGCTGGAGACTCTGCTGTGGCGGTCGCCACCTGTCCAACTTCAAAACGATTTCCTCTTATCTCCGCAGCTGGAGACTATTGTGGCTCTTGCCATCTGACCAACTTCCAAAAGTACTCTCCTTATCTCCGGGGCTGGAACCTGTTCTGTGGCTCCTGCCACCCGACAAACTGTCAGACGTACTTCTAGTTTCTCCGGGACTGGAGACTGTGCTGTGGCTTTTGCCACCCGACTCACTGTCAGACGATTTCCTCTTTTCTCCGAGACTGGAGATAGAGTTGTGGCTGTTGCCACCTGACCAACTGACTCTCCACGGCTCTGCTCCTCGTTTTAAGGCCGCTGGCTGCCTCGTTCCAACCTCCGGACTGGTCAACTTCGAATAGGGAAGCCGGGTTGGACGAGGCGATTTCGACTGCGGGGGAGTGTCCAAAACAGAAGGTAACAATATTCCTTACGGAAAGGTCTGATTTCCACTCAGTTGACCTATATTTTTGTATCTTTATGATGACCCATCACTTTAGTTCTTAACGTCCCAGAAAGAGTTAGCAGATTATAAATTCTAGATAGTTGGTCTTCCATGAAATTTAACAGATTTGGGAACATTCCTGTCCATCCTCCATCTTAACTGTAATTCATCCAAAATATCTTAGTAATTTTTTTTTTAATACCCAGCACATTGTTTTTTGAAGAAGCCTAGAGACTTCAAGGACTATATTATTTTATCTCCCCTTAATTGAATCCTTCATATTCAGTTTTTAAGCAAAAGAAAAATTCACATAATTTGAATTCTTATATAGATAGCTTTGCTATTTCTTTTTAGCAGCAATTGTCAATTGTCAACAGAGACAGAATGGCATTACTGTGATTTACAAAATGCGCATATAAATTTAGCTTTAAATTTCTTGATTTCCAGGGCGTTGAATCTATTTTTTTTTAATCTGTTATTATTCTTAGCACAAATTGAACAAATTGAATGTATATATCTATCCTCTGTTAATCATAGAAGCTTCAAGAAATTATGTGCAGTTAATTTAAAAATCATTAATATTTGCTATAATTCTTTTAAAGCCTTATAAAGCTATTAACTTGAGTTTTCACTTTCCTTAAATTTTTCATCTCTTCATTTCTTCAAATATTATTTTTTTTCACTGCCTTCTGATTTGTACTTATTATTTTTACCTTAGGGATAATGAAAAATGAATTGGGAGCTCCAGAAATTGAAGAAAATTTTGAAGAAGCTGTTAGGGCTGTAAATTCAGCTCTACAAAAAACCGAAGTAAGTTAATCTTTATTAGCAAGAAAAACAAAAGGATTATGGATTAAATTAATATTTGTAAGGCTGATCTTTGAATAGTGGTAGATAATAATTACACAGCCTATTTTTTGTAACATGAATGTATATTTCATTATTAATACTTGAACTTCAGTAATCTAAATAGCATGGAGTTAGGATCTGAGAAGAACTAATACCTACCTCCCATTCTTTTGCAGTCTAATTTAGTCTTACTTGAACTTCACTGTAAAATTTTTAAGCTTAAATTTTTATTTATCATTCAATATTAACATGATCTTTTCCTATCCTCCCAGTGGAGGTATTCATATTTCTACACTTCTTTATTATTATTATTAGTTATTATTACATTAAATATCTTTCATTTTTGAAAATTTGAAATTGCCATTTTCAAATATTACATTATCTAACAATTTCAACAAGAAATGCTGAAATGTATTAACTTCTATGGGTTTTTTTTTATGATTACAGATACTTCAGATACTTCTATCATTAATTTTTGTCTGTTTTAAAGTCTTTCTGATGTGCCTGGTTTTATCTTGAGATCACCACAAAACTTGTCACATGTTTTCATACTCCATGTTGAGCTGTTCTGACCAAAAGTTCCATCCTGACCAACATACATGTATTATAGTCACATTATAATGCCTAGTGCCATTTTCAGTGAAACTGAATTCTTTGATCATCCTATCTTTAGGGCCATAGGCATTTTCTAAAAAAAAGGGAACTACTGCACAGGCTTGTTTTTCATGGCTGCATGCGACTCCATGGTCTTCTGGATTTTTTCCTTAATATAATGTTAGACATTATTTGTAATCAATAATCCATGAGTATTATTTTTTTATATACTCCCCATTTTAAATTTATTATATGTAGAACCATTATATAAACTCTTTGAAAATCAAAGCACCATGAAGGAAGCTTCCAATTTGAATGAAACTTCGTAGGTGCCATTTGGATGAAGAGAATTGGATTTGATTCAGATTTCACAGTGAAAACACACATTTTTATTGAACAATAGCAGCATCATTGCTACATTATCAATACTATATTGAGCCACTTCTGGCTGCTATGCATGCTGATATATGGCATAACATGGAGTGAAACAAAATCCTGATGGTGTCTCATGGCTTGCTGAAACTGTCGCTCGAAATGCCATGTATACAATGATGGATGCACTTGACATCCTAGCATGCTTGATGCCGGACAAGTCTGGGGACCTGGAAGGCCCAGGAAGAGAATGAATTGTTTGGAGACACTGCTGGGAAATGTGTGCAGTATGTGAATGTGCATTGTTTTGATGGAAAATTGTTCCAGGCAGGGAAGACAAGAAGAGCAAAACAACAAGTTCAGGATCTCCTGCAAGTGTTGCTGTGAATTTAAAGTTCCTGTAATCATGAGTGATTCTAGGAACTTTAAATAGTCAGCAGTATATGCAGGAGATCTTGCAACTCTTTGTTTTGCCTTTTGTGTCATGCTTGCTAGGAGCAATTTTCCAACAGGATGATGCAGGTCCATTTACACTTCACCCATTGATGTTTATGAATATTTTTTTATGGGCTTTTTATTCTTTTAATGCATCCCTAAAAATTCATTTGAGGCTGGGGGAATGTCTGCACATGAATTTTTTCATCTATTTGTTTTTGGTAAATTTTTATTATTGCATGTTTTGAAGGCTCCACGTTGATTCTCTTGAACAGCTTTATCTTCTATCGGATCATTGCAATTTTGAACTCTTATCTGATGAAATTTTAAACTCAGTCATGGATAATGTGTAAAAACCATTGTTGATGGAATCTTTGAGGTATTATTAATTTTACTAATTAAAAATAAGTATATTTTCTTTCTTTAAGATATCGAGTACTGTTCGTGACATATTCCAGAATGAAGCTTGTCGTAATCTTACATCAGAGGTAAGAAATTGACAAATTTATCATTTTATTACATTAAGATTTTTTGATAATAATGTTGAAGTTGACATGCCTTAAGAATTCTGATTCTAACAAAAGTATTTTAAAAATGCAAAATGAAGTGCATATTTCTTTCATTGAATATGAAAAATAATCACAAAGTTCAGTTTGAGGTGATGTTAATAATTTACTTTTATCTAACTACATGTGTATCCTGAATGCTACTACAAAAAAAAAAAAAAAAAATCCTCTTATTTGAGTTCTTGTTCAGAGACATTTTGTGTTCATTAGGAAGCACTGTAGAGTTCATGTAGACCTCTTATTCTGTTATAGCTTTGACAATGAAGAGATTTAGGGGAGGCAGGGATGACTAGGAAATAGTAAGAATTCATTTAAAAAATAATGGTTTTAGTTCTTAACTTACTACTTCTTACCTTACACACACACATATATACAGGGTGAATCTAAAATAGAGGGACAAACTGCAGGGGGGGGGGGTCCCTTACCAAATGAAGTAAAAAAGATCAGATAAACATATGACTGGAAGTGCATCGTTGCTGAGTTACTCCAATCCAAAGAAATGAAGCCAGACTACAATGGACATGAACAGTCTCTTTATTGGTAGCATTACTGAATTACATTACCACATTGTTGTGAATGGGCAACACAGAGTGATCAATAAAGATACTGTTCATGTCCATTGTTTCCATTGTAGTCTGGCTTCGTTTCTTTGGATTGGAGTAACTTAGCAACGATGCACTTCCAGTCATATGTTTATCTGACCTTTTTTACTTCATTAGGTATAGGGAACAAACTGCCCCTGCAGTTTGTCCCTCTATTTTAGATTCACCCTGTATTTATATACATGTTGATTTAATCACTGGAGGAGGGAGAAGGAATGGTATTAAAGGTACGATAAAGGAGGGCCATAAAGATCCTGAGCCGCAATAAGAATCCACATAGTGGAAATGGCCGAAGCAGAGAGAGCAACATTCAACAGATTTTGAAATCTATGCTAGGAGAGAACCATCCTCCATAGTGTGCTGTTGGATGGGCAGCGTAGATATTGCAAACCTTAAAAATACTGGCTGACAGAAGTCTTTGAAAGTATAAGAAACAATTATGATCTGTCAACTGTAATCAAAAAGATGGCCTAGAACAGGGGTTTGCATGTTAAATAGAAATGAGAAGGTAAAAATGGTATATGTGAGCTGCATATAAATGAATGAACTATAGAGATAAAGAAGAAGTTGCTGGCTATCTTTAGCAGGAATTCAGTGAATAATGACCAGTTCTGGACATTCAGTTGAAGGTGCATTTAACAAAAGAAGTTGGGAAAGACCAGGAGAAGTGCTCATCATCAAAGAGACACTTGTTAATAGTAATGAAAGCAAGAATTCTGTTTTAATAGTGTAGTGTATTGTGAAGATGGTTTATTTAGGTGTGAAGGAAGGAGCATGAATATTGTAGCTAAATACAACGGAACAGAGGGAGTCAATGGAAAAAGTGAAAAAAATGCACAAGAATAAAAGTAACTTCAGAGATTTTACAAGTGTTGGACCTACTCACAAAACAAACAGTGTGCAGAGGCAAACTAAGTAAAACGTCAGCATGTAATTTGCACAAAATCTTTATTAATTTTTGAATTGACTTACTAATAGACAGGAAATACAAATTACTTTTACATATATAAAAAAAAAAATCACATGTTACTTTTTATGATCACCATAATAGCAGGCCACATTTCTGATTGAGCAATAGACGTCAAATCAAATTCCTTTTTCAATTAAACCATTAGAATTAAAAGAAAATATTGTATTGTTTATATAGCGTGAAAATTGAAGAATTGATGATAGCTTAAAAATCCGAAGTTAGCTGAAACATCCATTGTACGTTTTTAATTTTTAAACTTCTAATATCTTTTTAAAGAAATGTATGTTCATCTTGTGGATATTTTAATAGTAAGTTCTTGTCTGCACTATATTCTGTTAAAACAGAATAGTAGCTGACATTTGTGACCTTAAGGCATTTAGTTTAGCAATAAGCATCAGTGTTCTTACATTGATTACTATAAATTGGTTAAGAAATAACTGATTCTATAAACTTAATTCTTCTAAATACATAAAATAAAATTGACTGTAAGAATGTTACTCATTCACAAAAACTATAAATTACAATCGATTAAAATGATTTAATTTAACTGAGTTTCTCTGGATGCAGAATTGTAAAGCAATTATAAAATAAACAGGGCAAATGAAGTAATTTAAAATATTTACCAAAGCTCTTCTTAATTTTTTCATGTTAATTATAATGTTAATTAAGAATGCTAGAAATGAATTTCCAAATATGTTACTAAATTACTTATGGTTAATGCATTATGTTTATTTACAGAGCAAACCATTTTGGATATTAGCAAGAGCAGTTTCTGATTTTGTAGAAAATGAAGGCAATGGTAATTTTTTTTTTCAGTATTATGTTTAATACAATTTAGCAAATTAATTTTGAGTATGGGGCATTACAGTCAAACATGTCTTTAGCCTAATTTTATTTTTGCAGGAATATTGCCTTTAAGAGGATCAATTCCTGATATGACTGCAGATTCTGAAAGATATATAAAGCTGCAAAATGTGTAAATATTTCCTGTTATCTTATTTCCTCTGAAAATTGCATTGTTTCAATAAATAAAAACAATATAAATTATTCTTGCTTAATTTTTGAGAGATGGCAAATGCCTTTAGTAAGAAGAATTATTGGTATTATTAGAGTCTTTGCCTATTATTGTTTTGTTATATTTTTCTTAATATATGAAATACTTACGTCTTTTGTTTGTTTTTGAAATAAGTGAAATATTGATGAAGAAGAGGAATAATGAATTAACTACCTTTTTAATTTTTTTTTTTATAATATTCATTTATTTTTAAGAAAAGTTGATTTCATAAAAAATAACATCAAGTTTGTAAGAGTTAGCATTTTAGAAGATATTAACAAATGTCTTTTTTCTGAAGAAAATCGGACGAAGTAAAAATGTAAGATGAAATATGGCTGAAATTGTACTTAAAAAAGTTTTTATTACCTTTTTTCATTTCAGTTATCGGGATCAAGCTAATAAAGATGTAGAAGCTGTTTATCGTCGGGTCCAGCAGCTTTTGCAGTATATTGGCAAAGTAAACCCTTTGTAACACTTAAATCCTTAATTAATTATTATTTACTGTTGTATAATCATTAAAAAATATTGTTAAGCTTACATTTTATCTAAATACATATATATGTGAATAGGGTGTTGCAAAATTCGTGTGTAATATTCAAACCACGTGTAAGGGCATGACTAAGGATCAATATATTCCTAATGAACCCATGTCCGGAAACGCCCCATTACAGTGCTAGGTGGTCCTAAAGTGAGCCTTTCTGAGAGAACATATCCTTTGCCATACCATCTGAAATGTTTTGCAGGTGAGCCCACACATAGATCTGGGGGTGCTATTTTTATTTGTTTCAATTTTTTTTGGTGTTATGCAGTATTTGGGTAATTATTTACAATAAAATAAAAACTAACAAGATAGAGAAAAAACAAAAATCGGAATAACGGTTGTAAACTGATGTACATAGTATAAACATTTACAACTACAGTAGTTGAATTAATTAATTAAATTACATAGACAGTGGGTGGCCATCACATTAGGATCACACAATATTTTTGCAAATGTTTATATTTAAATTTCTCATATTAATCGTTAAATGTGTTATTATTTCTTATTATATGATGAGTACATCCTATTCTTAGTAAAGTTTTCACATAAAATTGTTAGTAGGCAACACTTGGTTGCCTAGTGTCAGCTGTCAAAGTCAAACAACCAGTACAGGGACTTTTGAGGTTATTACTAGCATGTGTGTTTTCTTAACGTTTGTGTTTTTTTTTTATTATTATTTATTAATAATATTTATTTATTATTATTTTTTATTATTTTTATTATTGGAAAAAAATTACCTTAATAACTGTGTGAAATTTGATTGGTTTTTATTTTATTTTAATTAAATAACAAACTAAGTAAGGAAATATAAGCTTTGAAATTCACTTTTGTTATCAGACTTTCGTGAAAAAATATCCAAATTCAATAATTGCAAAAAAAACCACTGGTCCTAATGTGAAGGCCATCCACTGTAGATGTAATTAAATTAATTAATTAATTCAACTACTGTAGTTGTAAATGTTTATACTACGTACGTCAGTTTACAATCGTTATTCCGATTTTTGTTTTTTCTCTATCTTGTTAGTTTTTATTTTATTGTAAATAATTACCCAACTACTGCATAGCACCGAATAAAATTGAAACAAACAAAAATAGCATCCCCAGATCAATGTGTGGGCTCGCCTGCAAAACATTTCGGATGGTGTTGCAAAGGATATGTTCTCTCGGAAAGGCTCACTTTAGGACCACCTAGCACCTTAATGGGGTGGTTCCGGACATGGGTTCATTTGGAATATATTGATCCTTAGCCATGCCCCTACTTGTGGTTTGAATATTATGCATGAATTTTGCAACACCCTGTATATATTGTATTGTTTATTATTTAGTTATAAATCAGTTTGTTTATTATTTATGTTTCAGCCTCAAGACAGTATAAGTGAAATGGATGTCCGATTATTTTGTGAGTACTTTGACTACAGTAAATTTCAATATCTTTTCATTGTTTAGCATCAAGTTGAACATTTAATAATAATGCTTATTTCATAATTTAGGTAAGAATGCTTCATTTTTAAGGGTAGTTAATTGCCGTTCATTGGCAGAAGAATATGATACAAAAACAGCCAAAGTTCAGGATATTGGTAAGTTTTGTTTCAGTTTTACTTCATTTTATTGTGAATTTTTTTTTATTGTACAGTGAAACTTGGATAATTCGAATTTTTTGCTCGGTCCCAAGAATTCTGTATTAAAATAATGTTAAAAAATCGTGGATAATTCGAATTTTATTTTGGATAATTCGAATTTTTCGTACAATTGTCCTTAAAATATTACGGTAAAAATTGTTCCTGAGACTTTTCTCAGCTAAGATACATTATTTATTTTAACGGTCTTTCTAAGGAAAACAAAAGCGAGGGTTGGAATGTCACCATGTGGGGATTTTCGAGGATTTTTCTGTCCACCCTGTGTTGTTACCCTCCCCCTTTCCGCACCCCTTCTGTCTTAGAGTCACGTGCACTTCCTGTGAATGATTTAATGCGGTTATATACATTTTTAGTTTTTGTGCTTGTGCTTTAAGTAATGTTTATATGCTTTTACTATGCCATTGTCAAAAGCTAAAGTTCCTTATAAGTCATTAACATTAGCTAAAAAGGTAGCGGTGATTAAGGAAGTGGAAAAAGGCCTTAAAAAGAAATCGGAAATCGCCAAGGAATTTGGAATTCCATCCAACACGATATCGACATATTTGAAGAACAAAGATAAAATCTTGAGCAGCAAAAATGGCAATGAAAAAAATAGAAAA
Organism: Thereuonema tuberculata; assembly: GCA_023159025.1. Lineage (NCBI taxonomy): Eukaryota > Metazoa > Arthropoda > Chilopoda > Scutigeromorpha > Scutigeridae > Thereuonema > Thereuonema tuberculata. The sequence goes on along the minus strand of JAFIDM010000003.1, from coordinate 16,975,850 downwards.
AGAACCTGGCAACCCAGAGGTTGGAATCATATGCTAGGACACAAAGATTGCATTCAGTGAAGCAATTAAAAATATCTGCCTTTTTTTTTTTTTTTTTGAAAGTGATGAATAATTAAGCTAGTAAAAAATGTTTGATTTAAGGAAAACAAATGTAGCAGTATTCTTAGATAAAGTTTATGTGTTAAAGCTTTAATCGTGGAGTTAATCTTTTTTATTTATTTCTTCAGTTTGAGAGAATATATGTAATTCGAATTTTTGGATAATTCGAACTTTTTCTCTGGTCCCTTCAGCTTCGAATTATCCAAGTTTCTCTGTATATAATTAGTGAGATATTTTATGTTAAAATGAAAAGGAAGCCCTATGTAGGGTGATTCAAAATTCCCTGTACAAACTTTAAAGGTAGGTCTGGATATTCATAGTGGAACATATGTCCGCAAACACCACTCAAATGTGCTAGAGGGCGTTGTTTAGCAGCACATTAGTTGGACAGGTTGATCCATCGTCATTTGAGACATTGACTTAATACGAGTAGGATGTATCACTTCACTAATTCTGAGAGGGTAGATATGCACATAGCCTATCCGGCAGCAAACAGAAACGGATGAGCCGCTTTGTGAATGGTTCCCCAACAGATATGTGCCCAATCATCAAATCATCTCTGGTGTGTTTGCACCAGAGATTATGGGAAACTGGATGATGACGGAAACATCCATGATTGTGATCTGCAATGATCGATGCACATCCCTTTCATGGAGGAAGAGGTCATACACCAAATTTAACACAATCCATGGACAAGTTCATGAACTATTGCACATCACCTTGCTCTCCCTCAATCCAGTGTGTGGCGAGTGGTTACATCCCTTTCCCCATTGCAATGCTATGGGTCATTGCAGGCTGGAGATCATCCCCATTACGATGTATTGCTTCAATAATGCTGAGAGTGCAGATGCAGCTAGCCTATGGGCAGTGAAATGGATGAGCCGCTGTGCGATTCTGTCATGAATGGTTCCCCAACAAACATGTGCCCAATCATCAAACGTTGGCACCAGACATTGTTGGTGGGAGGAACTTCAAACACCTTACTGTCATATTGTAAACATAAGGCTAATAAACATGTCGCCTACCTTACTTGTTGTCTTTTCTTTCTGAACCTTAGTGTACCTTCTAGCACATTTGGGTGGCATTTGTGGACAGACGACGTTTCACTATGAATATGGCTTGTTTTTATATTCCTGACCTACCTGTAAAGTTTGTACAGGGAATTTTGAACCACCCTGTATAGTGATTCATTTGTTGCTTTATTACTTATTTAATTAAACTAGTTTAATCAAGGCTTCATTGTTCTACAATTTTTTAAAATATTATTTGTTTGTGTGTGTGTGTAAAAGTAACTTTCTATTATTTGCCTTTGATATTTGCCAACAAGATATTCATTGGTTTAGTTTTTAATAAAAGCTTTTCAAAAATATGAAAATCTCCTTTCATAATCTTTTGAGCTTTTCTTTATTGGTATATGTTTGCCATTCTTATTAATAATCAACCTGTCACATCACAAAAGATGCTTTAATGCTGGTAGATCCTTAATGTATCTTTTAGTCATTTCATATCCCTAATAGTGGTTCATTTCTGACTTTGGTTTTGTTAATTTTAATAATCTCCCTTACTAACGTTTCTAATACTCCTTAATCTTTTTTTTGCTTCTACTGAACACATTATGTACTTTTACTTCTGGTTGGAGATTACAAAGAGTCTTTATTATAAAAAGACAGTGATTGCATGCTTCTCTGAATGATTGTTATCATTTACAATAATTGTTAGTCTGAAATTGATCTGAAAACATTCAGTAACTTTACAAAGGAAAAGGTCAGCTTGGCATAGCGAGAGCAGCAAAAGGAATGTAGGATTTTTAAGTGTTGTTAATGTCTTCCTTGTGTGTGAGTGTGTGTTTTAAACACATTCCAGGTAAATAATAAAAACTGACTTTACATTCAACTCTTAATTGACATAATTGAGGCCTTGTTTATCTAAAAAGTAAAATTGGAGAAAATATTTAATATAATTTGTTCTTTTATTTTTTATCTTGCAACAACTAGTGATGCATTTGGATAATCCAGACAGTGAAATGGTGTTTTATGTACTGCTAAGAGCTGCAGATAGGTTTTATCTAGAATATAACAGATATCCAGGCTACTTTAATGACCAAGTTGAGCCAGATATAATTAAACTTAAGGTAAAACATTTATTTATTTAAAATTGATAATTTGACTTACTTTTTTTCTGCTTCTTCACATTCCTATTTTAGAACTGCTTTTAGAATTTATTTGTGATTTATTTAGAATGTGTTCTTACATATATAAATATTTTGAAATTATTTTTCCCAAAACTCCATTAATTTTATGAGGATTTTAAAGCAATCGTATGTTTCATTGCTGTAGCATTATCTTATAGAGACAGTGACTTTAAGTTTTTAATGTCTGTCTGTTACACATTGTAGGAACCAAATATGTGTTCATTTGTATTAATTTATTTCAAAGTCTGTATTTATTTCTTTTGTTGACGCCCAATTTAATTTCCTTCCATGTTTTTACCTTCTCTTCCAGAGTTGTCTCTGCCAACTATTGAAAGAATGGGGATGTGGACCAATGGCAAAAGATGACTTTGTTCATGAAATGTGAGGAGTGTTTGTTATATAGAATCATTAGAAGGAATCTTTGTATTTGTTTGATATTATCAATAAGAGAAAAATTCATCTTTATTCTGTACTTGACAATTAATACATAATTTTTATAAGATAATCTGTATTTTATTTTCTGTTCAAGAAACTGTTTTATATCAATTTGCATAACTATGAATGCTGGTAATGCTCACTATAATTTTATTTCTCTTTCAATAGGTGTCGTTATGGTGCTGCTGAACTACATGCTGTAGCTGCTTTTATTGGTGGAGCAGCTGCTCATGAAATCATTAAAATTGTAACTGAACAGTATGTTCCTTTGAATAATTCTTATATCTACAATGCTATGTCTGCTACTTCAGCTACTTTTGAACTCTAAAGAGTACTTGTATCTACTGGTATTCTGTGTGCAATGGTTGACCAAATTACGAATAACTCATTAAAATATAACTTTCCATGAATTCCCTTAAGGTTTCTTTATGATTTCTAATTACAGCTACTTATGTTTTCCTATAGTTTGTGTTGTGTTGTTAATAATGTACATTTGAGGGTTTATTTGTTGCATTTTCATTCTTCTAACAAATCAAATGCACATGTAAAATTTTGCAAAAAATGTATGTATTAAATAATGTACTGGAAAATTATATATATATTAAAGATTTGTGAAACTTATTCAGTATGCATTCAATCTAGTACATTTCATTTACAAGAATCAAATATTAATTTTGTTTTCAAAATAACTAGGAAAAAAAATCCGGAATTAATGTATTCAATAGTTTTATCATGAAAGTTTGGTAAAACTGGATGGATTTGTTGTTGACTTAAGATTAAGATGGGGAAAATAAGCTTTGTTTAAATTTCTCTGTGAACAAAGGTATTGTTGAATTTGCACTATTTCTTTTATTCTTTTGTATGAACACAACAAATACTTAATTTGGTTTTCTTTTTTTACAAGGCCTGTTCCTTTATTAATCTATTATTTTTGTGCTTGTTTTAAAATTAATCATCACAAATCAGATAAATAGCGTAGTTAACTAATGTGTATTGAGTAGGACGAGAAGAATATTATTGTATATTATAAACATGTACGTGGCACAATCAATAACTTTGTGAATGGAATTACTCATAACAGTGAATAAAAACGTTTTTGTTCATTCCGATGAAACAAATGTCTTTAGTTATTTCTTTGAGATTTAATTTTTAAGTTAGGCATATTATACAAGAAACTTTATTAAGTCCTTAGCTTCAGTATAGAGTTGAGTCATTCATATATCCCTTTTAAAATCTCTCCCTCATTATTACTGCTAAGAACTGACGATTGTTGCCTTTTCTGGTTAGGAAAACACAGCAAAATTCAATATTGCATATTTTGATCATCTTGTAACATTGATCAAAAAATACCAAATTTAGATAAGTCAGAGTGGAGAAGCTATAATGCAAAACTAAATGGAAACGAAATAGTTGCAGAGTAGGTAGCAAAAGAAACAATTATTTAGTGATATTTAATGAGCAATGGTAAGTTTGCTCATTCAGTTTTCATTGTAAGAAGAATCCAACAATGTAAATCTTTTGTGGACAGTAGCTAATAATAAGAATAATTTCCTTCTTCTGTAATTTTATTAAGATTTAATTTTGTAATTCCACTTAAGTCATGGAATTACTTAGTGATGAAACTTATTTTAAAATAAATTGTTGTAGTCCCAATTGTCTTGCTATTTCCCCCCTCCCATTTTAGTTTAAAATTAAACTGTGTTGTGGTTGGATAGAACATTGCTTCTTTTGAACCAGCTTTAATCTGAAATGAATGTTTGTTTATAAATAATGAAATTTCATTTAGTTTCCATTCTTACTGCTATTGTTAATTTTATAACACTAAAAACATCAGAGATACTTTTTTGATGGAAGAAGAGATTGTTTGATTGATTAATGTTTGTGATTAAGGGCCTGTGCAAACTATTCAACAATCAGAAAGTTATAATTCAGACATAATTAATACTTTAATGTATTTGTAACTGTTTCATAAAAATTTGGAATAATTCCACAACTTATTTTCTCAATTTTGGCCAACCATTGTATTGTTCAGACTTGTTGTTTCAGCAAAATATGTTTCATTCTAAACTAACAAAAATATTTATTTTTGAGGAAAGAAAGAAATTTTCCTCAGTATTAGCATATTTAATGGGATTCTTTATCAAATGTCTTATTAAGCAAAAATGTTTTGTATATATTTTTTTGTTTTGCTTTTAGTTTCTATTCATTTTTTTTTTTTTTTTTATTCTTTAAAATAGGGAACATTTGAAATGCCAATTTTAAAAATGTTTTGTGAATATTTTTACATTAATGTCTCTGTAATTTATAAATATATTAAAAAAAATGCCATTTTTGTGCATAAACTTGCTACAAATTCAGTATTTTTTTGTCTGTCTAATTTATTTAGTCATACAGTGAGAACAAAAGGGGATTCGTAAGAATTTTAAATGCTAAAAATGTTATAAGTAGAACTTAACTGGAAAGGTAATAATTTCGTTTTTATAACTTGAATGTAATGAGAACAGAAAGCAAAGGAATTAGATCAATTATAATATATGAAAAGCAGAAAAACGATGAAAATGCACATTCGTTTGCTTTCAAGCATTAATCCATCATCAACGGGAATCTGGGACAGCTGTTTCGTCCTTATTCATTTGGTCTCATTAGCCAGATTTACCCTCGATGATCAAGCTCAGAATGTGTAAAAGCCTATGGATCCTTCTCCCACTTTCCCACAAAAGCAAACTGCCTTTGCAGTTGTTTTTAACTACTTTAGTTATACTTCTATAGTATATCTTAAGTTTAACACTTTTGCTACTGATCAGTTAATTGCAGTCGACCCCTGTATAAAGATCAATTTTGAGGTTTGGAATAAAATTTATAGTTTTGTCATGGTGTGGTAGATTTGAATGAAATTTCATGGCTTTGAGGAGGGCACTAATAGCTTTAATTTGATACCATGAACATGAGGATGCGATTTAACATATGTTATTTTTTCGTTGAAAAATAAAATTTTTTTTTAGAAAAACGAGAAGTACAACATCTATGCAATGATGTTATTTAACTCCTTATGTAACTTATACAGAGCCTAAATACAGATCATTTTATTCCTAGAATCTTTTCGTATATTTTGTTACATGAAAGACTTTTCCTTCGGCTGGTTGAAGGTAAAGATGCAGCCATTTTGAGTTTTTGTTATGCTTTGAAAGCTGCACAAGTACTTTTTGATGGGCTACAATAACTGGAGAATGAGGCTTTGGGTGCCATTTATTGAAAAATTTGTGTAGCTAAATGATCAACAAGCATATCTCAGTCATATCCTATGGGCATACACGTACGTTGCAGAAGCTTTTCACATTATGCATTAAAAAACGTACTGGTACATTTGTCGTCAATTTATAATAGTTGGCTAAAATGTACCAGCATATTCTTAGCAAAAGTGTTAAAATATAAATAGATGATAAATAGATGAAAGAATGTCCTGGGACCCGAGAGCAAGTCCTGGAACCTTGTATCGTGACGATATTTCCGCATTGTATGGCAGCGACAAAAGGAAAGTGTGGATTCATCAGGATAAGGCATCGAGCCATACAGCCATGTACACCAGCTGTACATGGCCAATGTGGTGACTGAAACCGGAATATGAGCAATCCCATAGAGTATTATTCCTGTAAAATCCTCTGTAAAATTCAGTGGAATTCTGCAAGTTTGGATTACTTAAATGGGCTCTGGAAATACGACAACTGAAAACAGTAGAAGGGCTTTGGAGAGCTTGCAAAGAGGAGTGAAACAAGATTCCCCTCGTCTACCTCCAACGCAGCCTCCTTCAATGGAAACTGCGATGCAGAGCCATTGCCAGAATGCAGGGGCACCCGACTGAACACAACCAAACGGTGGTGGATAAAAGGGTTCTCCTAAGTCTACGATATGATCAAAATTGAGTGAATAAATATAAATCAACCCTCCGTATATCATTGCTGGCGGAATATATATATATATACTCATGGACAAAAAAATTAGCGCACCAAGAAATAATTGCGGGATCGTAACGAAACTTGCAATGAAGGTACATGTCGGGGAGATATGCAAATGATTAGAAATGCAGCGTGATTGCGAATTACGTATAGCCGGTAGAGGGCGTTGAACATCGTACTCTGTGGAGTATAAAACAGGTAACCAAAGCTTGTTTGAGTGTGCTGAATCATTTACAAAGGAAGAGCTGAGGTAGATATGCCATTACGCTGTATTCGAAGACAGTATACGCAGTTGTCGCAGTTTGAGAGAGGGAGAATCGTCGGGATGATGGAAGCTGGGTGGTCAGCTAGGCGAGTAGCTCGTCAATTAGGCCGCTCTGATTGTGTTGTGAGGAGGTTTTGGGACCAGGGGACCCGAGAGATGTCATGTACACGAAGACCAGGCTCAGGACGCCCTCGACAGACCAGTCGTCGAGAAGACCGCCACATAGTCAGAAATGCACGCGTACAGCCAACTGCTTCATCGGCCGCCATCCAGGCACAGGTAGCACCTTCACTAGGGGCCGCTGTGTCTTCTCGAACCATACGAAGGCGCCTGGCTGAAGGACAGTTGGTATCGCGGCGCCCATTACGTGTGCTGCCCTTGACGCCCACCCATCGACGCCTCTGTTTGGAGTTTTGCCGAGCACGAGGAAACTGGATTGCAGCAGAATGGAACCAGGTCGTCTTTAGCGACGAATCCAGGTTCAATCTCGGCAGTGATGACAATCGTGTTCGTGTGTGGAGAGCCCGTGGTGAACGTTTCAATCCTGCCTTTGCTGTACAGCGACACACCGCTCCCACAGCTGGTGTGATGGTATGGGGTGCCATTGCCTACAATACACGGTCACCCTTAGTATTGTTCCGTGGCACCATGACAGCCCAGCGGTATGTTCATGAAATCCTGCAACCACATGTGTTGCCACTCATGCAACGGCTCCCAGGAGCCATTTTTCAACAAGACAATGCTCGGCCTCATACGGCAAGGGTGTCACAAGACTGTCTCCGCACTATTACTACCCTTCCTTGGCCTGCCCGATCCCCAGATTTGTCTCCAATCGAGCATATCTCTGATCATTTGGGACGACGAGTTGGGCATCCCACGAGTTTGAACGAACTAGAGGCAAGGTTACAGCAAATATGGAACGAAATGTCTCAAGACATCATACAGAACTTGTATGACTCAATGCCCGATCGTATCGCATCGTGCATTCGCGCTAGAGGGGGTCCAACGGAGTATTAACTCCTCCGTTCTTTTGCCTTTTTCTCTGAAATAAATTATCCTTTTTCTTTGATTTTCTTATCATTTACTTATATCAAAGTAGTCATTACGTATGTAAATTTTCGTTTCATTTTGACGACTCCTTCTTGGTGCGCTAATTTTTTTGTCCATGAGTGTATATATTTCAAATTCTGATGCTTATTTTTATAAGGAAAAAGTAAGAAACTGCAAGCAATGATACATACATATTTGTTTTTTATTATTATTATTGTAGTTCCTTACTTAAAGACAAATAAGAAACAGTAATGATTTTTGAAATCGCAATGAGTAATAACATTCTGAATAAACTTTTTTACAAAAAAATATCTTCATTTCAAAGATAGTTTAAACGACAAAATTGGTCCACTTCTTTCTGACTGAAATTTAGTATCCTTGAATTCTAAATTTCATTGCAACAGGAAGATGATCTGTAAGTTGAGTTAATGCAGTTATGAAATTATATCTTGAGATTATCTGAAAAAAAAAAAAAAAAAAATCAAAAATCAGCAACGCTCAACTTTAAATATAAACAAATCCCCCCAAAACTAAATTCAACTTGCAATAATTTTATGTATCTAATAAAAATGATTGTTATCTCCAAATATTAATCCAAATTAGTATTGGTTGCAATATAAAAAAAATCTTAATAGTTAAGTTGTTTCATAATAATTAAACCTTAATAGCCTTTCTCATCATTTGGGCATCAGTTTAAGATTGATGTTGAGCTGAATTATTAAGAACAACCACGAACTGAAGAAAATGGCAAGTTTATCAGAATGGAACTTTTAGTCCTGGACTGTCTTGATTAGTGTGATGAAAACACCAACTGTAATCCCGAGATACCTTAATGTCTAAGGTTAAGATGCAAGAAAGAGCTGCAATGACAATAATTAAATTTTTTTAAAAGATCTAGCTAATATGAAGACTTGATGAAAAATTTTACAAATCTTGGCTGATGTAGCAGCAGGTGAGCACGCGTTTGAGGGAACAGAGACCTCTAGTGGACAGCTGCAGAGGTTCAAAGAAAAACAACTATCACCAGCGAATTCAGAGGTCAGAAAATGATCATCCTCTGAATTTTGGTAGGGATTTGTTTGTTCAAACTCTAAGGTGTTCCTTGTTAGAAGATATTCACAAGGTAAAGAAGATATATAGCAGACAGTAAACAATAAAAATGTATAGACAAAATACTGGTTGGTTGGTTAGTTGATTCCAATGGTGCAAAAGCCAAGACAAAGCTTAAATGATGGCTGAAACTGAAACATTCTTCCATTTTTTTTTTTTTTTTCATTTTTAATTATCTTCTAAATTATTTTAACTTTCCAGATTACTTTGCTTTTTATTATACAGTTGCTAAAAAAAATGTAATGTTGATATATTTATTACTTTAAGAGATTAAATAGTTAAAGTTCAATGCTAAGGAAGAGAAATTGAAAATAAAACACACTTGATAATGTTTAAAAATAACAATATAAAAAGATGGAATTATTCTGATAATTTCAGAATACTAGGCAGGTATTCCAACTTCAGGGTAGCACAAACCTTAGGACAACACAACACAAGAACACAAGTGAAAGCATGGGGAGGTTTAGCAATCATTGCTAAACCTCTCCACATTTTCACTGTGTTCTTATGTTGTCCTATATGTTTGTGCCATCCTTGAAGATGGAATTTGCATAGTATTCTTAAACTGTTGGAATAATCCCATCTTTTTTATCCTGTTTATTTTAACATTATCAAATAAGTGTTTCATTTTTAATTTCTCTTTATTTCATATATGTACGATAAGCCTTCCCATAAATGCTGATAAGAAATTTACTGATATAGATGGAAACACAAGAATCTGTAATGTTTATAATTCCCTTGATGAAAGAATAACTTATGATTTGATTAGAGGGTGATGGATTACTAATTCCAGGAATTCTCAGCGACATCTATTGCTGTGCATCTTAACTATTTTCCACTTTCTACAAATTAAAGTAGAAAATAACAAGATTCCAAATGAGAACAGAACAAAGCACAGTGTTAGGCACAAATTCACTGCTGTGGCTGCTGGCCGCCACAAATACTGCATTCGTCATTATGTCATGTTTTTCTTTGTCTGTGTAAGCATTCACCCATGTCTTCTAAAGATAACTGAGCATCTTCCTTTCTCAAAGTTGTCTGATTTGCCTTAAAGTATCTGGGTAAATGGACTATGTCAGGCCTTTTAATGTAAAATTTCCTCATTTCCAGGCTGCCATGTTACTCTGCAGCAAACAGTTCCAGGATCAACTAAGCAATCAGCATTTTCCATATTTGGCAGGTCAACATTTCTGTGCTGACAATAGTAAAACACGCTCAAAACAAAACCTCCATTGAGATATTGGGTTTTCATTTCAAGATGGCAGAAGTGGAAATCAAATAACATAATTTAATAGGAAAGGTGACAATAAACAATTTAAAAGGGATGTACATGTGAAAAAAGGCAGATGAATTTTCTCCTTTTATGTCACTTACGTTTGATTTATGGTAAACAGGTTGAAAGATCTGAGTTCAGTCCTCAATGGGAGTTGGGGATCTTTCCCAGGTTATTTCTTTTCTAGATTGGTTTTAGGGTTCATCAAGCCCTTTACAAAATTGAAAAATATAAGTGACTCTTTTCTGACGATTAAAGAAAGGCTAGCTTTTGTCTAATCACTAACTCTCAACTAGTCCTAATTGTACCCAGAAATGGATCAATCCTTAGCATTCCTGAGCCAACAGAGACTCAAGAGAAATGTTTCAGAACTTGTTTGGAAAAGGATAACAAGAGAAAAATGCTTTCAAAGGTAAGCATTAGACTTCGTAGTGAAATGAAATTATCGATCTTCCATTGTTGCACCTTAAAAAGATTAAAATCTAAATCAGAAGTTTTTTCTCATGAATTTTGCAAATGGATAAAATTTATTTTTGCTGCCATGTTTTAGATATGATTACAATTCCCATTTCAGTCTTAATAAATGCTATAGTTTTGTTTCTGCTGCTGCTATCAGGTCTCTTCTGTTTAATTTATGAAAACAACCAATGTCTAACTTGGGTTTGGGAAGAATCATCCTTTTATTTTAAGTAGTGAAAGGATATAATTTGAATGGTCTTATTATATCACGCAGTATAAATAATGAGGTTACATTTAGTTTGTTACATTCTGAATTGAGTCATTCTTCTTATTCCAAATGCTAATCTATTATGTAATATAAATTGCAGCTTTGTTGCATGGATATTCAGTTACGTACATCTTCCTAACCTTTTATTACTTCTTCTGATTAATACATTTTATACTTACAATGGGATATTTTTTATAATGAAGAATGTAATCCACACGTCGTTTTCCACCATAAATTGAAGGTCTGACATATCCACTACTATCATATGGTGGCTTAAGAAATGCCAAATCCATTGTATGAATCTGCAAAGAAGAAGAATAATGATCTAAAATAAATTTATCCAGGGAATGGGATGCTTTGACTAAACTAATAATTTCTAATATTAAAATCTGATTAAATGAAAACATCGATCCTTAAAACTTCAAAACATCTTTATATCTTCTCGATATTTCTATACTCTCAACGAGTATTTTCTCCTGAAGAAAATACTCGTTGAGAGTATAGAAATATCGAGAAGATATAAAGAT
>JAFIDM010000003.1:16906886-16948884 GCA_023159025.1 Thereuonema tuberculata | reverse complement strand
AATAAATAAATAAATAAATAAATAAATAAATAAATAAATAAATAAATTCTAAAAATTGGTTATATTAATATTTTCAACCAGAACCATTCAATGGCTAAAACAGCAAGAATACTAAAATAACTGAATTATCACAAGCTATAACAATACTTCCAAAATACTTTGGATCAATCTTAACTCACACAGTATCATCTCTGGTAGATATGACAATTCAAGTGTGAGTTGATGGATGAATTATAAATCCCAATACAACCTTATTATTTAGCAACAGGGGTAAAAAGCTTCAGAATGAGGTTAGCCAACAGTAAGAGCAGAAGCCTAAATCACTCCACATTAAACCATTTATCCAAATCCTATGAACGACAGTGATGCTGTTAGTAAGTGCCACTTTCATTAAAAAGGTAAAACAAGTAGCCAAACTGTCAACAAAGACTATCATATAAGATTCTTCATTAATGCAGTTGCAGATTAACAAGGAATTATAATTTAAGCAACACGACTCTTTTATGTTACCGTACTTAATAACTGCAAGAACAGAAACAGATAGGAAGGATTTAGTACTATCTATTTTTATATGATAATATATTCAATAAATTTTCAGTCATTGTGCATTAAGTTTTCTCTGAATTTACTGAATCAGTATAATTTAATACTGGCTGCAGACTAGTTAATAACTTCTTCTAATTTTTCAGTTCTTTGTATGCAGTTGAAAAGAATCAAGAAAGATAAGGAGCTTATTCTTATTCTTCAGCAATTCTTTTATTAGATGACTAGCCTTTGCCAGCGACTTTGACCGCGTGGATAAGGAACTGGTTGGAATTTCAGGATAATAAATAGCCTATGTGTTGCTCGGGGATTATACTTAACCTATCTACAAAATTTAGCACAATTTAAAACTGCACTCATCGATAAGTGTGTCATTGAGATGTGATGCAATTTAAAACAGAAGTAGGAACATCTATTGACACTTTTGGAGGTTTTGGGAAGTGTTTCATTCAGATTTGGGGTGCCTATCCCACAGAAACTACTTGATCGTCCAGGATGAAAAGTAGCAATGAAAACAAGCAATTTTGTTCTGCTATGACCTTCAGTATTTCCAATTGATAATCTGCCAATCAGCTTCTCTAATGATACTTCTTTCAAAATCAGTAAAACAATTTTTTACTGTTATTGATGTTAATTAAACCAACACTTCTGGATTCCTATTTTTTTTTACTTATGCTGATGACCAGTGTAACATAATTCAGCTGCAAGAAGATCAATTTATTAGATTCATTCTAGTATTACTTAGGCCATTGAATGCTGTTACCTTAACTTGCAATAAACCGAGTGAAGTAAATGAACCTGGTAAAGTTTTGCACTGGTATGCATGAAAGGCTACATCTACAATTGGATATTTACTAATAAACATCAGGCCACTACCTAGAAAGAAAAAAATAAAACATTAATTTTATAATTTTTTAACAACTGTAAATTTGTAATCATTATGAAAAGTTGTCATATTAATGCCATTCAATCAAATATCACATTTCAAATATTTCTTTTCCCTTTTAATTTCACTCTTTTGAATTATATATACAATGTTAGTAGATGATCAGAGCAGAGGAAACATGATTAAAATAAAATAAAACCATGACAGATTTTAATAAAATAAATTTATAGAAAGCTTAATAAACTTATTTGAAATTCTACATAAATCTAGTTTATTACTACACAAGATAATTTTATGATTTGGCATTGAGACCTCTGAAAATGTATCTGAATAAAGAATAAATCAATGTCTTGGATATGCACTGCACAGAAAACAACCTTAGGGATTCTAATATATATATACACAAAACATCATCTCGAACAGAAAATTAATTTGCTATTAAATACTGGAACAACCAAGTAAATATTGATAAAACATTACCATATACAAGATTAGATATCATCTTGATAAAGGAAACCTAAGACTTTTGTTACTGATATTAGAATTTCAGAACTGCAGACTTCACAGAAAATGAAACCATGTCATCAATCACTTTAATTGAATTGCATATTCTATGTCTGCTGATTTTCATTTATTTAGTTATTAATTACAATACAGTCCTATGAGAGCTGTTAGTGTTGGGTTTCAACTTCAATATCTAGAATCTATAATAAAGATCTTTATAATTATTTAAACATAGAATTTTCTCACATTTTTCAAACTTACTCCTCCCCTGACTTCATTATAGGGGGGGGGGGGGAGACAAAATTAATCAACAGGATGGGTTCCCCCACCCCCTTATATATATATATATATAATCATTATGAATAAAAACTCCACTACAAATTCTTTTTCTCTTTATTTCGCAGGCAATGGCTTATGATTAAGATATCATCTGCGTATCTCATGTAATCAAATTTATTTTTATTCCATGTAAGGATATTTTTCACTTCAAAATCATTAAAAAATATATTGTAGAGAGTCCCTGAGATGGGGCTACTCATCGGAAAATCTTTCTTTTGTTTATACCATGTTTCGTTAAATTTAAAAAAACAATTAAAACATATTAACTCTAGTAATTCTATTATCTGTTTACTATTCTTTTTACTTTCTATCATAGTGGTAGGATTCTTGTTGCATATTTCTTCTAATATCTTTAAAGTTTTGTCAACTGATATTGATGTATACATGTTTATTACATCCAAAGAAAATAATCTGAATTTGTTGTTATTGTTGGAATTGAAAATTTTTAACTTACTGATGACTTGGTTCGTATTTTGTACTATTAGATTTCATGATCCCGACCCAATGGTTAGTGTACCATACAAAAATATATACAACAAAGATACAAGGTTTATATCAAAGGCGTGTATCATTAACAGCTTCAAATGTTTCAATAAGCAAAAGGGCATAGATGTTAGCCCAATGATATTAGAAAAATTTAAAGAAGCTGTAAAAGCAATGAAATGTTCCAATAATTATCACAATTTTAATTGTATAATTTGATTCTTTACTGTAACTGCCTTTATATTGTATAAACAAAAGGTATGTGAATTCATTTCCGCATCTGGCTCAATATTGTATTAAACAAAATGTATGTAACTTAATTCTTTACTGCCTCTATGTTTGTGAGGACTATTCGATGTATTTTAGAAGCCTGAAGAAGGAGGACAAAGCCATTGCCTGCGAAATATAGCGAAATGAGAAAAAGAATTTGTAGTTGAGTTTTTATTCAAAATGCATACAGTAAATTTGTTAATTCAAAACATAAAAAGTTGATAAAATAAAATAAAAAAATGAATAAAAATAAAGTGCTAATTAAGGTAACTTCTGCAGAATTGTAAGATATCAGCACAGTGATGCAGACTATGTATACCGGGGTGCATAAATGAAATAAATTCCAGATTTTAGCTGATTTATTTTAAAAAGTGAACTACACAATATCAAAACTGCAATTCCATGTATACATGTGGTAATCGAGTGACTAATAAAACTCCACAAAGTAGCAATAAAAAATGTAAATTAAGGAAACCATGCAAACTAAACTTTCCATATGACTACCTTTCATTCATGATTTTATGTCGCCACAACTGCTTTTACTGATATTTTTTGTTTGAAATGCCTTAACATTATTTAAAAGGCAATTTTAGTAGTAATTTAAATTGTGAGAAGTGAAAAGTGAGTCAAAGTAATACAGAGTTTATTAGATATAAGATTGTGTCAAAAATGTTATAGATATATGAAGGGTAAGGTGACAGTTCTAAACTACAAAAACATGCATTAGATGGACATGTACCCTAACTAGAAAGTACAATGGATGCATGATAGTTCATAAACTCTCCATATAGGATATGTTTTCAGTAGAAACCTCAGTATCAAAATGGACAGTATCTACGAATTTTTATAAGAGAAATGAGGAAATTGAGGGTCTTCCTTTTATCTATATTTTTAAAAGACCTTCCCTAAATAAAGGTCCATGTAATCAGGAACTTTTCAAATCAAGGAAAGGAACTATGTAGGAGAGGGAGGCATATTGGGTTTGGATAGAAATGTTGTACATATCTGTATGTCTTTGATAGTGGACTATGCTGTCCATAGATGTTTCAGAATCTCAAATATGATTTTTCCTAAGTGCTGTTCATCTTAAATTTTATGAGCAATAATCTTCATTCACGTAGAGCAAGGGTTATTCTTGAATTTCTGGAAAGCGAAAATATTAAAAGAATGGGTAGGCCAATCATATCCCAGATCTGAATCTAATCAAACATGCTACCAACAGCAAGTTGTATGGTGTCATTTGCTTCCACAACAATACACGTTTAAACTGTTCTAAAAGCAATGAGAATGTCTCCCATAAACTCTAAGGGTGATGGTTCATTGTAAAGTCTTTACATCAATTAGATGTTGACTGTTCACCTTATTGATCAAAGTGGATTCTGAAACCTGAACATCTAAGATTGGATATTTAATTACGATAACATTTATCATTATAAAAATGCAATTTAATGCAAATTTTTTATTAAGAATTTTTATGATGATAAAAAGTTTAATGTGCCGCTAAAGTAATATAAAGAATAAAGAAATGGTACAGAACATAAAAATATCTGAGATTTCATTGGTGAGAGTCTGGACAGCTGTTTCGTCGTCCTCAGCCAGACCTACTCACCAGATGAAATGTTCAGATAGTGCAACAGTGATAAGGGAACCACCCTAGCAACCGACTGTTTTATAATTTTTGTTTCTTTGGGAGGGAAGCCACAGTTGGGTGAGGGTGGTTTCCCTTATCACTGTTGCACTATCTGAGCATTTCATCTGGTGAGTAGGTCTGGCTGAGGAGTCCACAAAAAGGACAAATGATGCACATTAAATATGAGTTTTAATAAAATGCCACTGACATATTTACTTCTACATATCATCCTTTCACAAAACATCAAGGATGCAATTTGCACACAGAACTTAAAAAAAGAAACTTCATCAGAAAGTCTCCACAAACCAGCCTTACACACTGGACTAAAAACCATACACACCATACTCAATCTTCATAACTATCCCTCCCAGCTTTTTCACAACTGCCTTATTATCCTCCCCTTGAAAGCTTCATCAAAAAATTCCTAAACAAATAAAATATGCCCCTGCCTTCAAATCACACAACATTAACATAACACCAACCAAACAACTTAATAACTCTTCCAACACAGTATACTGGATCCCATGTGGCTAATGCCCCTCTGGCTACATGGGACAAACATCCCGATCCCTACCCACACGTATTAAAATACATCAACAAGCCTTTAAAAACACAAATCCCACATGCTCTTACACTGTTACACACTTTAAAGAAACAGGACATACCCCCAACTTCTCAGCTGCTAAACCCCTTTCCCACCATCTCCTAGCTGAATCATTCCACGTAATCTAGCTTAAGCTTACAACCCCATCAAAGGCGGGCAAAATGCCCTTCACTACTGCTAAACTTGCACAATCCTCAAACTTCCCTCACTTTCACCATGCCTTCCCACCTCGTGTCGTCTTAAATGTTGCTGTAATGTCTTATATGCTTGTGCCGTTCCTGATGAAGGAATAAGCGCAATATTCCGAAACTTTTTGGATTATTACCATGCTTATAATTCTCTCGTTAACAATTTTGTAAGTACAGTAAAACTCCAATTATCTGAATAGAATTGGGACCGGACCCCATTCGGATAACTGGATTTTTTGCAAAAAAAAGGGTCTATTTTAATTAATTACTGTACGTATGTTGTAAATGGGAGAAAAAAACTTTTTTTAAAGAAAAATAGCTTTTAATTAATTAAATGAAAAGGCAACACTTTTACATGTTAAGCATAGTTACAAGTGCTGTACATTAGTACAGTATGTACGTACCATACTATAAATGAAAGTCATTGCTTGCTGAACAATAGCGTGCATAGATAGAATCATTATTTTGCGAATCGCAGTACGTTTCCGTCTTAATTTTTTTTTTTTCTGAAATTCTGAAAGCGATTCGGTTAGTCGGAGTTTGGATAATTGGAATTCTACTGTAAGTGCGTTTTATTTATTTTTACTTTTTCTTCATCAGAAGGCTTTAGTCAGTCAATCTCTGAATTTTTTTCTAATTTGATATAACTTTACTCAAACTTATTTTAATTAATTAAAAATTATGATGGTATATCTCTCACAAATTTATGAAATCATAAAGATATGTTTTGATTTTAATCTTAAGTATAAAGTTCATAATAATTCATTCAAACTTACCAAGACAACAGTAGTTTACATACCAGTGACACTTTCCAACATCATACAAAAAATACTTAAATGTTGGACTTAGCATTCTGATTATAATTCTAGCTACGAGTCTCTCCCAAACTTCTTGAAGACATAAGAAATCTACATCCGGAAAATGAGTAACAATGGCAGGTTCAAAATTATCAGGATTTTCTTGGCAATTTTCTTGTCTTCCATTTGATGGTAATATATCTAAAACTTTCTTGGCGATATTAATAGTTCTTGTAATGTAGAAACTGTTGTTATTGAGTTTCGTGAATGCTTCTGGAAGAAGACAAACATTAGCTGTGGCAATTGTAAAATTTCTCCCTAAATCGTCTATATGTTTAGAATTTTTTACTTCGAAATAAGAATAAGGATTGGGATTTGCTAAATGACAAATTAAAAGCCAGATCAAACCACCTACGAGTCCAAAAGGCAGGAAAACGATGCTGAATACGAAACACGAAGGTCCATACAAAACGTACTTAACATATTTCATTGTATTTTCTTTATTAGACAGTGGTATATACGAAGCCATTAGAAAGCTTAAACTAAGCAAAAAAGGAAACATTAAAAGGTAACTACAGTAGTCTAGAAGCTGCCATCCAACATTCTGATAACGATGTCGAGCCAACATATTTCACCCTTTAATACGGCTTCACTGTTTCATGTAATTCATCGATATCTGAAAAAAAAAAAAACTATCGCCCATCACGTGCTTAGGAAATGTATGAACTGTAAACATATCATGTTTTTATAAATAAGCCTTTCTGGCTTTGAGTTGTACTTTATCGTATTAACATCATCTTTTATTTTTTAACAAATTCTACAACTCAGGTTTTCAAATTCTGGAATTTTAACTTTGTCGTTATCTCTGATGAAATAAAAAAATTATCTTCATCTGTGAGAAATATTCAGAACTGTCGTCTACTCGATTTAACAGCTGATCTTGAACGTTGCTTCGTCACTTCCGTTCGCTTAACGCCCTCTAGTGATGCAGTGTGATTTTATTGCGAAATTTAAAATTAATTTTGTTAATAAAAATAACCTTGAGCAAAGTTTAAGTTTATTTTCAAATATCTGAAAAATAAAAATGGCATATTTTTGATTGCTCAAATATACATAATTTTCTAATATATAAAAAGATTTTGATTATATACATTATTTTCTGTATATAAAAACATCTTTAATTTTTTTCGCTATAAATCTATTGTAAATTTACATTAACGAGAAACTTTAACAAATAGTAAATCTTATCCATAACTGACACTTACGTAATTCGTTCAAAGCAGGGCTGTGGATTTAAGAAAAAAAATTTGGACTCAGACTCCGCAAAAAAAAAAAAATAAATAAATAAATAAATTTCACGACTTCAACTCCACAGCCTTTGCAATCTTAAGTAATTATTATGTTATTAACAGCAGTGTAACTTTTGGAGCCCCACCCCCCCCCCGCAAAAATTGTTTAAGGTCCCCCTTCTACGGTCTATTTTTTTCGACGTTTTTTTATCTAAATTTCATTGTCTAAGCTTTTGGGTAGCGCTGGAAAAAGTAGATGCTTGTTTTTAAATTAGTTTACTCTAAAAATAATGATAATAACTGTGTGTGGCTTGTTTAAAAGAGAGAAATATGGAATCATGGATGTTTTCGTGATATTTTCGACTGAGAATCTACGATTTTGACTATAACGTGGAAGGAGATCCATTATGCATTTGGTAGACCTACTTGGGCCCAATGTGATGTGGGAGCCTGGCTACAGTAACAGGTAAAGTTAATAAAAGTAATACTGCTGTTATCACTTCAGAAAAATCACTTTCCATGGAGGAATAGTTTACTAAAAGCAAATTTGCAAGTTCTTCTATATAAGTATCTTTATTTAGGCCTATATCATTTTTTAAAAAGGTGTCTATTGAGGAAACTTTTTGATAAATCACCAGAATAACAATTTTGTAAATTTTCATCTGATTTTATTAAATCATCTTCTGAATATTCAATCAAATTTTTTGGAATTAAGAAAATTAAAAAATTTGAAAAATTTGGACATAACATCAAATCTCTCATTTATTTTCGTATATATTGTATCTAAAATATTATAAAAAAATGTTAAGTTTAAACATCTTTTCTGCGGATTCAAATTGGTAACTTTCAGATAATTCTTCATATTGGTGTTTTATTTTAATTTTCCGTTTGTCTATAGCCTACTCCACTATAAATATTTATCTCTTTTTTTTTTTTTTTTTTAAATCCTGTTATGTAAATATCTAGATACGGAATGCCGCCGTTTCTTTCCCTTTCGATTTCAAATTGGACCTCTTGGCAAATTTGGTTGAATACATCTAAAATACCGTGGAGAATAGAGGAATCTGCATACAGAAGAATATCATCAACGTAACGTATAAAAATTGGAATGTTAACTTGCCCAATACCTAGGAGTTCTAATGCTGTGTCCTCGATATATAACATTGTCCATTCCGCCAGAAGCGCAGATGCAGCTAAACCCATAAAAAGTCCTTCACTTTGCTTGAAACATTTATCCTGTTTTCAAGGATATAATAATGATATAAATCTTAAAACCGTCAAAGATATGTATTTAAAAATTTATGTGATGTGTGATCTACATTAATCAACTTTTTCACATCTTCAATATCGTACTGTACTTCAAAATTTTCACAATATCTTAAATAATGAATACGAACTGATAAATTGAAAGTAAGAAATTACCTTAAAATATTATGAGCCTCTGATGAATTCCATGATTAATATTTACAAAAATATCACTAGACTGGTAATTTAGTTTGAATAAATCGAAATTGCGTCGTAAAAGAAAACATTCTTATTAATTTTGAAGCAGTTTAATTACAAAAATTCACAATCACAATCTTCTTACTTTACATGATACAAAAGAAAACACAAACTTTTGTAACGTTTTTTTGTATCCTTTTCCTTGATTGTTGTACTTCATTTCTGTTAGAAATGGAAGAAAGAGGTTATTTTTCTTTCTCATTTATGTTTCCTGAAGAAAATTCTCGTTCAGAGAATTGAAATATTGAAGAGATAAATATGTTTATTTAAAGAGTTAAATTTAGTTTAAATACAATTTAGTTTGATCTAACTAGGCCTACGGTGTCTAGCATTGGCGGCCGGCGATGGTGAATTTTCAATTTAAAAATATGGGTTTTATCTGGGTTATTACCTGTTATAAGTGAGATTTACTGCTTACAGAGCTGTGACTAAAGCAAGGGATAACTTGAATTTACCAAATAAATATGCAGTGACAAAGTAATAATTTTTGAATATTTCATTTACGCGATTCGAAAAGAGTACCAACTTTGCGTTTTTTTTTCTAAGCTCAGGAGCAAAACACCCTCTTGATTTTTTTTTATCAGTTACCTTAGACCTTTTTTAGACTTGGGTTAAAATCTCAAATTTTTAAATGTTGTCCCACATGGCCATTTAATTTTTTTCCTAAATGCTTACATGTTGTCTATTACTACAAAACTATTAGTCCTAGAATAATTTCATTGGAATTTTTGGATTCAGCATAAAAAAATACATAGAGAAAACAAATTTGGTTCCATTTGATTGATTAGGAGATGAGATATTCAAGGAAATACGTCAAAAAAGGGGCGTGGCACACACAAAAAAAAAAACTTCAAAAATTTATATCTCGGCAAATATTTGACCTAAAAATCGCATATTTTGCAGAATGTCTTATCTTATGACTATATATATGCAAATAAATTTTCATATAAATCTGTGATGGTGTGGTGAACTCATCGGGTGATTTGATGTGGAATGACCCAGAGGTCTTTCATTGTGTTTTATTTATCTTTGTCTCTTTTCATAAACTCTCATAGATCCCTTTCTCTAACGATTGGAATATATCTTGATTTGAACTTTCTGTAATTGATCTCCAGAAGATGAATTTATATTACCTTGTGTTCTTTAAAAATGTACAAATGCTGAAATTATAACAAGTCTTTTTTTAGATGAATAATTTGTTTCAAGTAACAAAATTAGTAGAAAATTGATAGAGGAATAACTGTTCTTTTTTATTACGTAAATCAGCTTTTAATTTTTTTTTAATTATTTAAACTTACAGTTCAGAACTATTTTACATCTATTCTTAATACACACAAGAATTTTTTTCACCAAACGGCAGAATAGTTTTTAGCGACCCTTTGGAGAGCTATTGTATAGCGACCAAAATCGGTAGCTATTGCGTTTGTCCTGTCCGTTCGTCCGTGTCTGTCCACCCCTAACAACTCCCGAACGGTAGGTCGGATCGACTAACGGATTTCACCAACGTGTTCATAGGTCCAAACACCATAGGAATGGGGTATTATGAGGGACCGAGCCTCTCCCCCTCCTGTTCGAGATGTTTGTCATTGTTGTCATTGTAGCCTCCCCCCTTAAAAACTCCCGAACGAAATGTCGGATCGACAAACGAGTTTCGCCGTCGTGCTCAGAGGTCCAAAAACGTAGGTATAGGGTCGACGCCCCCCATGATATAATTTCGCATTGGATTTCCTCTATTAGCTTAAATGTTAGAATGCAACCATCTCATTTCAGTTGTCAGTTATAGCTTGATGCTTAAGGTCTCAAGACTCATATATTGAAGGTTGTCGGTCCAAATCCGTATATCTACTTTTTTCACTCTCTTAATCTTTTTTTCTCAATGTCCGCGTGTTTTTTTTTGTTTTGATTTTTTTCTAACTTTTTTTTTTATTTTTCCTTAGGTGATTATACATCCTTTTTTTTATTACTATTTTTAAATTTTTTATATTGTTATGGGTCGCACTTAAATTTATACTTTGGCACAAAATTATATTCACTTGTTTTTTTATTACAATCCTAGGAATTTTGCCTTGCGTAGTTACAATGCACTCTATTAGAGCAGTGAAGTCTAAACGTTTTAATTATTTTTTAAAGAGTAGATCCTTTCACTCAAAGAAGGATCCTTTAAGTACTAATAACTATGATTTTATCATTGTAGAACGGAGTATAGAACTACAGAACCTCAAAGTTCAAATACACCATCGTTCTTGTATCTCTCCTCTTCTATTAACATATCTTCATTTTTAACTGGAATGCAATAAAAATGATATCCTAGTCTAAATCGAAATTTTTGTTCGCAGCCTCTTCTGAAGACTCAATGTAAGAATACTTCCTTAGGTCGATTGAACATTTACAAAGACGTCACAGCTGGTAAAAAAGGAGAATTAGGATTCAAGTTTATTAAGCCTAATAGGCCGGCCGATAAAGTTTTACTTTGGGGGGTGTAGCTAAACAAAATTAGGAAAAACAAGAAACTTGAATCATATATTGGGCGCATATAAACATTCTGAATCAATAGAATAAATATCTCGTATTGGGTTCAGAGGTCTCTAAATGCAATTAGCTATCTTTTCAATTTGTACCTACAACAAACTGATACCGCATATACCTAAGTTCTCTGACCCTTCTTTACCAAATATGCGAAGTATATTTAGCCAATATACTTTGTAAATTTAGCCAATGAAATGGTAAAAAAATGCTTCAAAGGAAACAAAAAATCTGTAATAATTAAGGAATTCAATGAAATGTAAATTATCAATTATTGTAATATTAATAACAAAATCTGTAATAATTATGAAATTCAATGGAATGTAAATTATCAATTATTGTAATATTAACGTGAGAATGTAGATGTTATTGCATTATTGTGATTGTTGATAACTATGCTTAAGCAATGTAAGTTCACCTGAAATCATATTGTTATCAAACAAACTTGAAGAAGAAAGCAAGGAATAGGCTTTCGAAAATTCGTTAGCATTAAAAATATAATTTTTTAATGTTTCGAGAGTAGAAGTAGTTTTTATTTTAATTATGATAAGCAGAAGAAGAGATTTAAAGAAGAAATATGGATTTCCTAATTTTGCTTTAGCCTTTGAAACTGTCAAGAATGTATAAGAATGCTCATTGTTACTCACGTGACGTAGTGTCGTGAGCTGCGGGGACTTCATTTTGTGTTCCGTTAAGCAGTCTTTTGTAAGCCAGACTGGATGGCATGTGTATAAATGGAATAAAGATTATCTTTTATAGAAACCGACGACAGCTTATATCAAGATCAGCTGAACACTTACCTGAACAGTCACCTTTGAATGCATACCACTCTCCAATAGCTCATTCTGCTGTTAACGTTTCTGAAACTCCTGTTAGAAGGTCCAGATATGATAGAACTATAAAAAACCTAAACATCTAGATTTGTAATTTATGTAAATATCTGGATTTGTTTTTTTGTAATTTTTTACAAACTGTTCAGCTAGTCTTGATATAAAATGTTGACGGTTTCTCCGATAATTAGAATCTACTACTACATAAGATTAAGGCTCAGGGCTTATCTGTGACACAATCCCTGGAAACCAAGTTTTATCAAGACTTTTTTTAAACAGAATTTGTTTACCCACTGCAACTGGTTCTAAATTTTTTACATTTCTATCATAACAGAACCTCTGCTCATTCTTTTATACATTAACACTCTCTTTAATAAATTTATAGTTAGGTTCCTTCGGTCTTCAATTGTTGCTTATACATGGGAACTTTAGATCTTAATTTTCTAGACATGCACAACTGTGCAGGCGAATACAAACTATTTTTAGATGTATTACGAACCTATAATAAAGCAAGATATGGATCAGAACCATCTGCGTGATATTTCAATAGCATATTTTTAATGACTCCTACATAAAGTTCTGCAAGATCATTGGAGCGACTCATTTATGGACTAGATGAAGTTCTATGTCCCATTCTTAAATAAAATTTGCAAACTCTGTAGAATTCATTGGTGGTCCATTATCTGAAATTAACACCTTAGGTATTCCATGACGAGCAAATATTGACTTTAAATGAGTTACAACAATCCTACCAGTGTATGAAATACCTAACAAAGCTATCTTATAAAATAACTAGGGCATCCCCCGTGTACACTCGCTTATTTTTCTATATCACATAGAATTTGGTTAAGTAAGAATATTATATTTGAAATAGTGCAACGTTTCGGCAATTATAGTTCTAATTGTTATTTTCGAATTACAAATAAATAGAATGATTGGAAATAAATAAACAATCTTGAGATTAAAAAAAAAAAGGTTGAATACGTTTATTATTGATGGGGTAAAGGGGAAGGAAACATAAGTCAAAAAACAATATAAAGTGAGTTGAAGTCCCCGTGGCCTAATGGATAAGACGTCTGACTTAGGATCAGAAGGTTACAGGTTCGATTCCCTTCGCGGACGTTTCATTGTAAAAATTATTTCTATTTTCCATTCTCACAGGAAATTGCGCCGGACAGACAGAGAAATAACAGATTTTAGTAATATAGATTACTACAAGGAGATAAGAAGTCTTATTATTAAAATGAAACAAGTCTATGTCCACTTTATACCAAGGCAATAGTTCATAATCATGAGGCATCAAATTCTCTTTAAGATTATTTTTACGATGAACAAGACATATTTCACATCTACCAATAAAATTGTCAATATCATTACTCCTATTAGGCCAGTATACAGTTTCTTTAGCCAATCTCTTACAACTGTTCATATCTTAGTGACCTTCATGAAGCAAAATCATAATATTTTTACAAAGTATTTAGGAATTATTATACTCTTACACTTAAATACTACATCAGATGCTACATGAATATCATCTTTGACATTGAAGTAAGGTTTGACACAATCAGGTACATTACGTTTATGTTCTGGCCAATCTTCTTTACAGTAATAAAAAATGTTTTGCAAAGACTCGTCTTTTGATGTATAATCACGAATTTCTTTTAACTTAGAATCATTAACAGTCAGACTAGACATTAACAAATTGACATGAAGCGTTAATCCATCATCCTTTTCCGTTAATGCATGATCAGGTATAGCTGCTCTTGATAGAGTATCAACAATATACAATTGGGAGAAAGCCATTAATATTTTCCATTCTTTTAATCTCAACATTGATGTAGTGGAGTTTGAGACATTAGTCTTAGCTTTCGAGAATTATTTTTCACCCCGAGTCAACACAATGATGGAAAGACATCGTTTATTCAACCGCCGTCAATTTCCAGATGAAGACATTGATACATACGTGACTGACTTGAAAAATATAAGCCAAACGTGTGACTTCGGAAGTCTAAGAGACAGTCGGATTTCCACGAGATTGGGAAGGCCATTACGGTAATTCATCTGCACCAGGCAGCAGTAGATTAAATGTGGTACAAGAAAGATTGCCAACACCGCTGCCTCAAAGGTTTGAACAAGATTGGGAAAGCCACTACGATAATTCATCTGCAGCAATCCAATCCAGTAGTAATCGATTAAATGCTATACAAGAAAGATTACCAACACGGTGCCTGAAGGATTTGCAACAGATTGGCAAGGTCAATACGATAATTCAATCTGATAGCAGTGGGTAAATGCCATACCAGAAAGAACACAACGTAACAAAGTCCCCGCAGCTCACGACGCACGTCACGTGTGAATATAAATGAGCATTGTTATACATTCTTGACAGAAAATTTATCCGTGGGCCTTTTAGGCTTTAAACTTGAATCATAATTCTCCTTTTTTTATGTCACACCAGCTGTGGCATTTTTGTAAATATTAATTTGTTGAATTGTTTTGGCTTTGAGAAAATATGTTTTTAATTTAACTACTATTATTAGAAATAAAAAGTAAGAATAAAAAGTACTGTAAAATGAAAAGTAAGAATCAGCACTGGGTATGTGCTTGTAGCCTACCCTGTTACCTCATTTTTGGGATTTTTTTCGGAGACCAATTGAGATATCAAAAAAAAAAAAAAAAAGAAAAAAAAGGAAACACGAGAAGAGGGCACTCCGAAACAATGATACGAATCTAATGAAGTATCAACAATAATTCTAGATGCTACAGTTTTGGCTCTAGGTCCGGGCGAGTTAAGGGTACCAAGAGGAACAAGATAGAATATTCCACATCAATGTTTATTTCAATTAGACATCATACTAATAGACAAGCGATATTTCTCAAGAGTTCCTTCCCTTGCTTCTTCAGGCTACATTTTCAAACTTTAACCAAAACGGTTATTACAAAGATGTAATGTCTTTAGCATCCTACTATTGTTACATAAGCTGTTCAAAAACATTATTACAGAAGATTCTCAAATTATTACAAATGTGTAATATTGTTATTATTATTACAGAATAATAAATACACTCATTACCAAAAAAAAAAACGACGCACCTAGAAGGAGTTGTCCGATTGTCGTGAAATTTCGTATGCAAAGACATTGGGACCACCCATGCAAATGATTAAAATTTGGTGTTCAATGAATGAATAGCGAGAGCTACAGCGCATCGGAACTGCGCACTCAGCAGGTGTATATAAGAAGCGATTCTCAATCTGATGGCCAAACTTTCTGTTGCATTGCGAGTTAGGATACCTTTCAACGATGAAAAAATGTCTCGCCGCAGGATTCGAGCTCATTACGTGCAACTGTCAGAGTTTGATAGAGGTCGTATCATTGGATTGAAAGAGACAGGTTGGGCAAATCGGAGAATGGGTCGAAGTGAATGGCTCGTCATATGGGTCGAAGTGATGCGGCGATTAGAAGATGCTGGCAGGAATGGGTGGACAATGGCAGATTTCAGCGTCATGAAAGTAGCGGTCGACCTAGGGCCACAGCAGAGCGGGAGGATAGAGTGATTGTCAGATCAGCTGTCACAGCGCCTGAATCATCGTTACCAACCATTAGACGTGCGACCCGCACAGCAGTGTCCACCATGACCATTCACAGACGACTGAGAGAGCGACATCTACGCTCGTACCGACCTACCACTCACGCTACGCCACCTACCACTCACGCTACGCCACCTGCCACTCACGTCTGCACACCGTCGGGTCAGATTACAGTGGTGCTTGGCTCGATCCGGTTGGAATGATTCAGACTGGGGACGTATAGTGTTTAGCGACTATATGTCGCTAGTGTTTAGCGACGATTGTCGCAGACGTGTCTGGAGACGCCCAGGGCAGCGTGCCGATCCTGCTTTCACTATTGCATACCACACAGGCCCTCAACCAAGAGTTATGGTCTGGGGTGCCATTTCCCTTGATAGCCGGACCCCTTTGGTCGTCATTAGCGGCACACTTACAGCACAGCGGTACGTCGACGACATTCTGAGACCTGTTTTGCTACCCTTCCTTTTGCAGTACCCTGGCCTTATTTTTCAGCAAGATAACGCCAGACCACATACGGCACGTGTTGCTATGACCTCTCTTGCAGCTTGTGAAACACTTCCTTGGCCAGCCAGATCCCCAGATCTCTCTCCAATCGAGCATGTCTGGGATATGATGGGAAGGCGACTGCATCCACCAGGGAATGTGGATGACGTAGCCCGACAATTGGAGCAAATTTGGCAAGAAATACCGCAGGAGACCATCAGGGAGCTTTATCACTCTATGCCACGTCGTGTGGCAGCATGCATTCAGGGTAGAGGTGGGTCAACACCTTATTGAGCTCGTTACTTTGTAACTCTGTAACTCTGAAATAAATCATTCAATTTGTCTGAAATTTTAATCATTTTCTATTCTGTATATAAAATTCCTCTCCACCGATTTTTGTCTCCATCGGACAACTCCTTCTACGTGCGTCGTTTTTTTGTTAATGAGTGTACAATTTATCATTGTTTAAAGATATCGTTGTAATACAGAATAACAAGTAGGCTACAATTTGCTGGAAGTTAGTAACATCTTTGTAGTGTTTTTTTTGAAAGTTTTCACTATAAACTTACTCACTTCAATACCTTTTTGATTATTAACACATTCGAAATTTTGAATAGCACAAGCTTCTAAGATAAATCGAGATATAAAGTATCAGTATCTTGGAATAGATACCTAACCTCTGGATCCGAGTTATATTTTATATATTTAGGTTATATATATGGTTAGAATTAGGCCTACCTATGAAATGATCACGACTTCCTGTCTGTTGTGTTTAAAATTCGCCTTGTGCTAATTTATTCTCTTGAATAAATCAGTTTCGCGATGTTTCTATTCTATTAGTCAATTATATAGTTAATTAATTTCAGAAATAACATTTAATTATTTTTCATTGTTTCTTTTACATTTGTCACTAACTGATTTGGCAATTCGAATTGCATTTTCCTAACATAATATCAATTATAAGTGGAGTTTTAAATAGATATTAATTTATTAGACAGAAAGTAGCTTGTTTAAAAATAGCGGTAAAATATATCTAAAAATAAAAACAAAAACAGGTAGTTCTTGTTTGAAAAGATGAAGCGTCATTACGAAAATTGATGTAATGATTTCTAGTTTCAATTTCATTTCTATTTCATTATGACGCTTCAAACCATTTCCGGAAAATAAGAAATCAAATACGTAAAAGCAAATTAACAAACTAGCAAATATATTCTTAAAATTGAAGAGTAGCCTTTCACAAGAGACTCAGTGCGTTATGATTATTTTATTTTTATTCTCGTAATTCTTCTACTAAATAGAATTTCAAAAGTAATACACGATAATCTCTTTAAAAATACGTAAACGATTTTATAATGGAAGGAAACAAGTTGTCATATTGATTAAAATTTCTTTTTCAACATTCGTTTTCAAGATTTTTTTTCAGTAATAACAGACTAACGAAGTAAATAATTATAACATTAAAGTGGAATAATAAAACTTACCCATGTGATTATACGTGAACTTGAGAAGCTCAAGCATTTAAAAATTTAAAGATAGTATTTTTTCCCAATCTACACATCTTTAATATTTTTTCAGAACAACATATATTTGTAAACAACAATGGGTGAGACCAAGCAGGCACATAGCCAGAGTGGGGGTGTCCGGGGGATTCGAACCTCCCCCCCCCCCTTCAGGGAAGAAGAAAAGAATGTGTATGTTCAAGTCTAAAAAATGAAATTCAAAGGGCAACGTATTGATTTTGGTATTAAGATCATTTTATTTTTAAAGTTTTATTTAAAGAAAGCAAAGTCATTTGTAAACTTAATATAATGGCTCCCCCTTAGCGAAATGCTGGCTACGTGTCTTGACCAAGAGTTTACTAAGTGATATCCCAGAACAGCTTTTGGTCTCACACATTGTTGTTTATTAATAATTCAATGCGCAGATTAAATTTTCTATACTTTAAAAAAATCCTTGAGGCCAGCGGACTGCTGGCCTATGAATTTTTTCAACAATATTTTATTAGTGAGTTTTTTATTGTTGTTTTTTGCTTTTGAGGTGCCACTGCGATTCCGATAAGATATATTTGTGTTTTCTTTGTTCTGAAAAATTTCTAAATATCTTTAATTTTGATTCAAAAATTGAGGAAATAAACAGAGTCCGCCAAAAAAAATTGTATACACACTTAAATAGATGGCATGATGAAGTGGGTATCAATTTTTTGACGGACTCTGTATATACAGGTTGATTCAAAACTCCCTGTACAAAATTTAAAGGTAGGTTAGGAATCATTCTTACAAACATACGTTCCTCTAAGAATACGGTTAAAGATCTGACCTACCTTTAAAGTTTGTACAGAGAATTTTCAATCACCCTGTATACATTTTGATTAGAAAGTGTGTTTGAGTATTTTCTTCTATTCCCATTTTAATTCTATGGACAGCATAGGGTTACTAAAGAGTGTGTTGAGCATAAATGAATAAAGGACAAACAATGTAGAATATAAAACTAATTTTTGTAACAGATAGTGAAACATAAAAGATAGCGATGTTTCTGAAAAATACAATTTTTCTTTTAGGTAATCTTTTATTGGTAGAGATCAGCTGATTGGAAAACTTACTTTGATTGAAGGACGCTACAAATTTCAAAGAATTGTTTAAGAGAAACTTCTAGAAAGAAATGATTAGTAAAAATGTCATTCAAAAATTTATATTTTCTAAAAATTTAAAAGTTTACATTTTTTATTAACAATAACTTGAAATGGTTCTAACAATGTTTTTTTAACTACATTATTTATACTTGGAACGAAAGGAATTATACAAGTAATATTATTCCAAGCATTTTTCTTAACTAATTAGGGGTCTACTGTTAAGTAATTCGGTTTTTGCTCATAAAAACTTGTGAAAATAAAGTGTTTTCGATATGATTTTCTCTTAATATACATATTAACATTTCAATATCTTGTTTTAGAAAGCAGAATTACTACTCGTATAAATTTTTTTAAAGAAAGTCATGTATTTACATTAACTTTGTCAAGATGTACATTTATTCAGTGAGAATTCGTTTTTCTCCAAAAAATCGTGTTTAATGAAACATAATTCAATATTAACATGCTAAAAACCCAGCAATTTCCTTATTGTCATGTCCTTTTTCTATGTGAGTAGTATCACATTTCTTAAATCAATAGGAAAATTAATCATCTAAAAAACTATTAATTAATTTCATCAATTCTTTAATATTGAAGCTACATTTTACTTTTAATTCATTGCAATGGATCAGATGACATGTACTTAGGAGAGTAACTTTTACTTGATTATGTTCGGATGCAGATTAAGCCTGTAATGATGATTCTTCAGAATAGACCGGTTGCTAAGACAATGATCTAATAATTGAAAGATACCCATTAATATTAAATATTGAATTTCATAGGATAATAGGGTTAATAAAAATTATTTAATAGAAGATACAACATGTTTCGCAGCAACTTTTGTTACGTTTTGAAGTTGTTTATTCAGTTCTGTTTCACTTGAAAATGTAGCGAAAGTTGCTGCGAAACATATTGTATCTTATATTAAATAATTTTTATTAACCCTATTATCATAAAAACTTCAATATTTAAGACAAAGATCGAGATTTGTGAATTGTGCTACTGATTTTTGAATTTTTATTGTAGGCCTACTATCGGAGTATCTGGATACTTGTGTAACTTTATTATAATTGTTATTGTATATTGTTACTAGCAGCAAAGCCTGTCGGATGACAGGCATAAAAAAAATCTGAAAAATTATTTTATTATCAACTATCAAATATAAAGTAAATGTAATCTAAATACTGCGCTAACTTGTGAACGAAGCTTCTACGGCAAAAATGGTTTTGAGTTTTGAAATCAGCGTAAACAACTGAATAAGTATGCCAAATTTCATTAAAATGGATGCAGTGGTAACAAAATTATTTGGTTTTGAACGTATATTTTGTTAGAATTTCAGTTATCAAGGTCAGTTCCCAAGAATAAAATTTCATGGAAGCAACATGGAATGACACAATGACCTAATATTTTCATCCAATTTGAGTACTTTTGATTCAATGGTACCATTGAGAACCGTTGGATCTATCTTAATAGCTGTATTATATTGAGTTATAGACAGACAGACAGACGAACTTAGCCAATTTATATGTTTGTATATATTCAGGCTTATATATGATTGATGATTTGATTTGAAATTTTTTTTTTTTTAATGTTTATCAGACCTATTTAGGTGTCCTTCTTACCTGTAAAATAGGTTCTGAGAGTTTAATGTAAAGGATCATTTTCCACCCAAAAAGAAAAACGAAATACCAACCATATCTAAAGTTTAATTTTTCTAAAGAATAATTATTATTTTTGACTCACAATGCCGAAAGGCCTTTAAAACTCACCTTTGTATAATCTAAATACTGCGCTAACTTGTGAACGAAGCTTCTACGGCAAAAATGGTCTTGAGTTTCAAAATCAGCGTAAAAAACTGAGTAAGTATGCCAAATTTCGTTAAAATCGGTGCAGTGGTAACAAAATTATTTGGTTTTGAACGTATGTTTTCAGTTGACCTAATCTAGGTCAGCTTCCAAGGATAAAATTTCATGGAAACAACATGGAATGACAAAATGAACTAATATTTCATCCAATTTGAGTACCCTTGATTCAATGGTACCATTGAGAACCCTTGGATCTATCTTAATAGCTTAATTATATCGAGTTACGGACAGACAGACAGACGAACTTGCCCAATTTATATAAGCTGATTGTATATTGTTATTGCTTGAGATGGTCACATCAATCAGAAATGCTGTTTTCTGTGCTTTTTATCAACGTGATAATCTGGTATATTGTATCTTGTCCAAAAGAATAGATCTGTCCCAATAGTTGTTATTTTCTAATATAGTTTCAGGCTCATATTTAAAATACGGAAAGGTTGGATGTTGAGGAGGTTTTGCATTATATTAAGTTGTGGAAGGAGGTTTTGCAAGCCATTTGTAGTCATTTTGGGCCAAGACGTGGCAGGATGAAGTGAATGATAACTTATACTGTAATTCAGCTAAAATATTAAATGTCATATGACTGAAATTTGCCATAACAATTATTTATTTACGTACGGGATTAATCTCATTCCATTTTGTTAAGTGAAAATTAACTAAAAATGAATTGAAGTCGTGAAGGTGAAACCCCAAAAAAATGAACTTTGGAATCTTTTTATACCCATATGTAGTTAAGCTACCAAAAATAAACACTGTACAATGTAATTTTTAAATCGAAATACACCTGATGTACTCTTGGCGTTCGTTCCTTTGTACTCAAGAAAACTCAAAACTATTTGTTCTTTGTATCTGAAACTTTAGAAGAAAGTTAACATTTTTATAAAAAGAGCCTTATTGATTTTGGTATTTATTTATCTTCAAAATATGTTGCAATCCAATACCAGGAAAAAACTCCAGTTCGCTTCCTTAAAATGCATTTTTTCCTATTTTCAGTTGATCTTTGAACTATTTGATTTTTCTTAATCTGTTTTATAGTTTTACCGATCTGTGTGACGCACTTCCGTAACGCACTTTCTCTGTGTTTGGAAAATAGTTTTAATTTCCTGTGAAAATAGAAATAATTTTTACAATGAATCGTCCCCAACAGGAATTGAACCTGCAACCTTCTCATCCGTTGTTAGACGTCTTATCCATTAGGCCACTACATTTTAATTATTGTTAAATATTCATATTACAACCCTCTGCGTGTGTGACGCAATTAATGTTGAAATTTGTCATCAGGTGTACCGGCTTATATTTGTGCTTCTTAATAATAATAATAATAATAATAATAATAATAATAATAATAATAAAGGACCAAGTCATCTCCACACGCAACTACAAGAAACACATTCTACACGATGCAAACACACATGACGACAAATGCAGGAAATGCCACACTACGCATGAGACGATCGACCACGTAATATCAGGCTGTCCCCTTCTCTCTCAAACAGACTACCTCCACCGACACAATCAGGTAGCATCGATCGTTCATCAACAACTAGCACACAAACATTCACTTATTAAGAGCACGGTCCCGTACTACAAGTACATACCACAAAGCGTATTAGAGTCACCCTCATATAAACTATACTGGGACCGCCCCATTCACACAGACAAAACCATACATCACAACAGACCAGACATCACACTTGTTGATAAGGTCAACAAACAGACCTATCTAATTGATATTGCAGTGCCTATCAGCAAGAACATGCAGAAAACTCACGCAGACAAGATCAGTAAATACACTGATCTAGCACATGAGCTCCAGAAGCAGTGGAGGCAGGATCGAGTACGTGTTGTACCCATCGTTCTGTCTGCCACTGGTCTGGTGCCTCACACATTGCACCACAGTCTCAGCACACTAGGACTTCACAAAAACACTTATGCACAACTGCAGAAGGCTGTGGTACTCAACACTATACGCATAGTTAGGAAATTTATGGACACAAGCACACATCCCTAATCATTCTTGCACACATCTTTACACTTGGCAGTATGTGCTTTGGTCCTTGACCCGCCATATTGTTTTTGCTGGGGAAACCCAAGGTTTGAAACTTACAAACATAATAATAATAATAAAACTTGAAATGAAATACAGGCCTATGTAAAAATAAAAATCAGATAAGAAAGAATTTCCATTACAATTTTAATAATTTTGTAAATATTAATAAATTTTATTTATAACAATTATATTGAAATTTCATTCTGAGTAAGTTGAAATTCAATTTTAAAAAAGAAGTTTTCATTTTTAGCGGTCCCGTGTTACAGTTAACATAGCGAATCGCTCTTGCTTTTGTGTTGTCTGTCTGTCACAATGTATGTCACACACTATAGCGGTCAAATGGTTAGAGATATTAGAATGAAACCTTCACCAGTGTGTTCAGCATCAAAAAGTAGGTGACCACGTAAAAAAAACCAGACCTGTTGGATCAGACCCCCCCCCCCCCGAAATGAACGTTTTCCAAAGCAGTGTTAGTAATAATAACAATTAACACAGTAATAATAATGATGCTTCATACATAACAATACTAATAATTGCAAACAGGACGTCATTGTTAATATTTACAATTGTATTGTTGCATAAATTTTTTAACACATCCAAATGATGCACTAAGCATTGTATTAGCGGTCCCTAGATTAAAGCTTGCCTGTAAAACATAAAGGAACGGTCTTGCATTTATATGCTCTTGCTTTTAATGATTTTGTTTATACAATTGGGCATATCATGGGATCGCTTTGCTTTTATCACTGTCTAAAAGCATTAATTACATTGTTTTGTTTATTTTCGTTTTAAAGCATTGTAACTTACGTTTTCTTTTAAAATTCTTCTTTAATAGTTTTTCTTTCTTTCCTTTTTTTTTTTTTTTGAAATTGCTGAATGTACAATAGAAATATATCGCGATAGCGGTAATGAGAATTCGTCTGGTTTACATCGGAAAAAGAATCACATGGGAGCGGAGAGAAGTTTCTTTCAGATGCTAGGTGAGACGCCACTTGGTGTGATTTGGCATCGTAACTTTCAGGTTAGATGTGCCCGACTGTAGTTCAATTAAGGCTATCCTTATATATTACTTCTCAAAGGTGTTTTATTGTCGGTACGCCATAACTCCCTTAATACTTCATCAAAATCAATGAATGAGACATCATTTTGAAGAGTACGTTCCCCGTTAATGATGAAAAATAAACAAATTGTTTAAAATTAATGTTTTCGTTAAATAACTTTATTTTAAAACCTTTTTATAGAAATATAGACACGCTTTAATAGAAACGACTTATTTTTTCGAAAGCGAAACAACATTTCAAGTAATGCCATAGCGTCGTAAACTTCAAATATATCCTTTTTTGAATAAAAATGCCTTTTTAAATGATATTTCATCGTTTACTTAATAAGAACAGATAAAAAAAAAAATAAAGATTTATATTTTAATAAAAATAAACGATTTATGACATTAAAAAACAATAAAATTTGCCAACTTCTCGCATTATTTCTCAAAGGTATTTTTTTTTTATTTATTTCCCTTAATACTTCATCAAAATTAATGATTTTTATATCATTTTGAAGATTATGTTCACCGCTAATGACGAAAAATAAAAAAAAAATGTTTAAAATTAATGTTTTCATTAAAAAACTTTATTTTAAAAATCTTTTTATAAAAATGTAGAAGGCGCCATCTATTGACAATCTGTTCATTTATTTATTTCCACATTACCATTCGGTGACTGATCAATATACCATGCTAATTATTCGCACGGGTCAACCTTTTTATAAAAATGGAGAAGGCGCCATCTATTGACAATGTTTACCTAACATGCACGATAGCTGTGAATTTGTTTATTAGTTCTCAAAGGTGGTTTTTTTGTTCCGAATTATTCGCACGGGTCAACTAGTATTTAAATAGTTTGCACTTGGAAAACTTGAAAAATATCAACTTGATATTTTTTATCAAGAATTGTAAATATATTTATTACCTATTTTTTTGTATGTATAAAATTGGAATATAATTAGAAGCCTTCTGAGAACTCATTGAATGAACTTAAAGTGGCAATGAGGCAGCTATGGCAACCACTTGCCGGAAATGACCTCAGTCTCTCATCTGGAAAAGAAAGATGAATTGCAGCCTCCAACCACAGTCTCTGCAGTCTTACATCCCCAAGATTCAAATTAGGCTTACAGTTGAATGTACAGACACCAAAGGGCATCATACAAATTAAACCAAAAACTTGTTTTAAATTGTAAAATATCCTTTCCTCAATGTTTTCAGATACAATTAGATACAATTACAATTTATTATCTGCAGATTTACATCTGTAATTGTACGTAACTTTATTTCTAAAAAGTTTTTCATGAGAAACCCCATTCGTTATATCTAGAAAATTATATGCGTCAATCATTCAGTTAATTTAAAAACATTATATTGCAAATCTTTCAAATTTTAATTCCTGATACGTAAAACATTAGAATATGGTTGCAAAACTTGGCAAATTCAGAACTTTTTTCTATTTTTTTTTTTTGACAAACCTCAGTTAGTTCTAAGAACCCTGGATGTCATGGAAACTGTAATGACGAGCTATGGATTGTTGTGTTGTAAAGAAAGCTATTTTTTGCAACCAATCTTAAATTGCTTATTTCTCATTTATTTACTTAAAAATGATGTAAAATAGCTTAAAAAAATAATGATAATGTTTTTAAATTTTCAAATTAAATCTGTAGAGAGATTAAATCAAATAAGTCTAAACGCAGTAAGTACTATCTATGTACGATCATTTTAAGGCTAAATATATCATAAAGCAACTTTTGCTATTACCAGCACTATTAATAGGAACAAATCAGTTGAAATTGTAGCTTAATTAAAATTCAACATTGAAGATGGACTGCAAACGATTTAATATTTTTTCTTTTCCTTCCTGTCTTACCACGAGTTTTCCTAATTTGTAGACTGAGTGACACGGAATCTGATTTTTTTTTCATCTTCCGTCTTTTTATTTTAATGTCATTAAGAAAATGGCTGAAGGGATGAGGAGAAGAGACACCGGAAACAGGGATTTTTAAAGATCCCCATCTGGAGTCACCATCTTGCCTCGTGCCATCTGTAGGGGAAGTGACTTGTGTGACGTCACTGTTTGCTGAAAAAAATATTCAGGAATAGAAGCTACTTTAATATTAATACGTTAGTATTTCTTAATGATCGAATCAATAGACTTTATGCATCTTTAAGAGATCTAGAATTGTCAAATACTTAACATACAACGTAATAGTTACTTTATATAAATAAAAAAAGCGAATAATAATCTTAATATCAAAAGGTCAGTGATATATTTTAACTTTGTTAAAAAAGATAAAGAAAAAGAAGTTAAGATTATTTTAATATGTAAAAGTTATTATAAGTATTTTATTTTAATTCGTTAATCGTTAAAAAAATAACTAAATTACTGTGTTTTCTTAGGACAAGGTGGAATTTTTTAAATTTTTACAGTATAATAATAATGGAGTTGAAGTGATGAATATATTACATAAACCAAGCTGTTTTTCTTCATATTTAGTTTTTTAGTTGAAGTGGCCATTGTCATTGCCAAAAGAAAAGTACTTTTCTTGTTATTAGAATCATAAAAAAGAATTAAAAGAACGCAATTAAATTTTTGTTTTGAAGTTTGGTAAATTGGTTAATTGATGAGACATTATTCAGAACACTTCTCGTAGACATTGAGGAATCAACAAATTAAGCGCCCATTTTACGAAATTTTATTCCGAGCTATCGTATACTGAATGATAAAAAACATGACTCAGAGAATAGCGATCGCAGAAGAACAGAAGGAGGCTAACAAGTAAGAATGATAAGGAATAACATGAATTCCACACATTCTCAAGCATTTTATACGATTTGATTTCAGACAAATTATTAGCTTAATAATTGATAAATGTAAATACTACGAGTTTAGTTTGTTCTACAAAATAATCAATAAAAAAATGTGTTCTTCAATTACTTTAACTGCGAAACCCGATTCCATTCTTATAATACTAGATTCAGTCATACTAACAAAAACAACATACAACTATCAATGAAGAGCAGTCAGCTATTCTAATTTGGAATGAAATTCGAAAGGAACTTCATTACTGCTCTTTTCTGGCCCAATTTAAAAGAAAATTTAAAACAACACCTTCTACTCAACAAAAAAATGACAATTCTTATAAGTATTTAATCTTTCCTCTTTCTCGCCCTACTCCTTCGAAATCCCACTCACTAACACAAAAACGAACATTTCTGAATTGAAAGGAATAACTAATTTATGAAGAACTAGAAAAATTCGTTTTTACTTGTAATTTTATGCCTATTTCTTTTTACTAAGGAATATCTACATCTCATTAGAAGACAAGGATGTAATTTTAAAAGAAATTTTTTCAAAACGAAATGTAGAGTATAAGTTTTATAACTTTAAGTTAATAG
Source organism: Thereuonema tuberculata (assembly GCA_023159025.1). Lineage (NCBI taxonomy): Eukaryota > Metazoa > Arthropoda > Chilopoda > Scutigeromorpha > Scutigeridae > Thereuonema > Thereuonema tuberculata. The sequence continues at coordinate 16,921,442 of JAFIDM010000003.1, read as the reverse complement.
CACTTCATCATTGAAAGTAAACGTTCCGATTCACATCAAAACAATACAAATTCAATATAAACAAAAGTAAAGTTATGAAATGATCTATCGATAATGAATTGCCGATTACATCTATTCGGTAATTGTTTATTCTCTGTGAAATAAAGAAAATATTATTTCAGAATTTTCTATTTCTACTTATTTCTACAGTGTTTTGTCTAACTGTTGTAAATAAACATAATAAATAAGACTAAAACTTCACCATTTTCTATTAAATTTTAGTCAACTTAATCTTTACGATATTAAGCCCAAATCCACTCTCAGCTACAAGAATAAAAATTAGACGATTCTCAATTTATCTGACTGGGCTCGATTTTAAATTATTTAATCTTTAACAAGATAAATTACTGCTTGTGAGAAAGCTAGTGTGAAAAGCAAAGCGGCCTCATAATATGCACAATTTTATAAACAAAATGTGTTCAGAAGGGTCGACATTGGGGGACGTCTATCGCCGTTTTCCTCTTTATCGGAAGTGATCACTTTTGACAACATCCGGTTAGGAGTGGTCCTAGAGGTCTGATTTTTTGGACATGGTCACCTACTTTTTGATGCTGAACACAATGGTGAAGGTTTCATTCTAATATCTCTAACCGTTTGGCCACTACTGAGTGTGACATCTAGCAAGCATAAGAGTAAGAGCGGTCCCCTCTGTTTTACAGGCAAACTATAACCTAGGGGCCACTAAAAACGAACAACAAATAAAAATATCGCACACATTTAAAAAATAACAAAAAAATATTACCATAAGCCAGAACGTTTCGATCTGCGGAAAACTGCCAGATCATCTTCAGCTGAAAACCTGCCAAATAAAAGAGAGCAAAGAAAGGATTGTAAAGGAAACAAAAGTCAGTGGAAAGAGGCATAATTGGTCAAGCATTGACCACAAGATTAAAAAGAGGAAGAGGATTGGTTTTACGTCAGACAACAAACGTACATGTAAGACAGCGCCCTCTAACAGTGAACAAGAAAACTAAACAAAGACAAAAATAAAACAATTAATGCCACAAAGCCCAGATAATTTTGCCATTTTTTTCTTTTCTTTTGTCCGGCAATTTTAAAGAATCAAAATAAAATTTCATATTTGATTGTTAATTGCTTATTATAAGCAAAGACAAAAAAAAATTAATGTCACAAAGCCGAGATAATTCTGCCAAGTTGAAGATGATCATACAGTTTTTCCGCAGATCGAAACGTCCTGGCTTGTGGTAAATGTTTTTTGTTATAAATATGAAGCGATCGTTTGCACAAAACATTTTAAAAAGATTAAAGAGAAAATTAAAATAAACAAGTTTCGAAAACCTGTATCAGTTTCCATCATCAGACTCAAAAATATAGAAACTATAAATTTAAAAAACCGTTGTTGGCAAGGATACGCTCTTGGCCGGGCTCAGCCAACAACGGTTTTTTAAATTTATAGTTTCTATAGTTTCGTAGTCTGATGATTGAAACCGCTACAGGTTTTCGAAACTTGTAACTTGTTTTATTTTTTATTTTCTTATTAAATATGTTTCTAATGTTTTGTGCAAACGGTCGCTTTATATTTATTACAGTTGCACGTTAATACATTCATTATTGTTTTTTGTTATTTTTTAAATGTGTGCGATATTTTTGTTTGTTGTTCGATTTTTAGTACATATTCATCCCATACGTTAACCTTGAATTTTAATCTTTTTTATTATCCTTTTTTTTTTTATTGAGTAGGGATTGTTACACCTTATGTTATGTTACGTTATGTAGTGAATGTGGGTGGCAGAGAAGCCAAGCACTGCGACCGGAGATCTATTGTACTATCCCACGGAAATAAGGAAAGATGGAGAGAAAGACTGAGAAAGTATGGTGGGAGAAGTGTAGGGGAAACGGGAGAACCCCGAGAAAACCTGCTCAGCGCGGATCGTCCAATAATACAGAATAAATAAGATACTGAGAACGTTCATTAAAATCTAAATCTGCCTTATGGTAGAATAAATCTATACTCCTGAAAGATCTATTGTGCCACGGAGAGAAAGAATAGTGTGAGAAGTGCAGGGGAAACGGGAGAACCCCGAGAAAACCTGCGCAGCGCGGATCGTCCACCATCACGAAACCTAAATGAGAACCGAACCCATGGAAGCCACTCCCAACTCGGAAGTGACCCCAGAAACAACAAAAGACAAAGGCTTCCACTAACTAGGTGTTGCCTTTCTGATTTGGTTTAGGGAAGGCGAGGGTTGGGCTGATGAGTCCGAAGAAGGACGAAACGGCCGTCCCCAACTCCTTCCCGAAATCTAAAATCAGAAAAGCAATTTCCTCTTTGTTCAGGTGCTGTTTCTCCTTTTCTTTTCTTATATTCCTTAAATATTACTTAATATTATTATTAATTCCATCCCTTTTTATAACACTAATGTTTCTATTCTTAATGCTCTTGACTATGGTATTAAATGAAATGAAATGTTGTCATTATTAGTTATAATTCCTGTATTGCTATTTATTGTTGTGATCCATTGGTTTGTTAAAGTTGTAACATTAGCATTGTTAAGCTTCTTACTATGAAATTTTATGTTCTTATGGTATTTAAATTTTCTCGCGGGACGCTCTAGGTTCCGATTTTGTAAATTTTGTATTTGTAATCTGATGATGGGAGATTATCCTGAAACATGTCATATGTAAGCTTTTTTGTTGGATTCCTTTTGTGTATGTGGTCTATTTTTTAATATCATACGGAAATACACATGATGAATAATTTTAATATTACTGTACCTTCCAATAAATAATAATAACAAAACAATAGTACATTCTGCAATAATGATCAACAATAATTTAAAATTCCTGCCCCCTTATTTAGGTATTTAAATTTTGCTGCCCCCTCATTAAGGTATTTAAATTTTGCCGCCCTCTTATTTAGGTATTTAAATTTTGCTGCCACTTATTTACGTATTTAAATTTTGCTGCCCCATATTTAGATATTTAAATTTTGCTGACCCCTTAATTAGATATTTAAATTTTGCTGCCCCTTATTTAGCTATTTAAATTTTGCTGACCCCTTAATTAGGTATTTAAATTTTGCTGCCCCTTATTTAGGTATTTAAATATTGCCGCCCCCAAAAAGTGCCGCCCGGAAAGAAAATCATGAATTGTAGCAGGTTGATTGAGTCAATTTGAATTGGACGACTGATGTTGCAGCTGTTTTAAGACAATATTGAACTCTATTCCTTATATGAAAGAATTAATTCTCGCTGAATGTTCGTCGTGAACAATCCGAGAACAAAATAAAACACGGGGAATTACCGCAAGGCAACGTACAGACGGTGTTACCAGTCGCTAGAGCGAGCGAGATGACTACACTCAGTTAAATAAAGGGGATTCCCCGGTTCCGTCACAGATTAAATAATAGTAAATTCCGTGCTTGTTTTAATCGGTCCGGTTTGTAGGTGCGACAAAATATGAAAAGAAATGGTTGAAATTTTTAGTTCAGATTACAAGATATTATTATTATTATTATTTGTTGTGAAATTTTGCCGCCCCCGCCACGCTACGCCACTGCTCCTAGGCCCTTTGACCGATCTGGACCAAACTTTGCAGAATTACTCTTTAGGGCCTACAAAGAAACCTGAAACATCTCCCCTCCGCCTGATATAATCCATTTGACACTTTTATGTAATTTTCAAGTATCGGCTTATTAACTCACTTCTGTCTTCACAATGGAAGTGTTGATGTGCCTTTAGAGGAAGGGTTACTGGGTTCAAATCTGCTTTTTATTTTCATTTCTTTTTTCTTTTTTTACATTCCTTCTTTATTTATGATAATGAATTTTCTTTTTTTTTATTATTATTATTTAGAAATAAATAATCTTCTTAACTTGTTTTTTTTTCCTTTTGTTTTAATTCAATGTTTTTAATTTAAGAACAACGAAAACCAGAATCCCGTCAACTTTCTTGAAGGATACGCATCTCTTTTAGATTGAAGTACGAAATTTGACGAGAGTGTTCTTTGTCAAAAATTTAAAATATACGAATTCTAACGATTTCGGTATCAGCGTCATAAGAGAGAAACGGGGGAGGGGGACTTTGTTGACGGGTACGATTTCTCTGAAACCGCTTCAGCGGGAAACACGAAATATCACATGAGTGTTCGTAATTCTAAGTTTCAGTTTACTTCATGTAATTTCGTTTTTGAATAAATAAAGCATTTTTTTTTACCTTACAAATGCAAGGCTTCCGGAACGTCGGTAGCGAAGTGACGGTAGCAGGCTAGTTACTTTATAAAATAGAAACCACTCAAGCTCAAATTCAACGGCAGGCTTCAAACTTTTGGAAAATTTCAAACACCTTCCTGACAAACTGAAGTTAGCCTTACATTAATTCACTGTCTAATTCTATCTAAAAAAAAGGAAAGTGATTCACTTAAATACACAAGTAAAGAAAAACATTAAAGGAGAAATCCTAAAATTAAAAGCCCCTTCTTACATTAAGATGTGCGATCCGATAATATCAGAAACTTCTTCTTTTTTACCCGACTCGATAAAAATAAAAGTAATTTCATGTGAAAGCAATGACCCATTAATTGACTAAAAATACTCATGACAGGGGCAACAAGTCGAAACCTAATTTCTAGGAAACTACATTAGAGCCAACTTATTTCTTGGTAGAGAAGAAACACCTGATTAGCGTTTCTTCCATAAATTCCATCATCACCCTTCCTCTTTCTCTCCGAAAACTTTCCAAAACCTATCTGGTAGTTTCGAAAAATAAATAAAAAAAGGAAAAGATTGTGACACCGAAAAAAGCTGAAAAAAAAAGTATTTATAGTAAAATTCCAAGGTAGGCGACAGATATTTCTATCAATTATGTTTAAGGTAAAAGTGGCAGGGTTATATAAAAGATGCACTGCTCTCGAATAGCGGAAGATCTGCAACTTTGATTTAAAAAACTACAAAGCTTAAAGAAAAGGTCCTTGAAAAAAAAAACTAGGAAATATTATCAATCACAGTTAGATGAGGTTAAAGGTATTCGTTATAACAGATCAGTTTGTAGCTGTAAAGTAATTCCTCAAAGCGAAAATAATTGAAAAGGATCGATTGATATATGAAATACATAAAATACATTGAAATGTATGAAATACATTGACTACCTGCATGCAAAAGTTCATCTCGATCCGTTGCGCCGTTGAGGCGTGATTGAATCACAAACAATCACAGATTTTCGCTTTTTTAATATTAGTTAGGATTGTCGTTAGTTACTCTAATGAAAAATGTATTTTGTTTAAAGAAATTTGATACGCAAATTGTTAATATAAAAACATAAGGTATTCTGTAATGAAAGAATCCCATAGGCAACGAAAACCGGCAATTGTCTTGATAGAATATTGCGAATAGAATGTAAAGAATAGTAATTTATAGTAATGAAGATATCAGAACATTATGTGTGTGATTTATAATTTAAAACAAAACAAACAAGCAAAATAACCTCTGTCAATTGGTCCATTTCGGTTCTTCAATACGAAATAGGAACTGTGAGGGAGATCTTCGAAATGCTGATTTTATGATCTTCCCATTCTTCGGAAAATCTACATTAATAATATAATATCTACTGAAATTTATGAATATTATGATCATTTTAATTATAATTCAGTTTCACTTTAGAAACTAAAAATCTTTTATGTTCAGTTTTGCTAAATTAAGCTTTTCGATATTTCGTCTGCTAAATTTTTATTCATTTTGTTTTTTTGTCTGTTTGTCTTCATCGTGGCTTCAATTATTTGAAATCCAAATCAAGACAACTTTATTTATATTGATGTTGCATTATTTATCTAAAACAGATAACGAATGCTGACTCTATTGCAATATTCTAGGTAATTCTTTCTTTTTGTGTCCTCTCAGATTCCTCAATACATAGATTCTCATAAGATGAATAAATTTATAATATTTGTTTGCAATTTAAAGAAATTTAATTTTTCTATTATATTATAAAGCATTCTTATTTCATTTTTTTATCTAATTTTTTTATCTATTTCGATAAATCCGTGTTTTAATGATTTCACTGTATTTCATGTATTCTTCATTATATATCTGTTGTTGCACAGGTACTCCTCACTTTACGACCTATCTACTTAACGACTACTCGCACTTACGACCAATCGAGTTTCGACCTGCAATTCGGGGAATCCCAGTTTCTAACTACACTTACGACCCTCTACAGCTTCAGATAACCAAATTAACAAATAATAATATGTACATATGCATGTCTTTTTATGAATAAATTTGAAGTTTATTGCATTATTTTTATAATTTTATTATTTTACAACGATCCTATATTCCCGGCGCAAGCTCCTCGCTTACCGACCAATTCGCTTAACGACGTAGTCCTCGGGACAGAACTCGTCATAAAGTGAGGAGTATCTGTACTTCCATCTCTTCACAAACTCCAAAATAGTTTTGTTGAAGATTGTTTAGAATAATCGTTGATACTATTAATTAATTTATTTCATTTATATCATTCAATTTCGTATAAGTATTCTGTTATTCATTATTACTACTATCGGCCAAATGAAACAACGACTTTGACCTTGAAATGCACCTATGATCTCTTAATCATTCCAGGACTTAAGTTCGTCGAGAGAAACTATTGACAAAGGTTTGCCTCGCTTGAGAGTCGCCAATCAGAAGCCATAAACTTTCCCGCCATAAACACTGACATATACAATCGATTCAAATTCTACTATTGCGACATCTGGTGGCCACGGTCGTTCTTTGGTTTGGCGGACTTTAGTTGCGACCCGTGAAATATTCACGGAAGTAAAACAAATTCCACATTTTTGATAAATACAAGATTGAAAAAAGATGTCCTAAGCTAATTTTTTTAGAAGCCATGACTTCCACAACAGCCCATATGTAATTTGAATATCGGTTTATTTGTTAAAATAATATTATAATATCGTTAAAATAATAAAAAATAAAAAATTGATTTACCACTTTCATAGTAGCCAGCGCTGCGGTTTCTCATTATGAAACATAATGGCAACCTGCTGCCCTAAAAGAATAGGCTCGTCGAAATTGAGGCAATATTAACGGAAGTAAAACAAATGCCGTATTTTTGAAATATCCTGAAATTTTTTGAAAAACACAAGATTGAGAAATATGTTCTAAGCTCATTTTTTAAAAGCCATGACTTCCGCAACAGCCCACATATAATTTGAATGACTAAGCCAAATTTTGTTAAAATAAAAGAAAATAAAAAATTGATATACCAGTTTCAACAATAACAATAACAATAACGAATGTCCAACAGCCAATACCGATAATCCTGTCTGGGCAACAATGAGGGCACGTGCAGCGTCATTATCCCCAACTTCGTTGTGTATTGAGAGAGCGGTGACACAGCCGAAATTATGTAAAAACCGAGGTTTTATAAACTCTGATAAATTTGACGCATGAACTTCATGCATTTCAGTGTAAACTTCATTTATGTGGAAAAGAAAATCTCAATACGCTGATAATAATTGTGTAATTGCGATCCGTCGTGGTGAAGTGGAGAAAATAGTAGAGACGCCATCTTTAAACATGGGCGTGACGTCATGCCTAACGTATTCCAACGCTGCACTGTAATTGGTTATTTCAAATTACAAATTTACAAACATTATCCGTACAACTTTTGCCTATTAATAGGATGATTCCTTTTGTTATAATTAGCTGGTAATTGAAAATTAAACTTAGACTCTTCTATGATGTTCCATTCATTTGTTTTTATTAATTAAACTTTAAAACTCCTATGCTCAATAATTGAGGAATTACAAAATACGCCACACAGCTGTACGAAAGTTCCTTGATAATAAACAGGAGTATGTAATTAAAAATGAATAAGAAATCATAATTTTTTTTTGTTAAAGCACATTATCTGCTTTCTTTTATTAAAATAATGCTAGATTTTTAAAACCTAAAGAAACCAATTTCTATTAATAAATCTAAATTATACCTGAAAAGTCATGTGATAAACAAATTTTAAAAGAAATTTTCAGGAAATAAGATCTTTTTTATTTTGTCAATAATGTTTTGAGAAATCTATCTGGTTGATGCTCATAACAAGTGATAATGTATAATATACTCTTCGTAGAGCGGTGTTCAAGATAACTATGCTTCGGGTGAGGTATTTCTGTGTTGGGGAGACCCGCGCGCGGTTCATGTTCGACTAAAAGAAAGTAAGGGGCCATCTCCATAGAGGTAAAATTAAGGAATCCTACAATTTCTGTACATTATGTGACGTTTATGCTTTGTCCGCTTTATTTAATAATTAGAGAAAATTGATAAAAAAACAAACTAACAGTTTTTATTAAATTTGTTCATTTATGATTCATCCAAAAAAAAAAAGTTACTTTTATTAAAATGAACTACAAATTGTCAGATTTTAATGAATGTTTAGCTTAAATTTCACTATAAATTAATTGAATGAGTTAGTATATAAAATGATATTTGCAACTGTACAGTTGCTGTACAATGGAATTACGAATGAATGCTGGAACTGTAAAAAAAAAATAACTTTTAACTTAAAAAAAAAAAAGGACTAGAATTCGTTATTTTGTGTTGTTTTTTATTTATCAAACACTTTAAAAAGACATTTTTTATAAGGAAAACTGTAATAAATAAATGCAAAACAATTTCGGAGCTTGCAATTTCCATGCAATGGGAAATAAAATAGTTTTCTTTCATTTTGAATTTTCAAGGAAATATAATAAGACAAAATGAAATAAAATTGCAAGATTTAATTATTTTATTTAGATTATATTTCTTCTCTGTCCTTCGCAAGTAGAGAAGTTTAATTGGCAATGCAATTGAAACTTTTACAGATTAAGTTTTACAGTTTATTAGATGCAGTCGAGAAATCAAAAGCGCTTACATTTAGCGACGATCGAGTAGAACATTCTTAAATCTAAGCACAATAAGATTACTTTCTCTTGGATAACTTAATTCTGTCTTCTCCAAAATGGAGTGTCCCTCAGAAAATATGTCCGACACGTGACTGAAGCACGCGCTGAGGGGTTGCGAAACCAACATGACGGATTGCCACCGCCTGAGATGACATACCCTTCCTTTGGGACCCTTCTCTGCTGTGTCTGAGACAGATTCCTTATCACCTGCAGTCCTACAGCGTTTCAAAATAACACAACTAAATCAAAAGTTTAGAAACGAAATTTATAGCTTAATTTTAATTTCTGTGACTACTGTCATGGTTGATTCGACGACATGGCGAATTATCATTTTATTTACTTATTAATTATTCCTTATCTAACTTGAGTTTCGTTTTTTATTCTATCAAAGCTCCGAAACCCCTATCAAATTCTCCGGTGCATTTCAGAAATTAATATTTCAATTACGAACGATGGGATCTGGGATTCAGAAATATTTTACATTTTTAATTGCTCCGGGCTGTAATTTGGAAGAGAAGATTTTTTTTCCTCTTCTGATTTAGACTTAAGTATTTTCATGACTACCTAGAATTAGAAGCCGCGCGGTCGGCGATGTCGCTAAAACACTGGCCTCTCACCTCTCAGTACCGAGATTCGGTTCTCATGTGGGTTTCGTTGATGGTGGCGATCCGCGCTGGGCAGGTTTTCCCGGGGTTCTCCCGTTTCCCCTGCATTTCTCACACCATCCTTTCTCCGTCTGTCATTATTTCCGTGGGATAGCACAATCGACTGTCAAGCCACTCACGCTCACCACATTACATTACATTATCTAGAATCAAACCATTTTATTTTTAAGTTTATTTTTAGATTTTTAATAATTTAAACAAGAAGTTTCTGGAAGATAAAGTCTACTTTTCATGCATTGCTGCTCTTTATTTTTTTTATTTTTTTGTTGTTTTTTGAGAAAACAATACAAAGAAAAATATCTCTGTCGCGCATCCGCCGCGTTAAGTGCATTTCCCAAAGATGAACCACCTTGAGATTTGTGAATAGTATTCATTAATAATATTTTGATAAGGAAGTTTTATATTTAGCCGTCAGAAGTCAAGGTTAGTTTTAGCTCAAAACCCAAAATTTACGTCAGTTATCCACTTCACAACTTTGAGGTGGAGCCCCACTTCAAAGGCCCACCCTAAAACCCCGTAAACAGATTTCGAATTGTTTTATACTTATTTGTAGTTCAACTGATGCTCTAAAAGCTCTGAAAAGTTTATGGCGAAAGCTCCAGAAACACTGTGACTATAAAGTTTTGAAAATAGGAAAAAAATCATCAAAAAGTGGAATTAATACTGTATATATCCGATGCTGATATAGACTATATATCATGGGAAGAAGAGAGTTTGAATGGCCTATATATTGATGATCTATGACCCCTGATCGGTGTTTATCACAAGGGCTCATCTGTTCAGGTAGGGGAGAATTCAATATGTATTATCCTTTGGAAACTACACAAAACTCTGCGTCGTATGAATATCAGAATAAAGACCTCGTTTAAAACAGACAATCTTTAAGATTAAATGAATTAATGTTCTTTTTCTTTCTTTTACACTGTTCGTCGGGAAGTAAATGATCCTTACAGGGAAATTATCAATTGCCTAACATTTATTAGTAAGATTGGATTTTTTTTCCAATGCCCTGACTCTTACAACTTTGGGATCAACAAAGGCTGAATTATTTCGCCGAAAAATCTTTTTCACTTGAATAGAAACAGATGAAACACAGAAGAAGAAAGCATATCCATTCCCAAAGCCTCTAGGTAGGCCTAGGTCGCCTTGAGTACAAAAATGTGCTTGAACGGCTACGTTGGAATTTAAAATAACGACTTCTCAGTGAACTATTGTCTATAAGAAATCTGCTGGTTTAAACATTTCTTATGCGAAAAAAAGATTGAAGATTGAAGTAATAATAAAAGAGCCACTATGTTTTAAAATTACACAGGTCTCTTTTTTGCAGTTAAGATTACATTTTATTATTATTATTATCACAAAATGTTCTGGCAGAGATTTTGGATCCCCTATGCTACAGTATAAACTATCTACAAAGATGTAAGCATACTAATACATCCTTAAATTATATCAGAATTGGCTAGTAACAAGTAAAATGAAATGCACGGAAATCCAATTATTACAAGATAAGAAAGCTTCATTATTATATTGATGGAAGTCCATCCATCCATCCATAGTTTTCTGTCCGGAGACAGGTCCAGTTCTATGGAGGTCACATGGATCTCCCAGAAACACCTGGGGAAAGATACTGGGGGTGGTTTCCCGTTGCCTGCCCCCAGGACGCCATTACGGAATGACGTCAGACCGAAGAGAAAGTGAAGAAGAGGCTTACAACACAGGAAAGGAAATTGAAACATCCAAGCCACTATCGGGATTCGAACCCAGGTACTGGCGCACTGGCCACAACGGCAGACCGCCGCCGAGACCGCACCGCCACGCCAGCACGGCGATGGAAGTCCGACACTCAAAATTAAACATGATACAGAGATTAATAAATGCGATGTGTGTGTGTGCGCTTATCTATTGAATAAAAAGTAATAAAGAAGGGAAGAGAACTTTGTGCTGACCATACATTATGGCGACTCATAATAATAAAAAAAATTAAAAATAATCATAACAAAAGAAAGTAATCGTAAGGAAAAAAAATAGGAAAAAAATTATAAAATAAAAAAGCTTATGAAAATAAGAAAAACAAAACAAACAAATAAAAAAGAAACACATGCGGAGATTGAGAAAAAAAAAGGTATATATGTATATACAGTTTCGAACCGATAATCCTCAATATGTGAGTCGGAGACCTTAAGCCCATTGCATATGGATCCGAAAATCGGTCGGTCGTATCCATGTGCAATGGGCTTAAGGGGAGGGTTTGAGACCAAAATTATCATATTGAAATGAAAAAAGGTAAGGTGAATGAGGGTGTTTGGAACGCAATTTACGTATAGGGTGATTCAGTCGAATTTACATATTCAAAACACCCTCATTCATCTTATCTTTTTTCATTTCAGTATGATAATTTTGGTCTCAAACGCTCCCCTTAAGCCCATTATAAATGGATCCGACCACTGATTTTCGGATCCATGTGCAATGGGCTTTAAGCATCAATCTATAGCTGGCAACTAAAATGAAATGGTTCCATTTCTTACATTTAAGTTAATAGCAATGAAAACAATCCAATGACAACAATGCCAAATATCTCGAACATGGAGGGGGGGGGATACTGAAATTGAATTTGATGGTTTTTAGCCCTTAATTTGTTATATATACTCATGGACAAAAAAATTAGCGCACCAAGAAATAATTGCGGGATCGTAACGAAACTTGCAATGAAGGTACATGTCGGGGAGATAAGCAAATGATTAGAAATGCAGCGTGATTGCGCATTACGTATGCCGGTAGAGGGCGTTGAACATCGTACTCTGTGGAGTATAAAACAGGTAACCAAAGCGTGTTTGAGTGTGCTGAATCATTTACAAAGGGAGAGCTGAGGTAGACATGCCATTACGCCGTGTTCGAAGACAGTATACGCAGTTGTCGCAGTTTGAGAGAGGGAGAATCGTCGGGATGATGGAAGCTGGGTGGTCAGCTAGGCGAGTAGCTCGTCAATTAGGCCGCTCTGATTGTGTTGTGAGGAGGTGTTGGGACCAGTGGACCCGAGAGATGTCATGTACACGAAGACCAGGCTCAGGACGCCCTCGACAGATCAGTCGTCGAGAAGACCGCCACATAGTCAGAAATGCACGCGTACAGCCAACTGCTTCATTGGCCGCCATCCAGGCACAGGTAGCACCTTCACTAGGGGCCTCTGTGTCTTCTCGAACCATACAAAGGCGCCTAGCTGAAGGACAGTTGGTATCGCGACGCCCATTACGTGTGCTGCCCTTGACGCCCACCCATCGACGCCTCCGTTTGGAGTTTTGCCGCGCACGAGGAAACTGGACTGCAGCGGAATGGAACCAGGTCGTCTTTAGCGACGAATCCAGATTCAATCTCGGCAGTGATGACAATCGTGTTCGTGTGTGGAGAGCCCGTGGTGAACGCTTCAATCCTGCCTTTGCTGTACAGCGACACACCGCTCCCACAGCTGGTGTGATGGTATGGGGTGCCATTGCCTACAATACACGGTCACCCCTAGTATTGTTCCGTGGCACCATGACAGCCCAGCGGTATGTTCATGAAATCCTGCAACCACATGTGTTGCCACTCATGCAACGGCTCCCAGGAGCCATTTTTCAACAAGACAATGCTCGGCCTCATACGGCAAGGGTGTCACAAGACTGTCTCCGCACTATTACTACCCTTCCTTGGCCTGCCCGATCCCCAGATTTGTCTCCAATCGAGCATATCTGGGATCATTTGGGACGACGAGTTGGGCATCCCACGAGTTTGAACGAACTAGAGGCAAGGTTACAGCAAATATGGAACGAAATGTCTCAAGACATCAAACAGAACTTGTATGACTCAATGCCCGATCGTATCGCATCATGCATTCGCGCTAGAGGGGGTCCAACGGAGTATTAACTCCTCCGTTCTTTTGCCTTTTTCTCTGAAATAAATTATCCTTTTTCTTTGATTTTCTAATCATTTACTTATATCAAAGTAGTCATTACGTATGTAAATTTTCGTTTCATTTTGACGACTCCTTCTTGGTGCGCTAATTTTTTTGTCCATGAGTGTATATTGGTCGCAAATGAAGCAAATTCAATAGAGTTCTGCCTTATAAATTATCAACTTTGTAGGATTACTTGCTACAGACGAACGGATAACGACTGGAACTTTGCCATTTTGATTTAAAATTAAAAGTTTTTGTTGTAACCCCCATTATCTTCAAGCATTAGCAGGATATTATAAAGGTTAGGTTAAGCCTAAAGTACTCTTATGAAAAGAGATTCAACTGAATACATTTGCAAATTTTTGTTATTTGGATAACGTAAATAACAATTAACACTTCGTCACCATACAGCAGGTTTGAGAGCGGATGTATCAAGGAGCTACTGAAGTCTGCTGTTGCATTAGATGATGGTGAAGAAGATTCATCTGTGTCCAAAATTATTTCTAAAGATGGCAAATACCATTTGTACATCGAAGGAGCTGCTGCTGTTTTGAACTCATGCTGATGACTTAGATTTCTGCATTCGATATGAGATACCCGTTAACAATTAACACTATTTATCTTATAAGAACCGCAGTTTTACTCTGCTATTCTGGAAATATCGACTTAACAAATAAACAGGCTTGTTTTGGTTAAAGGCAATAACGGTGAAAAAAAACCAGCATAATAAATAATATTTTATTTATTGATAATGATGCATTAAATTTCATTATAAATAAAGATTATCTTTGTTTCATTTATTTTAGAAATGTTGGAAAACTTTGCTTTTGATAAATCTTCACAATCTTTTTAATTGTTTTTTTTTTTCAGTGCTTCATTTAAGCGAAACTCACTCCAACCTCAAGTATTGTTTTGAATTCAATATGGTAGCAGAGACTTTTATGAATGGAATTAAAAAAATTAGTAATCTTGGAAGACAAAGCCTTTTAATTTTGTTTCGACCTCCCACGAGCCTTCAATGAACGA
>JAFIDM010000003.1:16872099-16906486 GCA_023159025.1 Thereuonema tuberculata | reverse complement strand
CTGCAGGCGGTGGCCACCACTTGAAGCACCAATGGATCAGCAGGGGACCAAATAACGAAAATAACAACAAACCTCTCCGAAGAAGAAACAATTTAAATCCCCCAACATATTTTCCAGATGCTGCCTTTGTGATTCATCACATAAATAACAACGTAAATCGGAAAAAAAATACATTCTTAAAACGAAAAAATTTTTAAAAATATCTTGTGAGTTAAAAGTTTCTACCGAACACTGATTAAAAGTATTTTGTGTATTTGATAAATTTTTACTTACATAAGAATTATTTTTTTCTATTAAATTTTCAATTTAATTAATTCATTATTCATGTATTATCTGTATTATCTAATGGCCGTACGCCATTGATTGTGCAAATTATACAATCAACCGAACTCCACAACTCAGCATTAAAAAGGAAATATCTGTTACTAGATAGTTCAACAATAGTAGTAAACCAAGCATCAAACACCTCAAGAAATTTGGAACACTGTCTATAATATCAAAATATCGAAGTAGCAGTTGCATCACAAGAGTAAGAAAAGGAATTTTCTTAGGCTATTCCTCTAAGACTCGTGGGTATATAATATACGAAGTGGATAATCACAAGATAGTGGAAACTAGTAACTAGAGGTCTAGTGATCTTCTAAAGTTAGATAAATCCAAGCAGGAAAACTATGATTAGCTTATGTCTATTATAGATAAGAATAATAGAGATGAATTGAATTCCTCAAGCGAGAATGAAGCGGAAAATTATAATACTGAAGAAGATCTTAAAGATGAGATTCATCAGAAGTGGAAACAATCATTCATCATCAGAAGGAGTGCGATCCGTCCGTTCGTGAGACCAATAACGAAAACATACATGAAAATAATGATGAAAATGAAGAATAGCTGAAGCTAAGAAGTAGAAGTGTCAAACGCAACCACAAAGTAAAAGCTCACATTGCTGTGAAAGTAGAAGAACCCCTTAGCTACGATGAAGCCATTAATTGCAAAAAAAAGGATAGATGGAAACAAGCAATCCGAGAGGAGATTAAAAGTATCGTAGACCATGGGACTTGGGTCGAGACCGAAATATCGGATTATGTCACTCCACTATAAACGAAATGGATCTTCAAGCTTAAGCGCAATAGTGATGGAGCGAATGCGAATATAAGGGAAGACTAGTGGTAAACGGATTCCTGCAGAAAAAAAGGAATTAACTATGACGACACTTATGCTCCGACCCCCAATATCTCTGTTATAAGAATGTTGCTGGCAATTGCAGTAAAATACAATCTATTAACACATCAGTGCGATGTAAATAGCGCATACCTGAATGGTAAAATCGACAACGATGTTTACCTAGAAGTACCCCAAGGAGTGGAATTAAAAAATAAAAGCTGTAATGGAGTAAAAAACTAGTGAAGTGTCTATACGGTCTGAAACAGGCTGGCCGTAACTGATATGAACACTTAGTGCCAAATTATTGGAGAAGGGTTTCAACGGAATTAAAACCGATCCCTGCATCTTCTACTCATAAGGGAGAAACTTACATACTGCTTAGACTATTAATATCGACGACATCTTAATCATCGGGAGAAAAGAATCAGCAATATAAAGAATTTAGAAGTTGGTGAATGAAATGGTTGGCATAAAAGATCAAGGGAAAATTAACACTTTCTTGGGTATGATCATCAACCATGATATTGATAGTGGAACTATCTCAATATCTCAAAAACATTTCATCAGAGCTATTAAGTAAACATCAAATGGTAGAGTTTAAACCCGTGAATGCACCTATGGATGTAGAATCCAGAAAAGATGGAAGTCATGATGACGACATAGAAGTTTTAAATAAAGAAAACCTCAAATACCGGAGTATAATCGGTAGTCTGTTATCTAAGCAGTTTCAGCAGACCAGACATATCTTAAGCTGTAAATAAATGTTCCGATAAAAGCAATTCGCCTAACTCTTTATGATATGCAACAAGTAAAACGCATATTGAGATATTTGAGAGGCACAACTGATAACAACATGATTTTCTCAAATAATGAAAATACCTTAATTGGCTTCAGTGATGCAAGCCTAGGGAACCGAAGCCAGGGAAAATCAACTACGGCATGTATAATATATTTGAGAAACTATCCCGTAATATGGAACAGCCACAAGCAATTTTTAGTTGCTCACTCATCACAAGAGAGTGAGTTAATTGCATGTTGTGAATGCGCCACGTCGATAATTAGCTGCAATAACATCGTATCAGAAATAAGACTAATAGAAATCTCTGAAAATTGCTGCAATCAGCCAACTATTCGCATGATACCAGACACGGAGCAAACATATCTATCCATCAAAGCAGTGGTGGCTCGAAGCTAAAATTAGTAGGGATGCTGCTCCAGAAAATTTTTAGCCTTTTTTTAAAATTGTGTAAAAGGAAACAAACATATATAAAAAGAAAATTTGTTCAGAAACTTGATAAAATCCTAAAAGAACAAAATCAAACATTTTTTATTCACTTTAACCTAAAGTAATATAAAGGAGCAAACATATCTATCTAAAGTACTTTATCCATCAAAGCAGTGGCGGCTCGTAGCTAAAATTATTTTAAATGTGTATTGTAACATTTTAGAATGTTACAGCTCCAGTTTGATCTATTCATTTAAAAATGAAATCCATTCTTCCTGTTTTAATTTGCACGAAAAGATCGCGGAGTAAAAAAAAAATTCCTTCCACCAGCACGCCAGAGTCGGCACTGCGGGAGCGACAGTGCTCTCTCCCTCGCAGCTTCGCGTGCTGCTTCCTATGTACGAATGCGCACAACAGTCCAACACTACCCCGCTGGAACTGTGCAGCGCACAGCTCCATACAAAGATTTTTGTATCTTTTTCATAAACTCGCTGTAGAATTTATAAGGGTTATGACAAATTAAATTTATTCAAACCTTACAGACATTTTATTGTATATGATAGTAAACTTTATGAGAAAACTGTATGAGATAGTAAACTTTAGGAAAATTAAAAGACTGATAGTTAACAATACATAAATAATTTAACCATGAACTAATTCAAAAATCATTCTATAGAAATATATTAAATCAATAGTATAATTTAAATTCATTAACATTTAAACAAATTCAATCTCTGATATATTCAACTAGTATTATACACAGTTTATAATTCAACTCTCCTTAACATTCGAAATTCTTGAATAAGTTCTTATAAGAGTTTAAGCCTTGACTCAAAAATTATTTCCCTTGATTGAATTAATTCACAATAATTAATCACACTTTGATAGTTCACTAGATGTATCATTACATCGTTCTTTGATCATTAATATGATATTACATTTCATTCCATGATCAATAAATAGTAAGTTATCCAGTACACATTTGCTAGATGATTGTTAGTCTCTCAGTTCTTTTATCCTGTGTCTCCGGTTTTATTAATTTAAAATAAATTAACTTAGTTCCTTCTATAAACCAACAGTTCATAAAATACAGTCAACCTTGATGACTTAATCTCCATGTCTTTCCGTATTAAGTTCATCATCTTCAAGATGGCGGTCAATGTTCCAGAGAGAACTTTCATCCATGTTGTATCATCAGCGTTAGTGATTCTTGTCTATAAATATTATTAATAGACATTAACATTATAATACAAAATAAATAAGATACTGAGAACGTTCATTATATCTAAATCTGCCTCATGTTAGAATAAATCTATACTCATCCTATATGATTTTCTTGGCTGCGCGGTTGGCGTTGTCGTTATGACATCGGCCTCTCACCTCTGAGAACCGGGGTTCGGTTCTCATGTGGGTTTCGTGATGGTGGACGATCCGCGCTGGGCAGGTTTTCTCGGGGTTCTCCCGTTTCCCCTGCACTTCTCCCACCATACTTTCTCAGTCTTTCTCTCCATCTGTCCTTCATTCCGTGGGTTGTTACAATAGACCTCCGGTCGCAGTGCTTGGCTTCTCTGCCGCCCACATTCACTACATAAACATAAACGTATGATTTTCTTCCATTTTCCGTGGTTATTAACACTTTTTTTTTGTCTTCTCCGGAAGAACAGAACAACACAACTTTAACTGCAGCTATTCAGATCATCACTGCTATATCCACTTCATCATTGTTGTACAGCTTCCAACTTCTACTAATCATCACATTCTTGCATGTGAATCAACACATTGCATTATTAATACAATATATGTAGTAGGGTAAGACTGCCTAAGAGTACGCACTGCCCAAGAGTACTCATAGCCCTTCACATCTCTCACACTAGGTGACAGAAGCTACCAAGCACAGGGAATGTGATGCATGAGTTGGTCATACTGTAGGAAAGCGCCAGTTGTGTTTTGTTTCACCGAGAAGAGAGATAAGTTAATTTTTTGTTTGACAACCATTTTGTTATAATGTTTTGCACAAATACATTAACGATTTTGCACACTTATATTGTCGAATCATGAGACTTTGCCATTGATATAATATCCGTATAAGTCTCTAATTCTTTTTGAGGGATAAAAATATTTAATTTCTTATCGACTTGATCCTGTGAGAGTCACAATGAAAAATGGCGAAACGTCCTAAAAGTGCGCAAGTTGCTCTTTAGTGCGTACTCTTGGGACAGTGCTAATGAACTTATATTTATGGTAAATTTTTTTCGTTGTGGGTAGGCTATTATGTCATCAAAGTACCAGAGAAAAACTGACAGGCAGTTGTTCACTGTTAAGCAGCTGATCAAAACGTAAGCGAAAATAATCCCGCATCGGATGTAGAACAAAATATCGGTATCATTGAAGATGAAGATGCAGATGACCTGGAGAATTCTCAAACTGTCACGGCAAAAGACCTTCTTCCAAGTCCAAAAGGGTACAGGGGCAAAAAGAAAGGAAGCCGATCTAAAGCATCAGCAGTAATGACGTCGACTCCGTTCAAGAAGACTCTAGAAGATCGTGCGAATGGGGTTAATAAAAGACCAAAGAGGCAGATTGTGGAAATTAAATTTAACAAGGGATGAAGATGAATTGGAGGACTTTGATGGTGAAGATGATGATGATCCAGCCTGCATTTACTGTAACAGCCTGTATTCCACTTCAAAGTACCGCGAAGATTGGATCCAGTATCAAACCTGCTGACTTTGGGCCCATGCTGAATGCGTAGGGATCGACCGTAGAACGAAGAGATATGTGAACTTTGTTGAGCTGTGATATATGTTAATTGTAACTCTTCAATAAACCATTTATTACAATAAATACTATTGTTTTACTCCTTTTTTTTAAATTGCCTACTCTTGTGCATTCAAGTGCGTATTTTTAGGAAGCCACTTGCTTCAAGAGTACGCAATTGCACTTTACTAATCAAATAGAGTTACTGTGCAGATTTTTGTTTCAATTAACTCGAAACTTCCTTATTCTTTGATTAAAACATCACGGCGCAGTTCAAGCTGATTTCACTGCAAAAATTTAAATTCTTCTCCATGAAATGTAGTACTAAACTAAAAATGCGTACTCTTAGGCGGCCTTCCCCTATTTTACATTCAATTGTTATTTGCAATTAGATTCTTTTTTTTTTTTTCATGAATCTACACTGGGGGATGGCTACTGACATTAAGCTTAAGGATTATATATTGTACAAGTATAAAGAAACAATTAAAGAAGAAAGGACTCATTATATTAAATGTTATCGATACTATCAAGTGGAAATAGGGGAAGCTGCAGTTCCAGTGTGCCAATACACGAGCATCAAAGATTACTTGTCAAAAGGACAGGTCATTTTAAAGTACGTGGACAATAAAGATAATCCCGCTGACATTTTCACAAAAGCGCTCGGGAAGATGAAACATGAAGAGTAAAAAGGAAAATTAAATATAAAGTAAAGAAAATCATATGCTTAAACTATAAGACCTCAATAGAAGCATTAAAGTGATTTACAAGCTATTATACAAAGGAAGATCTTATTTATTTACCAATAATATTTGAGGGGGAGAATTGTTATGATTACAAAGAACTAAATTTTAAATTTACCAAGTTGAAGACTTAAAATAAGTTGAAATCGACAAATAATTATATGGGAAATAAATAAGAGAAGAAATCGATATGAAATCGACAACCACCATATTTACAACAAAGGAAGAACAGTAACAATAATAATAAAAACACATTTCGCGAGAAGTGAGTTTTCTACGGTGATGGTTGCTGGTTACCAGGGCAATAAAAGTGAGAATTGGGAAAAGATTAGATGTGGATGGATTTTATTCATCGAAAAGACGTAGACTTTTCAGTCAGTCAAGTGAAATTGAGATTGTGCAATAGATCAAAGTCTTAAATACCTATTATAAGTGATTGATCCGAATATATTAATAATTTATTCTTATACTATTTCATAGGGGAAATAATAGTTGATAAACGATAGCAATAAATCGAATAAGGGCCAAATTCCAACGTAGGCATCATGTTGGAAATAGAAAATAGGTATCCGTTTGACAGTATATTGTTAATTTACTACGAGAAAAGTGAAGGTAAGTGATTTTATGTTATTTACTTTAAATCAGCAAGAATCAGAACACAGTGACTTTAATCGTGAATATTTACAACGAGTGAACTATTGACTTAATAGATAATGAAGTGTTTCCATAGAACACTGAAAGTAGATACGACGTTCAGATTATCATAAACTGACAATAAGTGAAATTCAGCGAACTTTAAGGATTAATTAAAGTGAAAAGACTTAATTGAACATTCAAAGATATTTAGTGGAAAGGCTTATCTAGCATTGAAAAATTGTAATCAATTCCAAGAAGAGATAATTTAATGTGAAAAACTAATTCATAGAAATAGAATTATCATCAGAGTACGTAGAATATAAATTAACTAGACAGGTATCGTCGCTTCCGGAACCCTTGCACGTTTAGCATTAAAAATAAAATAAAAAAAAACAAACCTTTATTTATTTAGGAAATTAATATGGAGATCGGAGAATACACGACTTCCCAGCTCGTTGTGGGCTTCTCCGCTTAACTCAGTTGTATTGCGCGTTGGCACTCATACGGGGGGGGGGGGGGTTGCCGCAAAAACACTTCATTTTTGCATGCATCTTCCAAACGCAGAAACGTTTGTTAATGACTAATATACCGTTCGATAAAACTTTCAAATACCAACATTTTCTCAATATTCTCTTCCAAATTTTATACTTTTCGTTTAAATTGAGAAAAAGTCAAAATTTGAGCCTTTAAAAGGCGCCATCTTGGAAACCAAAAACCTTTTGTTTGTCTTAAAAAGCTCTACATTTTATCCATTTACATGACCAATCTATCTCTTATACAATTAATGAAATAATGTAAAAGAATTCCATAATATTATAAATGATTCACTTCTGCAAAAAAAAAAAAAAAAAATAGATGAAATAACAAAACTATCTTCTTATTTTAGAAAATTATAAATGAATGATAATTTTCCCTGAGATAAAAATAGGCCAATTTGACAATTGTCTGTAAAATCATTCTCCATCATAAAAAAAATCATCTTTTTGGAATTGAATGGATAAGTTATGTATAATATACATGCAATTTATTGGATGTTACATTAAATTTATTTATGGTTATGGTCATACTTTTAAATATCTCAAACTATGCTCATTAATACAATGTTATTAATGTAATATGTCAATTTCTTTTATTATTATTTTTTTTTGTGTGTGTGTTTTTTTTTTCCTGATCTTTATATTAAGGATTATATAATATTATGTAACTGTTAGGATATTGTATAAAAAGAAAAGATTAATATTATTGTTATTTACGAATACAATGAATTCTGGCTCTTTAATAGTAAGAGGGGAATTGATACCATCAAAATCTATGGCACGCGACTAAGATTAGGCAACTGCACATGAAGATCGTGGTTTGGGGCTTGGGCTACTGTTCAGTTTCACCCCCTCAGCGCAAAGCCAGGAGGGAAAACCACAACACATTCCATTGAAAAGAACTTGAAGAAGAAGGTGGGGAGTGGCACGAAAAGAAGAATAAGAAAAGCAAAATAAATGTTGGCAGAAGGAATGAGAAGTTTGAGGGAAATTGATGGTAACGTAAACACAGAAATATTAGCAAACATGTATTACTAACAAAACAAGGAAAAATGATGGGTGAGTTGAAATTAACAAGAAAATGCTCCTTTTCTTTTATATCATAATAGTATTTTTTTTTTATTCCAATTTATCGATCGAGAAAGATGTAATTAATAATTAGAATTTAAAAAAAAAATGATGTAAGAAATCTATCAGCAAGCAAAAAAGAAAAAAAAAAAAAAACAACCCTCAAAATCTCTAGCCTATTTAGCGGTAAAGTTATTAGAATAGTTAGGACTATTTTAAGTTTTTAATTCAAGATTTCGTTTAGCTGAAATATTTTTTCTTCAGCGTTTCATACCGAAAATTTCGAAACTACATCAACCAGAACAATTAAATTTCGATTCAGTCGACAATGGGGCTTTCGATTGAGGCATTTTAACGTCGCGTCTTCCAGTTTAGAAAAGAAAAAAAAAAACATCAGGCGATTCATCTATTGACGGGAGATAAAATAACAATTCTTAATGCAAATAAAATGCAATAATTCAGTAATGCTTTAAAATATATACAATTACCCACATCTATTAAATCATGGTTAAGATTACATATTTACAATTAGTGTGGAGCCTTTCGAACCTTCCGGAGATTCATCTTCAAGTACCTTCAAGCACCTTTATGCTGTTTCGAAAATCAGGTTGAATCAGTTCCTCGGGAAGATTAATGAATACAGCAATAAGATAACTTACAAAACTTATAATAAGTGTCGCATTGTTAAAATGAAAAACAAAATTTTCTTTTATTGCAATTAAAATCTTTCGCAAAAACTAGGTGAATCCTGATTTTTTGAAACAAAATTTGTTTCAATTTATATCAAAATCTAAATCTCATTATCTTCTTTGGAGGGCGAAAGATTATTATTGGTTTGTTTGTTTTTTTTCTGTTTATAAATTTTATTTCCGTTGCTTTGTAATGTTGGTATCCTGTCGTCTTTAAGATTCGAGTAAAAAGTAAAGAGAGCAACTGAAAACAAGTTCAAACAATCACATTTATTTATTTATTTATTTATTTAGTTAGTTAGTTAGTTAATTGATAACATTTTTTGTTTATAATACAGGAAACGCCATCTTTCCCTCACAGTTGGTCAGTAATCTATTTATGCAAATAAGATTTCTTACAAATAACTATTTACATTCCACCCAATGGAGTTTTATTCAGCTGCTGGTGATGCAAAAACAATCTTAGATATAAATTAATTTCTATGGTTTTCTGTGGGCAAAAACTTTAATTGTACATTGGCATACTTTAAACAATTGAACTAAAACTGCCGATCCATCGTA
This sequence comes from Thereuonema tuberculata, assembly GCA_023159025.1. Classification (NCBI taxonomy): domain Eukaryota; kingdom Metazoa; phylum Arthropoda; class Chilopoda; order Scutigeromorpha; family Scutigeridae; genus Thereuonema; species Thereuonema tuberculata. Next base: position 16,897,113 of record JAFIDM010000003.1, on the reverse strand, counting down.
ACTCATGCATCAAACCAAGAGATCACAACTATTCTTATCTGGCGAAACAGTCCACCAGTTCATCGGTAGAGGTGCTTTCGTACAGGAGAAAAGAAGAAAGAGATAGTCCTTGTTTGCTCGACTTCTTGGATCAGTACAACTGTCGTAATGGCTAAATCCGCAACTGCAGCCACATTGTCCTGATTTCTCGGCTTCTAATTGAAACCGTGGTGTAGAAAACATATGGCGCAGATGAGAAGAGGTGGCCAAGAATTTTGGCTGTGGGCCAACCACTCGCCCCATTCTCCCAACAGAAAGGTATCAGAGATGATGAACAGCAGCTCAGGAGATTCCCTACGAAGGGTTTTTTTTTTTTCTTGAGGCGACGAATTAAGATAGTTCTTAGGATAGTACAAATTAAAAAGAACCTCTGTACGAAGGACAATTAAAAGATTGTTCTTTAATGTTTTATTTTTCATTATCCGATCAACCAATGAATCAATTCCGTTGTTTGGCTCAGGAAGAAGCAACACGATCATCTGTTCATTATTGCTTTCAAATACAATATTACCATTATTAGAATTTGTTCTCAATGGCCCCTTACAATTTGGCGAATCCCAATAACTAGTCCTTCTCGTAATCTCCATTAAAAATAAAGCCGATCCAAGTGCTACTTGAATTTTTTTAATATTTTTTTTTGTTTATAATTAAGTAGAAAAAAAATCTTTTAGAAAAAAAAGGACAGCCAATATTTATCAGCAGTTATAAAAATATAAATATCATATTTTTAAGTATTGTTAAATTTCATTCATTTCAATTCATTAACTTAATTTTTATTAAATAATGGACCTAGATGACCTTTACAAATTACAAATCAAAATGTCTTTTTCGTGATTGATGTAATCTTAGCAGATTCGTATTTTTCATCGAAAAGCCTCTTAATTGGATAAAGGATCTGATACCCAGTGTCAGACCTCGTCCCAACATGTTTTTCAAAGTTGCTGGAAGGTTCGGCTCATTGACAAAATGGATGCAGGTTGGCAGCGGAGGTGGTAGGACAGTGCACGTGGCATCTTTCCCAATATAGAACTGCAGTTAGCTTCTTTGTGGGGAGAACCAAGGCAGAAACATTTATTCTAATGGCTGCCAACATAAGAAACACAATGGAAATTTAAACAAAAATAGCAGAATTCAATAATAGCATCAAGGATTCTCTTCTGCAATTTCGACAAAAAACATTGACGAAATCAGCAGAATTTTTCCTTCTTAATTTAGAAAAATTAAAAAAAAAATGACTAATGATAACTTTTCCTTGATTTCTTAAACTACATTAATTACAGATCTGGTCACAAACCTTCTGACAGTATTTAACCTGCTAAGTCATACATCATCTTAAAAATTAAAATAAACAATGAAAAACTTTATTTATACGACATAAAATTTTATTTTTATTTTATTATGTTTTTCCAGGAACAAGAAAAAATACTCGGAACTCATTTTTTGTAATTTAGACTTTTTTAATATCTAATTATGGAAGTACTGTTTATCCTCACAGCGTTTTCAATTCTCTTTTCGTGATTTAGAATTTTGAAATGAAGAAATACATGATTTTATGCAATATTCATCTTTCAATACCTACTACTACCTCTATATTGTGGTATAATTCATTATCATAAGGAAATACTTAAAATCAAGTTTAAGGTAAAAGATGGAAAGTGTTTATAATTATTAGATAATAAGTATATCAAATTTGGACAAGAAAATTTTATCAAATAAATGTAAAATACCTGACGTTTCTGAAAAAGTAATAAATTTATTAAATTGAGCTGGAACTGAACTAAATCTGTCACCTGTGTTTTTGTATATAAACTAAAGTAGAAAAACAAAAATAAAACAAAACTGCTAATTTACAGATATTTATAATAGCACTTATTATAATAACGTTTGGAATAAATTAGAATGCGTGTTGTTCGAAAATATATATTTTAATTATTTATTTATTTAGTGTTTACCGTAATTAAATAGCCTAGTTAAGAAAGTCTTAACAATGCAACTTAAGTCGTAACAAAACTTCTTAAAAATAAATGAAAAAAAAAAAAACAATTGACTTCGAATTTTATATTAGAACTCGCATGAATTTTCTTAAATAATTTTTTGAAGAATTTTAAAATAGAAGCTAAACAGAACTGATTCCCAATTCCTAGAAATGCAGTCCTGATATTCGAAGTCATAATATTTTGTCATTTTTGTATTTTTTCTTATAATAAAATAATAAGAAATTGAAAGTCATTGAATTTGTAACGAATTTCAAACAATACTAATTACTTTTCACGTATATCTTTTAGAAAATTTTAGATTCTCCGTCAGACAAAAATTATAGGAAAGAATAGTACTTGGTAAAGAAAATGACATAAATAAAGAAAACAAGATATTTTATTAATATTTTCTTTTTCTTTTCTTAGTTCTTCCGAACTGTTGTGTCAGATATTGCAAAACATCCATATATGAAACATTTAAACTATTATTCCAACGATATTTAAAATCCTGTGAAAACAATAAATTCATAATAAAAAAAAAAATAAAGCTAAAGTAATAATCACTGATATCTTGTTTCGTGGCAATGATTTACTCAGCAATAAGTCAGAAAACTGTTAGTAATTCCCATAATAATGGAAACTGAATACAGTACATGTATATATAATAATGAATGCTATTTTACATGGCAATCGAACATTGCTGCTAAGTAGAGATATTAAGAATTAAGAGATACGCATAAAACGCCAGGTTTACAGGTTACGTTGTATTTCGATGGGTCTTGTACTTTTTTAGATCCTGTTAAGACCCACTTGACTTAGAGTGTATTCATTTCTAGACCAAATTTTAATTAATTGTGGATTTTTGAGTGAATTCATTCCAAATTAATGATTAATTTGTTAGAGGAATAGAATAATTTGAAACATTCCTACATTTATTGAAAGCTTTGGTTGTATTACTATAGGTTTTGAAAAAGAAGCCGATCTCCTGTTCATACTTCCAACCTCATTAGAAGTTATGTTCGAAGCCTTATTAAGGCCATTTACTCCGCCCTAAAGCACGTTCCTTCGGCTCTTCATTACACACGGAAAAAGATCATTATTGATAGGTAGAAAAAAAACCCTTTTGTTTTCTTGAAAAAGCATCACAGAAAACCATCACAGAAAAAACCATCACAGAAAGCGTCATTGCTATCAATAAGGAAAACAGAGAAAAAGAGATGAAGATGTGTATTCAAGCAAAAGACCAATAACAATAATATTGAAGAAAATAAATATATAAATTATTAAGTAAGTAAATAAATAAATAAATAAATAAATAAATAAATAAATAAATAAAGTAAAAAAAAATTCAAAACTTCAATCATTTCTAATAATGGAAATCAATTTAGTAAATCTATTGAAAAAATTAATTTTTTTTCAATGTTTTACGATTTCTTGCATTTGAATTGGTTGATATCAAACAGACCTTATTCTTTCTCTTTTCAGGTGAAAAATCTTTAAAATAAACAAACAAACAAAAAAAAACATTAATTAACTTGATGTATTTTGGAGAAGTGAAAAATAAGAAATAAAAAATCTGATATTGTTAACTTTGAAAGAAAATAAAAAAATAAACAATTTGTTCAAAAATAAAATTTTCGAAATTAGTAGAATAAACGAAACAAAATCAGCAAATGATCAAAGTTATTCTCAGTAAACTATTTATATATATGTGCCACTGTATTACGTAGTACAGTAACGTACAGTAAATACCTCAACTGTATTTTGATTCTCCGGAATTTACTCCAAGTTACTTAAAACGAGGCATTGTTAAGATTTTTTAAATGGCTAAATGCCTGTGTATGTTGTTTAATTTGCAATTGCGCACATTCCATTTTTTTATTAATAAACAATAGCAATGTTATTTCTGAAATTATTTTAGCCAATCGTATATAAATGCTGTAAGATGTATGCTTTTGAAATCTATTTGTTTTTTGTTTTTTAGGAGATGTTTTTTTACTATGAATTATAAAAAAAAAAAAAATTGTTGAATGGTAAACAAAGCAAGTCCCAAACAAATTCAAACTTAACGAGGGTTTAATGTATCACAACTGTGGATTGAGATCATTGCTCTTTCCGTTGGCTTCTTCATATTTCAAAAGCATTACATGGGTGAAAAAAAAGTTACAACTTCTCTCTCTCTCTCCCTTTTTTTTTTGTTTTTGTTGATGCTCTTTTGTTTTTCTTCGTTATGACGCTTAAGTTAAATTTCAAAAAAACAAAACAAACACAACTCACTCTTAAGTGACGATGGACTTTTGAAAGAAGAATCTACATAAAACGAAAACCTAGGGACGCTTTAGTTAATAACATTTAGCCTCTAATGTCTTCGTTATTTTTTTTAAATCGTTTTTAAACGACTTGGAAATGAATATTCCCCCGAGTGAAGAAAGGTTTTAAGTTGCCACGAATTCTGAATGACTACTCCACGACCACGGGCACAAAAAACCAACGAAAAGTGAATGAGAAACGAATGCCCCCCCCCCCCTTTCCAAGCGATGCTCGAATTAGAATCGTAAACACGAAGATCTACAGTGGTTTATGTAGGTTATCGTAGTGTAAAATTACTTGTTCGTGAAAGAAACTTTTAAGAAAATTTGTAACTACCATAATTATTAAACTATAAAATTAAATAAAGTTATCCATTACTTGGCTTTAAATTTCAGTCATCAGTTTCTGATTGTCTTCAAGAAAATGGAGATCAAATTTATTTGATAAATTAACGATTGTCGAATTTCAAGATTTATTTTTCCAATTTAATTTATGAAATTTGCAAGAAAGAAGATTTTAGAAATTTTCTACAATACTGCAATTTGAGCTTTTTATGATTAAAACAGAATATCAGTAAATATCTGGGAATTCTTGAATCAAAGAATTACCAAATTCCTAACATTTTGTAACAGACAAGAATAACTTCACCCTGAAGTGTTTAGAAAGTTTTGTTTAGAAAGTTTTCTTGAGGTCATATTTAAGTAAATAATAACGGATTATAATCTTGCTATAAACTAAAAAATTTTAATAAGTTTTTTTTTTCGTTAAAAAAAAATCGAAGTTTTTATATTAAAATGTATTTAAGATTCTATTGAATTTCTTGATGTCAAAGTAAAGTGCTAAGAATTTATAGAAAAAAAAATTTCAAAAAAACAAACACTCAAATCTTGTTTCTCGTAAAAGAGAAACAAGAGTTGACTTAGAACCAATCATAGGAGTAGAATAAAAATAAAGTTCGTATTATTGTTATGACTTTTATCCCTTTTTTTTTTATTTTCTATTTTTATCGATCGTTCTTTATTGCTCGATAGTTTGAAAAGAGAAAAACAAGTGGGCAACTTCGCATCTTCGGCATTGAAATCGTGGATGGCTCATCGGATGCCGCATCCTTGGTCTCGTCGTCTGCTGTTATCCAGATGCAACAAACCTGTAAATGTCATTTTAACTCTTCTCATCCGCCCTAATTTTAGTCTGCGCAAAGGATGGAGAAGGAGGTGGGGATGTGAAGATGCAGACGAGTAGCGAGGGAGAGTCAGGTTCGGTGTCTTTTCCCCCACTGAGTCTACCCTCCCCCAACTCCACCATCTTCTTGTAAGCAGCTGCTATGGAGGGGGTGATGCTGCAATGCACACACACACGAAGGGAAGAGGCGCGTGGCCTACGTAACCCAATCCGCGCCCAGCGAATCCCCAACTATAAATGCGTGCTGCTATTTTGGTCGGTCAAATTCTGAGTTCCGTGGGTCCGTCGGTTGTGGAGATCCGAGTGCTACCTAGAGCGGAGTGGAGCAGCTCAGCGGCAAGTGAGGGAAGTGTTTTGGCGTTGCCTTCCCTGCTGTTGCAACCACTTTGCGTCGGTAGAAGATTCTTGGCACTGTTCCTGAAGACGGTCTGACGATGGCTTGGCAGCTAAATTAAGCGAGGGAACAGTGTTACTTCGTGAACAACCTGTGCCAATGAAGCAAAGGATAGACACTTGTTGAAAAGGATTCTTCCACAGTTTATTCTCCGGACACTTAAAACGTTAAAGGAATTGTTCTCTTCTGCATCCTGAGTTGCGGGTGGAAATAACACCACCACCGCTGTCTTCCACACTTCCGTCACATTCCGGAGGAAAAGAATTCGTCAGGAGGACAGTCGTGTCTATCTTAGTCGGAGCGAGATCCACATTCCATCTACCAATTTCATCTCCGAAATGCCCCGCGCATTTCTCATCACGAACAGAAGATACAACTCCGCAGTTGAATATGAATCCAGAGGTAAGCGATCAGTTTTAATTTCCATTTCAAATTGAAACAGTTCCATTTTGTAGACAGTCATTGGAGTATTTATCCCCGAAAATGAATCACTATCTTTAAATAGGTTAGCGATTAAAGAAAAACCTTCCAAGACAAGTAAAATCAAACAAAGTTTCTTTACAAAACGTCTGAGTTGATGAAAAAAAAAAATCTCAAATAGCATCTTTTCGTAAATAGACGAGTGAATACAGTAAATTACTAGAATATTAGAAAATAGTAAAAATTGATTTCTAATAACTACACGCAGAAATTAATCTTAATTCCACAAATCTTCCAGAATAAATAAATAAAATATCAGCTAGGTTTCCAGTTTAGATAAGAGTGTTAACGAAGAGAATGGTTTTGACAAGTTTAGGCTTATAGAAAACAGTTTTACCTTTTGTTAAGAAAACCAATGAGACTTAATTTAAGACAATTTAGAAAAAAAAATTAGAAGTATCCTTTTATCTTTTATAGAACTGTATTTTTGTAACGGCTCAAATAAAATTTTGACGAGTTATTTCATTGTATAAGAAAAGACCAACGGATTTTATATTAAAAAAAAACCAGAGTTATTAAAAAAGATCAACGGATTGAATTTAATTAAAATAAAATTAATGGGATAATATTTGGAGAACTGAGGGAACGATAGATTTTTATTCTTGCAGAGTTCTTTTCTTGTCTTTTTCTGTTTGCATTTCAGATTTGTTCCTTATTAATGTATAAATAATTCAACATCTTTTCAAGTCGCTTACGAAATTGATTGCTACTGATTGTTTAAAGGAAAGAAGTAGATATTCGAACAAAATATGAAAGACAAACAGAACAATAAATATGAAGTTAGTTATTGCTCTCTTTGCTTATTGTACTAAGTTAAATAGGAAGTCCGTTAGGCGTAATCTTTTTCTTGCAGCTAAGATAAATAGGTATGGTACGTTTAGTTTTCTCTTAAGAAATTCTTTTTCTTTTTTTGTTAAGTTAAAAGATCATTATGGCTTATTATAAGCCAACACTTTTATAACTACTTAATTTTTTATAGCCAATAATAAGTAAGCTACGTTTTACCTGATGGATTACATTCATTCACAATAGAGCTAGCCATTGAACTGCCTTGAAAAAGATATTTTCACGAAAATGTGACATTTCTAAAAACGTTTAATAGAAATTACTTGTTTTGATGCTCTACCACAAAAGATAAGATTTATGAAATGTAATTTATACAACGTTATTTGCTGTAGTTTCAAAGATTGAACATAGAAATGGTTAACTTTTTATCAACATTGCGTTTTGCTGATATCTTTTTTTCTTTTTTTTAAATTGCTTTTAAAATTCCGTTACAAATGAATTAGTGTGAGACTAAATGTTTCTTGAGAACAGAGAGACAGACAGACAGGGATGACGAAGTTAATATATGACGTAAGCACTCTCGATTACTGAATTCTGGGTTCCTTTAGCTGTAGTCGAAAACATGTTAAAAATAGCTTTTAAGTCTAAAAAGAAAAAGAAAAACAATAGATTTTGATTAAATAGGAAAACAAACAAAGCCAGGCTAATTTCAAATAGCATTTGAGGGAAACCTAAGCTATTGAAGAGGAATTATTGTCTTATTTTCCATTAATGCTTATTTTATATTATAATCACTGAATTATAAAAGAGCCTAAAACTACCAGAAATAAAAATTTATGTAATAATTTTCAAGCCGTTATAAAACATTTTTACAAAAGCAAAGTCCTAGAAGTATTTGAATTCATTGAAATATATCTAAATTTTTAATTATATCAGAGCCATTACCATTTTCTTTTACTAGCCATTCGCTGTAGGAGTGATTTACCTTAAGATTTCAGTGATTTCTGTTATGTTTTTTTCTTTCTCCATTTCGTTAGCTCTTTATGTCGATTATGAATCTTTTAAATTTAAGAATGGAAATGAGAAAAGAAAGAAAGAAAGTAGCCGAAATTTTTTATTTGTTTTTGTAATTATGAATTTTACAAGTTTTAATCTATTTTAAGTAGCTAAAAATAAAAAAAAGAAAAAAAAATTCTAATGAATTTACTCCTCGCTTAATTTGAATTTGTCTTATTCTTTTTCGTGATTTTTTTTTTTTACGTTTAAAAAAATAATTATGACATTTGTTTTAAAAGTAAAATAACCTCAGATATAATCGTTACGTAATTTTAAGTACTTCTACCTGATGGGCGATTTCGATGTGATTTTTAAAAATTTTTTATGAGTTTTAATCTGTTCGCTGTCAGACGTAACGTACAATTGCATAAACTAATGTTAGTCGACTTTATTTTTTCCTATTAATCTAAAGTAAAACCGTTGTTTTTTACATTAAAAGTAGCTTTAAAAAAATTGACACATCAATAAAACGTATTTTACTGAAATGAATTAAAAAAAAAAACCATGAACTGCTTAAATCAACTTTCAAATTTGGATTATATAAATGGAGCTTCGTAGATACGTAAATAAATCATTACTAACTTTTGTTGAACGGATTCCAAATTGACTTTTTTTGTTTTCGCTAATGAATTATGATGGCGCTGAAACGAACGTCTTTTCATTATTTCAATCTCATTTTTCTGCAGAAGATGGTAGATAGGAATTACATTCTTCGGGTTCTTAAGTTTGCATTAGCAGCCACCGCTGAAGATTTCGATTTCATAAATGCTAGCATGAAAAGTAAATAAAAAAATGATAAGAATATTTAACAAAGGAAAAATAGCAATATAGTAATATTATACTACAGTAAAAAAAGGAAAAAAGAAACTTAAACATAGGTCTGACGAATTATTTAAAATTGTTGCAAAAGATTACAGTCAAGTTCACTTTTTTTTATTTTTCACCTTTTTTTTTTTGCTTTTTTTTTATCAGAAATGATAATAGTTTAATTTAAATGTAACTCAAATCAAGCTGATGGTCGCCATATTAGCGTGAAATAGCTGTACTAGGATGTAATTTAGTTAGTATACAATTTGGTCTCACTCTTTTTTTTATTAATCTTTACCTGCGCAACTATGCGCTAAAAAAATTCATAGAGGCCTCATGAAGCGTTGACATTAATTTTCTCGCAATTTATCCTTTTGGCGAGTTTTTTTTGCTTGTTTTAGTTTTTCGGGTCCCACATTGATTCCGACGTTTAAGATTTTTAATTTAGCATAAAGTCTGTCGATCCACTTTTCGTTTTATGCTAAGAACTTCGCGAATTGTTCATTTTTTCTTTTGAGGCACCACTGCGCTGCCGATGATCATTGCTATTACCCTCAGTACGGAGACCTTGTTGTTTTATTGGTGACTACTCCTGGCTGACTATCGCGAAAAAGCGTGAAACAGCTATTCAATATTGTCACTTGGTAAACAATTTGGTCTCACCCATTGTTGTTTCAATCAATAGGTTCCTTTTCGTTTCCCAATTTACTTTCATTCTATTTTCGCTCCATTACTGCTATTGTGAATGAAGATTCCTTTCGCAGTTAGCTTTTGGACACTGGGGAAATCATAGGAGATAAGACTCGAAAGCTACGAGTTTTTCTTTCTCATGGAACGGGTGAGAATGACGCCGAAAATAACTGATAGTCTGGGTTGATTCCTTTCCTTAAGAGACCTATAACCACTTCCGTTGCGAACACTTGGCCTTTACGTAATCTCCAGACCAGGGCCGGGGGTTGTCTAAGTGTAGAGCCATTATAGAAGCTAATCGTATTTACTCACTTCTATGAAATATGTGACTACTTGAGAACGACAAACACTTGGCCATCATCTCCTTCTTTCTACGAAATCCTTTCTTTTTGCCGCCCAACAACAGCAATAACAGAAGCGGCGGATCAAAGAAGAAGCAACAATATCATCAAAGTAAAAATTGAAATGTAGCTTCGACGAAAAGCACGCTGTAAAATCTGATTTATTTATTTTATTGTTTTTAAAAAAGATAAGTTGATGTAGCTGCTACTTAAAACGAGTCATATTAATTCTAAATAATAATCTTTTCAATACTTTTCTTCAGGTAGACACTAATTTATTTAAAAGTTAGCTTTCGTAAAGTGTATTTATTAAAAGTATTAGCGCTCTTTTATTATACTTTAAAATAGCTACAAATCCCTTTAAGACGCCATTAATGTAAGAATTTATTGAGTAGCCTAAAAGCTGATAAGAAAGAGACACACACTGTAGACCTATATTGACTTCGAAATTATCATTATATAAATCAAATTATAACCATTTCTCTTTTTTTCTTTTAACTTTTGTCTTCTAGGGCAAATATAACGATGTTTTCAAATTGCAGGAATTTTAAAAAAATAAATAACAAAAAAATCTGTCCGACGACAACAATTGTTAAATATTCGTAGAAGTTTTAGTATTCTGACATTTTCTTGCATCGAGGAGTATAATAATATATTATATTAATGGAGGAATGTAAAAGAAAATACAATTTTGACGAAGAATTACTAGCCTGATTACAACCAAGTTTTTCTTAAATTTTAAGTCGTAATCTTCGGGGCAACAAGTCTCATAACTGTAGAAGTTTAGTTTGGTTTTGTCCAAATGTGCTGGAAAACTACGTTGTATCTTAACACAGACAATGTATATATTTTAGAGACAAGTTTTGGGACGAAAGGTAGTCATATGGCAAAAGATTTGGAAACTGTTATTTTGAAGTGATGTTTAAGGATTAAATTTATTAAAGTGATTCTTTAGCCTTTGATGAAGCATTTCTATATAAATAAATAAATATATACTGTACATTTAATAAAAAAAAGGCTGAAAACACTTTATACTGTATATCTATGGGTATGTATGTACAGGGTGGGCCAAAAGTTTCCATTCATAGAAGTAAATAAAAACTTTCCTTTATTTTCCTAGTTCACCAGATTAAAACTTACGATTGTAATTATTATGTGTAGATGGGTATTTATGTAGATTTGGGTAGAAATACAACTTTCTGGCCATTCAAACTAATCGTATTGTTAAAAATAGTCTTTTTTTCTTTCAGTTGTTCTGCAGGGAAAGCGAGAACTGTAACATTCATTTAATGTAAAGCTTTCAGTGCAATCCACAGTACTTGTCTCTTATATATTAATATTTTTCTTTTCAGAAAATAGTCCCGAACGATGTGTATGGACTGCCGAATCGGATGTTCAACCTGAACTGAAGGCGGCCAGTCCACATTCACCGGCCACTCTTCCACGAGAAGAATTCACCGTTCACCGGGAAGAGTTGAGGGCGTTGCACGGTCTGTATCAGCTGAGTAGCCTTGAGCAATTGGCCGAAATCTCGTTAGCCACAGCAGGACATTTGCATCAACAGGTGATCGGACGACGGAGTCCTCCGCCACCGCCACCGCCTCCTCCGCCCGCTCCTCCGCCGCCGCTGTGGGCTGCCATCGCGGCTGCAGTCAGCGGCAGCAACGAAGAAAGTTCCTCAGAGGACTCCAGCAGTGGAGAGATTCACATATGTCCAGAATGTGGTAAGAGGTATAGTACAAGCAGTAATTTGGCGCGTCACCGTCAGACACACCGATCCGTATCGGATAAGAAAGCTCGAAAGTGCCCTCACTGCGACAAGGTCTATGTCTCCATGCCGGCGTACAGCATGCACGTCCGCACTCACAGCCAGGGCTGCCAGTGTCCTTACTGCGGCAAATGCTTCAGTCGGCCGTGGCTCCTGCAAGGTCACATTCGCACACACACCGGAGAAAAACCGTTCAAATGCCCCGTTTGCAGCAAAGCTTTCGCAGATAAATCGAATCTGAGAGCACACATTCAGACGCATTCCAATACGAAGCCATTTGTGTGTCAACGATGTGGCAAAGCATTTGCACTCAAGAGCTACCTTTATAAACACGAGGAGTCGTCGTGCATGAAGTTCCATCGACCGGAGAAAAGAAGTGTCTAAAAAAAAGTTACAAGACAATAAGACAAAACTGACTTTCTTCCAAACAGTTCAAAGCAGATGACAACATTTCAAATACTTTTTAAGAACTTTAAAGTGATACTTTTTTTTTATTGCAAAGAAAAGAGAAAACATCTATTTTTTTCAAGAAAAAAGTTTTTTTTATGCACTATTTTTGAAATACTTATTGAAGAAATATTGAAGAAAAAGGAAAAAGACTATCCAACATCCAGATTTACTAGATTTTGAGTCTATTTTTTTATATGGTATATTTCTTAATCTCAATCTTTTCAAATTAAAAAAAAAAGATGTAAATAAGCCCTTATCAAAACCATATATTTTTTTTAATTATAAAGTCAAAGACATACTTTAATAAATATAGCAATGAAAGTTTAATTTATAAATTAATTAAATTCAAATTGAATTAATTTTTAAAGGCTTTTAAAGCAAATAAATATTTTTCGATTAATTACGAAACTGATCGATAGTAACTATTGATTGTGACAATCAATCAATTTTTTGTTAGATTTTTTGTTAATTATTTTTTTCTAGTCTCCCTAATTAAACAAATAATTGCGAATAAGAGCTTTCAATGTTTTTCCAGGCGTTTAAAATTCTATAAGTAAGAATGTTAATATAATATTCATAATTTGAGTAACGTTAAACAGCATAACATATGCGCATTGAAAATCAAACTGATGAACGAATCAAATAAATTAATTCCTAGACTTAGAATTTGTCTTTAGATATAATTCAGTGGAATTGACTAAGAAGTAAATCAATTTCTTTTGAAGGAATTATGATTATAGGAACAAACTTTTTGTTTTAATGTTTTGAAATATTCGTTATTTTATTCATATACTTTTTTATGTATATATATATATATATAGGCTATATATATAAAATCAGAAGCTTTAATTCTTTTTTTTAGTCACTAAAATAGTTTAAACTTCTTTTCTGATATAAAAATATCAGAATATAAAAAGAAAGAAGCGCTAGCATCAACAGGAAATGGTCGATTTCAGACGCTAGTGATCGATTTTATTTCATTGGCCAGAGACTTGGCCAATTGGAAGCAAGATATAAAAATATATATTAATAATAAAAATACATATTATACATACATATTAAAAATACATACATGTTTAAAATACAGTATAAAATACATATTCAAGTATGCAATAACGAATCGGTTATTCATTTTATTGTTGTTTTGAAAATTGAAGTTTTTTAGATCGATTTTTGATAACAATTCCCTCCATTCCTTATTCCGTCTTTCCATTCCTTGTAATCTCTTCTATTTTAATCCTTTGATAATCTCGGGATAAGAAAACTAGTTCTAAAATGCAACTTTTTGAAAACCTTATTTTTTTTTTTTTTTTTAGAAGTAATTAAACAATATTTTCTTTTCTATTAATAACTAAAAAATTAAATGATAATTAAAATGTGCTTCTTTTTTATTTTATTTCTCTCTCTCGTTTATATTTTCATTTTTTGAATAAAGTAGAATTGATCTTCTCCAGTTTAACTATCTTCATTTCATAATAATAATTACAACAAAATCATCAGGAAAAAAAGTAACGATCTTTTATTTTTTTACCATTCACATTCTTTGTAATTTAGCCAATAATCTCTTCAGTAAGTTAAATGCTCTTTTTTAACTGAAATTTTGAAGCCATCTATATTTGGGAACGAGTGCTTTGTATTGCAAACTTTACAGACACTTCCTTTATCATTTTTTGCCAACTGATATTATAATATACAAAATTCAAATCAAATTTAGTGATTTTTCTAATCAATAAATATTGAACAAAGAATGAAGTACTGTTTGAACACAGATCAATAACACGCAAAAGTTTTGACCAACAGTCTTCCTATAGGAAATGCCTTTCAGGCTTATCCATGTAGACTTCTTTTTTATATATAAATATAATCATTTAATCCCTTTATTTGAGTTCATAAAAGAATAATCTAAATAAAACAGCAGAGGGAATAACAACAGATATAATAACAGTTAACTATGTATTTCTGTTATTTTTATATAACTTTTCAACAATTTCGAATTTTGCAAGTATAGTTAATGTTTTGAAATCCACAAATTTACTTTGCAACTTTAGCAGCAGCAAAATTATGTATTTATGTAAATATTGAAACCTACCTGTGTGAATATCAAAGGATTAGAATTATAGTTAAAAGTGGCTTCTATCTTAAAAAAGGTAGCTGATTTTTTATTCCAATAACGTCTTCTCAAAGAGATTTCGTTTGTCTCAGTCTAAAGTTAACATTCGAATTTAACTACTACTGGTATAGTTTTGTTTGTATATTTGTCTATTTGTGTAATGTTTTTTTTTAAAGATGGACCAAATCCATACATGAGGGATGCCAGTCAATGCGTCCCTCAACCTTCAATGGCAGCTAAAACCAAAGAAAGGTACCGGTCGAACTACGCCCAAAATGTACCTTCTAAATGTGTATATTATAATGATTTTTTTTTCTTATTTCTTAACATTTCATTTATTTATTCAGTGTTTAATTTATTTGTGAACTCAGTCTCCGTATATGTATAGTAATTTTATTTATTGAGTTGATCTACTCTCTGTATATAGCAAACTATTAATTTTAAGCTAGTCTAAAATAATTACAAAGCCCGTGTGAAGAAAATGAAAAAAAAAAAAGTTATTATAAATATTTATTGAGATATTTTATTTCTGTGATGTACTGATATTTCGTAGTATTTATTTATTTAATTATTTATTTATTTTATTTATTTTTTGGTGTGTCCGTTTCAATTGTACAATTATTTTTCTCAGCTCAATTTTGTTTTTTGTGTAAATTCTCAACAAAATTTTGTATTTGTAATAAAAAAAAAAAGTCAATATTATGTTCTCGGCAATTATTATAATAACTTCAAATTTGAAAATAAAAACAGTTATTCATTATAAACAAAGATAAAATTCAAGTTCTTTTAGTAAGTTCAGTTTTTCAGTCATTTCTTTGAAATAACTACAACTAAGGAATTAATGGAATAAGTAGTTTTTCCTATGATTATAGTGTCTTTCTTCATTATTAGTTGAAAAAGCTGGAAGGGGCAAAATCTACTTACATTACTCTGAATTAATGTGAAAATTAAATATCGCTGGACCGTATCAATGACACATGGAAACGGCCAAGTACGAGTTAATGCCAGACATTTATAAATATGTTAATGCTTTATTCCCTTTTCTGTTTTTTCGTTTTCAATACTTGGTTGTCACTCACAAATCCCTCTGTTAATAATTAATTTACAGCGAAAAGTTGAATTATTTATTATTCGGTGCAAATGAATATATAAATTAATCCATGTAGGATGATTTAAGCAGCTCAACTTCTAACAAAACATTGTAGGCTCCAATCCTCGTCTCTAGCGACATTCCCATTGAGAATTTCGTACCTGCTTTTCCTAATTTCTCATCTGCTTGCAACTATATTAACTGCATTTTTTGACTAACGCAATGCTGCTAAGAAAGTACATTGAAATAAAGTTAAGATATAAGCTGTTGATCCATCCAAATATAGTAAATAAAAAAAACAATCTTAAAAAAATAACGAATAAGTTCGATTGAAAAGGATACATCAGTTTTGATGCTGGTTCATCTCTAATTATAGCGCGTTTGATGTCCACAACGGACACCGAAAAATTATAATGATACATACTAATAGAAAATACTAATAATTATTTATTAAGAACAACTTGTATTACAGTTAATATATTGTTTTTCCTGTGAAAGTTCCCTTTGAGTTTACAAAAAAAGGCATTTCAGCAGAACAAGTTAAGAAATTTTGATCAATTGTTTAACTACAAAATGAATCATTCACTGTGTAAAATCATCCAGTAATATAAATATTTTTTTTTGCAATTGAATGATTTGATTCAGTGAAGATAAAATATACTTTTAAAATGTCACTTAAATCACAAGATATGACAATATGCAACATAAGTTACTAGAAAGTAGAATTTGGAGTAACAGTTCAGTTGTCCTTTAAGTAAATTTAGTGATATGAGATATTAGAATTCGCAAGGAAGTATTTACTTAGCAATCCGTTATCTAATATTATAAAAGATTCTGTGCATCTTTTTATCCCTATAGCACCGAATTCTTGAAACATCCAATAAATAAATCAATTCTCATTGTTTTTCAAATCCTAAACAAGAATTAGTAGACCAGTGATTAGAATTTAAGATTTTCCTCATTTTTGATTGAGATCCCATAAGGGGAAAAGAGAAAGTAAGCCTGGTGACATATCAGTTCCCATTTCCGGCCAACCCCATATCTTTCCTTCCGGAGTTGGCGACGACGTCTGTAAAAGCGCCACCTGTAGGATGACCTCTCTTCACGACCTTTGGAAACTGGCAAAGGATGTGACGTCAAGAGAGGGAACTCATGGTGGTCGACTTCTTGCCACAGGTGGTATTCAACATTTTTTGACGTAATCATGTGACCGGAAGTGAACATCTTCCTTTGAAGGAGCGCCTCGAACTACGCACGAACTCTATATATTTTCAAAACAAACTATGAGCAGCGAAACATTTATTCTTAAGTAAAGCAACAGCATATGGTCCCAATTTCCCTCCCATCTCTCTAAAGTAAGTTAAAACCACCGGAAACGATTGATTAATGTTTATTTTCTGTGAGATCTATAAAAGAAAAACGAAGACCTTGAAAAAGATAATTTGATGAGCTTGCCTTTTTTTTTTTTTTATCCGACTTTGCCAAATTAAATATAACCAAAGACAAGAAGAAAAAAAATAAGCTTTGCGAATTTCTTATTTTGTTAGCAACATATTTTTGTACTCTTTATCAGTTGTAAATAATCACCTTGAAAACATAGTTATTTATAAAAGAATTACATTTACGTAATAAATACTGAAGTAATCTACATTTCTTAAAATGCCTTGAAAGTAACAGTTAAATGTAAAGGGAAAACCATTCTAAAGTTTTCAGAATCTAACTATTAATTTCATTTCCTAAATACTAATGACTCGAAATAGACTTGTGTCCTAAATTTTTTTGAGAATACATCCGCGTTCATCTTAAAAAAGTTAAAGGATGATAAATTTAACTTTAAAGAGTTAGAATATAAAAGGAACGACGCCTCACTGCGAGATCTACTCTTTTTTTTATATATATGTATTTAATAGATTCTAGATCAGCTGTGTTTACAATTTTATCATCTCTCTTAGTTCAATACAGATCTACTGGACTAATGCTTGGCCTGTTCTTAACTTTAAGAACTTTTTTAACTGTGTTATTTTTGTATTAAATTCATAATCCAGAGAACTGATATCTTGTGACTTATTTATAAAAGTTTAATATTAATAATAAAAGACAGAGATGATTTCTCACCAGCAGTATATTCTGCAGATCAGTTCTTATCCTGTTTTACTCGTTAAACCTTTCTTAATTAAATTGAAATTTTATCCTCTGCCATTCATTCTTTTCTACTGAAATTAAGCAAGTCTCATATAATATCTTTTCTTATACAAGCGAACAAAATTTTCAGAGGCTGAAGCTTCTAAATCAACAAAGAAAATTTGCAACTGTAAGGGACCATATGTCCATCAAGCAGTGGACTCACGTCATCAACTTAGCCTTATTCCACTTTGAAGATGAAGATCACCACTTTGTCAACATCTGTCTTTCACAAAGATCCGCTCTTTTATACTATTATCAATTATCAGACACCAATCAGTCTATTAGTGTTTTAAGTCCACAATTTATACAAACTTCCCTATTTTAATGATGGTTTTGATGTTATGTGAGAAATCCGTCAGTTTGTTTAATAATTCTTTTTGCCTTCCAGTCTCTTTGATTTACTCCATTTAATCTATTAAATTTTTTCAATATTTATAGCCATATTATTTTTCTAACCTAAGATCAAATTTTTCTAAATAAGCAAATTTTTTTAAATACGTGTTGAAAATTATAGACTATAAATTTGATATTTATAGTCTATAATTTTCATTTTACTTCAATTTAATTCTTCTTCCATACTTTGCCAAAGATTTAATCATTTTTGTTGAGTTTTTCATATCATATTCACGAGCAGTTATATTTAAATGGCTTAGTACTCGTTATAAATTATCTTCAGATTCTACTAATAATTATTTTGATTATCCAAAGGATTAATCCAAAAATAACTCAAAAGATGGGTTATAAAGATAATTTCATATCATTTAATATTAATTCAGATACATGTTGTGATTTACATCCATTTCAAATCTGGCGAACGCAAATCTGAATACAATAAACAATTAATAGATATCACACATTTCCAATAAAGTTAAAAACATTTTAAAAAATTGAATATTCAACAAATTTGTTACATTTGGAATCTCATATTTTCTATCAATTAATTGTTTTCCATATTTTTGAATTAACAATGCCTGTTTTATTTTCAATCTGTAATAGTTAACAGATTTTGCTAAACTTTTAACTTCTTTCAAACAGATAAGAGTAGGATTCAGCATTAAGTGATCTTGCATTGCAGATGTCATCAATTTATGCTGTTTCATCCATTTAATCAACAACTGTTGGGACATTGTAATACATTTCTTTTTATACGTTTTACAATCTAACTGATTTATTACAGCAATCGAATGTAGTTTAGAAATCTTATCTTTGGTGTGTGATAAATTATTTAGTAATTTATTCTTTGTTGGGAGATTTGTATCTCTTGAGACTTTAATTCCATCTTCTTCCATTTTTTAACATATTATGAATATAATTACAGCAGAGCCCCGATTATCCGCGGGTGCCGCAAAAATTTTTTTTAATTACGAACCTTAAAAAAACCGATTTAATCCAAGCCAACAACAGGGAAAGTACAATAGGCCCTACAAGTGCAAAGGTCAAAAATTACTGACAGGTTTATTGTGCATCGTAATCCAATAGGCTTTCTCGGCATTTGTGGACGAGTGGCAGGCTCTTGCTCTGCAGAAAGGTTTCTGCTGTACTGTACATATTTTAAAAGTTTTGCATATTATGTTTTTTATATAATAAAACGTAGTTTTTATGCTGAAATATTTTTTTTCATGTTTACATCTCATTTTTAGTCTTTTTTCGGGATATCCGCGATTTTTACTATGCGCGGTACCCTTGCCACCCAATTCCGCGGATAATCGGAGCTCTACTGTACTAATAATAACAAGTAAATTTGAGATTAATTGTAGCAAATTCAAAAAGTTAACTTCTTCCTCCTGTCCAATATTACATAACATTACTGCAAAAATATTCATAATCTTCAATATACTCCTGTAGGATAATTTTTTAAAAACAGACTTCGTTATTAGTGTAATGGATAAATTTACTTTATTTTGTCCACATATTGCACCGATATTTTGATTTCGATTAATTGAAAATATCAATTTATGAGCTCCTTTGGCATTAGTTGCAGATTTTAAGCCTATTCGAATTAATTAAGCTTATATGTTGAAGATAATTCAAGCTTTTTGAAGATATTTTGCAATTATCGCCATTCCGCAAAAAAAAAAAAAATCTTATCTCGACTACTTGTTTCATTTTCACAATCAGGAAGTTGCAACGATCAATTTTCCTTTTCCCAGAATATCATGAATGCACCTTTAATGGCAAGTGAAGCTGTCATTTCTGTTCCAATTTCAAAGCCTTAAAAATAAATGAGGGAGAAAGTGAAACAGAGCATTTGAAGTTTCCAGCTACAGCAAAACTGAATTTCCTACGAAACTGGAAAATAAAAACATATAGATTTAAATCTGTATTAATTGAAGTTGATAACTTAGATGAAGACATGTTGTTTTTTGATGTTTGTCGAAGGAAAATTCATCTTCTTCCGATATTTATATTCGTTTCCTGGCCTCATTCCCAGTCATTTGGGTGAACTAAGGTAGAATCGTCATGATTAGACGTGACCTACGATAGACAGAGCTTCATCGTCTGAAAATAAATGAACGGAAATAGACCGTTCCACGTCAGCACGAGTTAGGAACGTGAAGTCAGACGCCAGAACAGCCAGTGACGTCATACACAAACCACTCACACCTGTTCATCACCAAAACATGTAAATACAAGTGACGATTCATGAATTTGATTGCACTTCATGAAAACTAAGATATTTATCAATTGCTAAGGAGGAATGATACTGTTCTGGAAATCGATTTCTCTGTACGAAAATGAGAGATCTAGATTGAGTAAAAATCAAAATCCAAGTGAAGTAGATCACAAAACAAAGAAATACAGAAAAAAATATTGAAAACTCTTTCTATTTTAACAGAAATTTTCTATTTTCTTTCCTACCAAAACTTTCTTTTAATCAAACGTCAGAACATTACTGAAACAAAAAAAAAACAGTGCTGAAGAAATTTTGAAAAGAGCAATGTTAAAAAAAAAGGAATTAAAAAAATGTCTTCGGAATTTGATAAGAATAATTAGTCTTATTTACGTGAAAGAACAGCTGAATAGGGGTTGCTAAAATCTAAAGAAAGAAAGCAGGAATCATTTATGCATAAAGCATAGACAGTTCGTAGCTCTTTTTGCAGACAGAGAAAAGTACGGAGTGCATACGAGAGATTATAGAAACTTCTTTTAACAAATAGGACAAAAGACATGGCAATGTACTGTTTAGTTTATATTTCTCAGTATATGTATTCTAAAAAGTTAATTTAAATCCTTACAGAAAATACGTTTGCATTTCTCTATTTATTGAAAAATATTTCTCTAATATTTCTCGGATGCTTTAAACTGAAAGTGAAAGTATCAATCTGTAAAATCGTGGTAAGATATTTCTTAACTCCTATAATATTTTTACATATACGTCCAGTCGACACACTCCTTTTAATATCTTCGATACAAACAATATTTCCTTTCCTTAAACAGGAAACTTCATTAGGTCCTGAGGACAGAAAAAAAGTAAAAGGATTTCGCACCCCGAGCTGTCACCGGCGAGACTGGGACGGCCATTTCGTTCTCTTTAGAACTCGTCAGCCAGCCAACTTCCACCGTAACAGACCCAGAAGGTGTGATAGGTTAAGAATCCCGGTCTCACTCCCGAAAGTGGGAACCCCCAAAAGAAAATCCACCATAAAACAAAAAATATCGATTCTTTCTCCTGCATTCTACTAGGCTCAAATATTAGGCATATTAAATTCCTTATTATTTATATTGCATAATTTTAATGCTTTCTTTTACGCTTTTATTAAATTCCTTTTGAGCCTAGCGGAACGCAGGACAAGGAATCAACATTTCTTGTAGACTATTATTGGGTGAGATATTATTGGAGGTATTTTTGGGTGAGGGTGGGGGTGGGGCGCTTTCGGGAACGATACCGGGATCCTTAGCCTTTCGCACCCTTGTGCCTTCCTTGGTTGACAACAGTGTTTTTTCCTAGAAATCCTTAATATAAACAACTCCTTTAATTCCTACGATATTTCATTCTCCTTTGCGAGAGATTTCATCAGGTGGTAACAGACGACAAGAACCTATTCTTCTTCCTCTACATTTCTTATCCTCTGTTACCACCTGATGAAGCCCCTCGCAAAGAAGGTTGAAATATTGTGAAAATTAAAGAAGTTGTTTATATTAAGGATTTCCAGGACTGTAATATTAATTACAAGATATATTAAAGAAGCTTGTATAACAGTGTTTTGTTTTTGTTTTTGTTTTTTTACATTTCCTATCTTACCAGGAAAAAGTTCATCTTTGGATTTCAAACGGACCATCCCATTTCTTTAAAGGCAACCACTTTTATTCAGTTCTGCAAAACTTCTTCATTTTCTGACCTACTAATGTCATCTAAACAACTTGATTTGTCTTGAAGTGAGTATAGCACTACCTTTTTCTAACTCAGACTCAATTTTGTGTTGGTGCAAACTAAACCCAACTTAACTAAACATCATAATCTAAATGAATATCAAAAATAATTGAAATCGGATTAGCCCAAACGAAAATTTGCCGCTGTTCACATCTTGTTATTCTACCATTTATAGTCGACCAGACCTACAGCCAAAATTATAGTATCTAGAATTATGGTTGATACGTCATTAGATTCGTCTCGTTGTCGTGGAGTGCCGTCGTCATGAGCATTTTTTTTTTGATATCTCAACTGGTTTCCGAGACATTCCAATAAATGTTACATTTTGAACTTTTGGCAGCTGATATCTCCACCCTGTTTATATTTGAGTAAAATTTTGCAAACTAGTTTAAAACATAATAATCTACAACTGTATGAAAAATAATTCAAATCGGATTAGCCAAAACGAAAATCTGGCCTTTAGAAATTTTATCTATACTAGTTTCCGAGGTATTCCCAAAAATATGGTACCAGGATCGCCTACAAGCTTAAGTATAGGACCTACAAGTGCTGATTTTTAGTTCGTATTCCTAATAATAATAGTGGCTAGATTAAAACATATAAGAAATGACCTTCCATAAATATCGGGTTAATAAATTTTAAATCGGATACAAAAAAAAAAAAACCAATCGTGCCGTATTACGAAAAAGGATACATAATATTTGCATGCGTACACGCTAGAATGACTACAGCTTCATGCTAATACTGTAACTTATTATTATTATTTATTTATTCAATAAATAAGTATTTTCAAAAATGTGACAGACTTTGAAAAATTAAAATATATTTTCTCAAAACCAAAAAAAGTTTCAACAAATGAGTATTTACAAAAACGTCACAGCTGGTGTGACGTAAAAAAAGGAGAATTATGATTCAAGTTTATTAAGAGTTTAAACCCTAAAAGACCCACGGATAAAGTTTTAATTTGGGGCTGTAGGATAAGAAAAATTAGGAAAAACAAGGAACTTGAATCATATAGTGCGAATATTTGGGATAGAAAGGTCAGAGAATTGACTTATACACACGTATCAGTTTGTTTTGTCGAATAAAATGACTAGTTTTTACTTGATGACCGAAGATTCTTGTGTGAAAGTCCACACAAAACCTTCATAAAAGTTGCCAGAATACTGTTATCATAAACACAAACATTATTTTTTTTAACAATCTTTAACTAAATATTTAATTTTTTAAATTAAAAATACTTGCGCTTCCAATCGACTAGCACACCAAGAGTATGATAAAAAAAGAACCAAATTTTGGAAATAAATTCATTAAGCACGACCTACCATAAAATGCACAAACTAATCGGAAATTGGATAGTTTAATTCTATTTTCACTAGTCTGTGCTAGCCCACAAATCTCCAATTATAAGATATCTTTTTTGCAGGTCCAAATTGGAAAGACAGCCAATTGCATTTAGAGACCTCTAAAACCAATACGAGGTATGGATTCTGTTGATTCAGGATGTTTATATGCGCACATTGTATGATTCAAATTTCTTGTTTTTCCTAACTTTATTTAGCTACAACCCAAAATTAAAACTTTATCCATGAACTTTTAGGGCTTAAACTCTTAATAAACTTGAATCATAATTCTCTGTTTTTTATGTCGCACCAGCTGTAACGTTTTTGTAAATACTAATTGAAGTTTTGAGTTTTAGAGCATATTTCGGCCAAATAAGAGCATACTTGTTCATATTTTTGAGGTTTTATAAGACAGAATGTCGGAGAAATCTGCTGAATACTAGACGGTATCGTCGCTTCGCTCCGGAACCCTTGCATTAAAAAAAAAAAAAAAAAAAAAAAAAAAAACTTTATTTATTTCGCAAATTTATATTAAGATCGGAGAATATACGACTTCCCAGCCCGTTGTGACTTCTCCGCTTAACTCGGGTGTATTGCGGATTGGCGTCTCACACCTGGGGTGGCGCCACACACATTTTTTCGTGTATCTTGCAAACGCAGAAACATTTGTGAATGCTTGATATATCGTTCAATACAACTTTCAAATACCAACATTTTCTCAAAATAATGTTCTATTCCAACTTTTATACTTTTCGCTTAAATTGAGAAAAAGTCAAAATTTGACCCTTTAAAAGGCGACATCTTGGAAACTAAAAACTTTTTTCGAAAGATTTTTGTAGCATTTTGTTTATCTTAAAAAGATCTACATTTTATCCGTTTGCATGACCAATCTATCTCTTATAGTTTGGTCACAAAATTGGAACAATGTAAAGTCTTATGACTGACAGACAGAATAACGCTTTTATAATAGCTTCTTTTCTTTCCTTTTTTTATTTATTTTATTAATTATATTTTTTTATTAGTCACGTGAGATAGTTATTTTTTTTTTGATTTGACTGGATAAACGATGTTTAAGGTCTTTTTTTTTTTTTAAAGTAGTAAATTAAAGTTCATCTAAGATTATTAAATGACCATCTTGATTATTTTTAAATATATTAAACAAACCCACATTGCATAAATAGATATTTCAAATATGTTTCGTGTAAAAACTCCATTTAATCCTTACATTTCCCTCAGTCCAAATGTTCTGCAATCTTAGAATTGGAGTGAAGAAACTCCTTGGCTTTAGAGTGTCCTCCATGTTGAGTGTTCCTTATCGGTATTTAATGGTAGCCATCAGTTGGTGCAACACGTGGCTGGGGTCTTTGCCAGTGTTTATATTAACGGTCAAGTGTCATGTACATCAAGTACCACTAATCGAGAGCCGACGACTACCAGCAGCGACTGACCTAGCGAGCGACGGGGCATCTGTTGGGCCGACCTTCGTTATCTTCACGGCAGTCGTCGGTTGACGTAAATCACAGCAAAGGACTGCTGCCAAAAGAAAGTAGGTAAAAGGCAGGGAGAAGACTTGGAAGGTTTTTTGTTCCTCATCCAACAAAACCTTATCCAAGGATACAAACTTTGTAAAAAATTA
>JAFIDM010000003.1:16824375-16857979 GCA_023159025.1 Thereuonema tuberculata | reverse complement strand
GATTTCATAAGTGACGGATTCAACGCATGCTTCCTTTCTAATGAGCTCCTTCCTCCCTTCAGTTCTAAACGAATTCAATCATGAAAGCTAAGAATAGAGAATTCTTAGAAATCTAAGACAGACATCTTTGGTGCAGTGGAATGATGAGCTCGGCTAATTAATACGGAGGAAGGAGATTGAACCGCCCCCAAACAGTGTCTGAGGAAGGAGGAGGCAAAAAAGGATGCGACCGGGTGACCCAGTGTGACCCCAGGCACGCGCCAGACACGCGCGTCTTCCTCCACCGCCAACAACTTGCGGAAACAACAGTTTGCTCCCTTCTTTCCAGATGTGACGGAGAAGGAGGGATTCTGTGGAGGCCCCAGATGCAGAAGAAGCAGCCAATCATCACTGGATCCATCAGACCTCGAATAAACATCCGAACTACTCATCACAGCAAAAGTGGCTTCATCATTATAAGAAAGAATTCAAAAACAAAAATGAATCTCAAAATACTTATTTGCATTACACTTAAGTTAAGTCAAAAAAAAATATTAGTGGGAAAAGTACAGTGTGTGTGAATATTATTTGTAAAAACAAGAAAAGTTTGTAAAACTGAAATTTGCTTAAAAAAAGATAGATCTTAATTATATCTTCGTGCTCTCATTAATTGTTGTAATTTCCACCTTTTTCTTAGTCATTTTAATAAGTATATGATTGTTTATAAGCCATTATCTGTACACTGTCTATCTGCCACTGGATCGTGTTCATTCAAAACTTTTTAGTTTAGGAAGCTGAAATTTTAATCGGTGAAGAAGTTGAGCTCCTTTTGATTGCGATTAAAAAAAAGTAAAATAAACCTGGAGTGCCTTAAAAAACATTTATTCCATGTCAACTGTTTACGTTCTTGTTTTAATTTTGAAGACTTATTTTCATGTGGCATTTGAGTAGGGTGGGTTGAACCCAATTCAAACCTGGAGGAGGCCGGGATTTTCGCCAGATGAATTATTCTTTTCTAGACTAATTAGGATTCACGTAGGCATGGGTACCGCATTTCTTCTCCAGGGATAGAACGGTTTAGACGTTACCTGACCACTCAATCTCAACTCAGTATCGGGGCAGGAAACAGGAACCTTATATCCAGCTCTCTAATGGGCCATCATCCCTCTCCGTGGGATTTATTTACCCTTATCTAACTTCCTCTCCTGCACAGCTTTGTTTTTATTAGCGACCCCATTTGGGAGCTATTGTGATAGCGATAAAGTCGGTAGCTATTGCGTTTGTCCTGTCCGTCCGTCCGTGTCTGTCCACCCCTAACAATTCCCGAACGGAAGGTCGGATCGACAAACGGATTTCACCATCGTGTTCAGAGGCTAAACTGAACCATCTGTTCAGAATGGGGCATTTTCGGGGGCCAACGCCCCCTCATGTTCGAGATATTTGGCATTGTTGTCATTGGATTTCCGCTTTTTTTTCTCATTTTCCTAATTTTTTAAAAAATTTTTCCTTACATTTAAGTACTTCCTGTTTTTTAATATTAATCTTTTTATTATTATGGGTTGCCCTTAAATTTATGCTTTAGCACAAAATTATATTCAGTTGTTTTAATTCTTAGTTACTATCAATTAACAAAACTTAAATCTGTTAAAAATGTATCATACATTTGATGTTGTAAATTTAAAAATTAATTTAAAAAAAATTAGAAGTAACGCAAGTTAAAGTACTTGTAAAGTTACAAAAAAATGTAAAAAAATATAAGAAGAAAAGGAGTCTTTTTCGAAAATGTTCATTACGTACTTTATTACTGACTTTAAAATCAATGAAATACTTCTCACTTTTTAAATAAAAATTTATTTGTAACATTTTCAGGACTCCCATTATAACGAATTAACATCAGTCAATAATCACCAGTACAAAGAAAATTTAGTTTTTGATTCTTATTAATGGAAGCTAGAAATTAAACCTCCTGCCATTGTAGTCTAATTTTATCCAGTGGGGATTTCATTGATGGAAGGTTTCTCTCTGATCCGTGTGTCTGTTATCGGATCCAGACATCTTTACATCCTGAAACAGACCGAGGGTTTTCCCTGACATGTGGTCTCTGTCATGTGGTCGAGGAAGTGTGAAACTTCAATAATCTCTTCGATATTTCTTAACGAAATCTTCAATATTTACTTCAGATACTTTAAACTGAATGTTTCTTTCGCATTATCTTTACAGATTTCTTTAAACTATTGTTTTTGATAAAATTGCTCAATTTTATCAACTGAACACAAAATTTATTCATTGTAATGATTTTAGAATTTTAAAATTAGAGGAGAATAAGATAAAAATATAGAAAAAAGCAGAATGGTAATAGTTTAATTTCAAATTGTGAATTTAAATTATCTCCGATGTAGATCTTTCATAACCTGTTTCTTGATAACTGTTTTTTCTTTGGTTGGTTTGATGGATGATGATGTCCAATTCGAATCAGTTCCATTCGAAGATAAAACAAGACGAATGTTTTTCAAAGCGCTTTTTGCGCCACTTGGTAAACAAAGGCGATGCTGTCCTGTTTTCTTGGGCATTCCATCGCTGGCAGCATCAAATGCAACACCCCAAGCGTCAACCGATGCAAAATGACCGAACCCGAATCTCACCCAACAATCTCTGGCTGTGATTTACGACGACATCCCAGGGAATACAAGTGGGTCTCTAAAATAGATAAGACACACAAGTAGCAATTTTCGAAAATTCTGACTAGGATTAGCGGATCGTAATATAACAATCAATACGCCATTAAAGAAAGGGAGAGCTTGGAATTACTGTATAATCGTCTTTGGATAATTATTGTCTAACACATTTATTTTGACGATCACGTTTGCGCGAGAATTACGAAATTCTCGAGATCTCGCCATTAGCCTCTTCAGCAGGTCTCAAGAAATTTAGTATTTTTAATATCTGTCACTAGGAAAATGCTATATAATGAATTTATTGTTTCTTTATTGACTGATTTCAATTTATTAAAACTGTATTAAACTGTAGTAAAAGTCTCATGCATTTCCCCGTATTATAATTCATTTAAATATTTCAATATTTTGTGAGAAGACATGGATAGAGACTATTCTCGCGTAAATTACGTGAAATCACGAAAATACGGGATCGTCAACTTCCATGAGTTTGATAATATCTAACATTTTCGGAAACAAATTTGATTAATCACCTTCAAAATTGACAAACCTTAAACTTCAAGGAAAAAAGAAAGCAGTATTTGTAGTCTGTTTTTCAATCACAAAGTTAAAAGCTCAATTTAATACTTTATCAATCAGACTTAAGGAAAATCCAAAACCTATTTTTCACTGATTACTGAAGTGAGACCTTTTGAATGCATGTCTTAGGTCACAATAATCATGAATTTAATACATTAGTATTCGTTACTGATACGGTGACCTAATAAAAACAGAGCAACATCAATGTTATTGTTGGCTAGCTAAGCATTGTCTATCTGTAGATTACAAAATGATTTCAATCCTAAAACATCATTGCTTGAGAATATTTCGTTCTTATGGATTAAGGACTTTTGTGAACAATAAAAATTTATTAGATATCATTTTTATTTTTCAATATCTGGCAAAAGTAAATTACGTTTCGATATTAGACTACAATCGGATTTTAGTAAACTTAAAAATGAAATATTATTGATATTTAATGATTCCTGAATTCCTGAAAAGCACCAATAGAAGGTTCAGGAGAAGGGAAATTGATTTTAACCCAAAAGTTCCCGAAGGTTCTTATTTGTTGTCTCCTGCGGTGTCTTGCGGTGGTTTCTATCCATCATAAATAACAATAAGTCCCTACTGTTCGGTTTTGTTTACGAGAGCCTTCAACGCTTTTGCGCATGCGTCAGGTCTCCTTCGATTTATTCAAAATAGGGGCGAGGAGAAACCAAGAGGGGATGTTTACTTTTTATCAGTTTTAGTTTGCTAGTAGCTGCGTTCTATTTGCGCTTTTCGGGATAGAATTATGGAAAGAATAAATACTATTGCAAAAATAACAGGCACTAAAAGAAAAACAGGTCTTAGGAAAGTGCCCATCTCAGCGTAGCACCCCTTTGCGGAGTAGAATCGTCCGTCAGTTGAGGTTCTCGCTTTTGAAAACGAACAGTAAGTGAATAAGAGCAACTAAATGAAAGTAAAATAGAGGGTGGGGGGATTGACCAAGACAGAAACACAAATTGCTATTCAAGTTTAGAAAAAATGCCTTTTTATGTTTTCTTTTAGTGTAATACTTAATTTAAAAATAGATACTCGTAATTATTATTATTATTATTATTATTATGTTTGTATGTTTCAAACCTTGGGTTTCCCCAGCAAAAACAATATGGCGGGTCAAGGACCAAAGCACATACTGCCAAGTGTAAAGATGTGTGCAAGAATGATTAGGGATGTGTGCTTGTGTCCATAAATTTCCTAACTATGCGTGTAGTGTTGAGTACCACAGCCTTCTGCAGTTGTGCATAAGTGTTTTTGTGAAGTCCTAGTGTGCTGAGACTGTGGTGCAATGTGTGAGGCACCAGACCAGTGGCAGACAGAACGATGGGTACAACACGTACTCGATCCTGCCTCCACTGCTTCTGGAGCTCGTGTGCTAGATCAGTGTATTTACTGATCTTGTCTACGTGAGTTTTCTGCATGTTCTTGCTGATAGGCACTGCAATATCAATTAGATAGGTCTGTTTGTTGACCTTATCAAAAGGGATTCTTATTCCTAATGGGACTGAAATGTAATTTGAAATAATTAACAAAATAAAATATAAAAAAAAAACTGGTAGTAACAGTATTAGTAGTAGTTGTATGCTTACATTTAAAATATGAGGCAATAATTGGTCAAAAATTTATTTTGATTTCGCATTTTCAACCTTTCATTGTGTTTTTACTTCAATTTCAACCATTTTCCTCTGAAAATTCCCCCCCTCTCTTTTCTCAATTATTTATCATTTATTATTTCGTCCAGAAGTTCTGGTTAGAAATATATGCCAATATTTTTATTTGTTATAAATTGAGAATCGATTAAATCAACATATTTCTTTAGAAACCCTGAGTTCCTTTTTGGGTTTCAAAGATGTTTTGAAGGTTATTGAAAATTTTATAAATTAATTTTAATGGATTTAAAAAAATACATCTTAATTCAATATGACAATGAATTGATTTTAATTCGAATATCTTTCCTTTGGTTGTGTTCAACTTCATCATGAAATTGCAAAACTATCTTCTTTGTCTTCCCTCTCGTTTTTTACATTCATCCATAAGCATTAAATCATTAGCTTACACTGTCTTTCCATATAATAATACATTTCAAAGAGTTACTTCATATTGCCAACAATTCATTCACTGTAAATATCTTAAATTTTACTGCTTACATTTGAAGATTTAGTTTTCGTTTGTTAATTCGTTTAACTTTTTGATTTTTAGTATTTCCTATGTGATGTATGAAATGATTCTCGTGATATTGGTATGATTCTAAAATTCGCAATCCTTCTTTACCTCATTTTGTCTCACAGCGTGTCTTATCCCTTGATTTATCTATTAAGAGATATATTTAGTCATCATTAAAGGGTGAAGAATGCTGCTGCTGCTGCTGTCGCTAAGTGGCAGTCAGATTTTGCCTCCTTTTTTTATTGTTTAAGGAAGAGAAACAGGGACAGACAGAGAGAATAAGAGAAAGAATGATGGAAATAGTGCAGGAGAAATGAGAGAACCTCCAGAAAATCTGCCCAGCGTGGATCATCTATTACGACACCCACATGAGAACCAAACTCTGGTCCTAGACGTGAGAGACCTCTGTTTTAGTGACACATCAACCGCGCGGCCATTGTATTATAGAGAATACTAGAAGCATTTCATTGCCTGTGCTTTGCATCTACACTTCCGGTGTCATTTTTATTTAGGTGTTGTTGTTCTCATTCCATCACTGATAGATGCTATCACTGATACATGCAACCATCTTTTAGCATTACTATTCACAAAATTTTAATTTTTAAATGCTGAAGTTGTTTTAACATTTCATCAAAATAATTAACGATTTCTTAAACGAAATAAAACTCTGTATTACCTTGATGAAAAACATAATCATCCACATTGTACTTTGTATAATGTTACCCAATTATTTATTTCCCTTGATTTCACTGTAACCGTGGGAAGCAGAGTAATATCTTTCGAATGTTATCTAGGAAAGGTTTAAAAATGATGCTTTGCAGAAAAACAAATATTTACTTATCAATAATTTTATACTATAACTTAGCTCTCATTCACAATTTTGAACTGAATATACGTTCGTTGGGAAGCTTTTGGCCACCTGACATTGTAACAGTTTTATGATCTTTCTTTCATAGTTTCGAATTATTAATATTCGTTATTTATATTCAGATTAGAAGAAAAAAAAAAAAAACATTAAACGATTTTATAATTTCAGAAGTTTAGTCGAAATGACCATAACCATCCAACTTTTGCATCACTAAAAAAAAATTGAATCCTAGGATGACCTTTTTGTATTAATCTAAACACTCATTAGTCGAGGCTCCAACACCTCTGACAGTCTCTTCCGAGAATTTACACTTTAACTTAAATCCACTGTCTAATAAGTGAACAAAAATGCAGGGAATCCAATGGCTAAGGAACTGTTGTCAAAAAATAAGTAAATCTGCTACAAGCCTGGTTTGTTCTTTGATTATTACATTTTCTTTAAAAAAATCTCAACACGATTATGAACAAAAAAAAATATCTGTTATTCCTTAACTAAGAATAACTAGCCAGTATTAAAAATATAATAGGAGCTTAATTAGTGAGAGCAAAGCTTCACTTCAGATTTCGAAATACATTCTTTCAGATTCCTACTAAAAGGAATTTCAAGAACTCTAAGCTCGCCTGAAGCTTTGCTTATGTCCTATTAAGAACCGAATCGAGACAAAGAACATTTGACGATAGTTTATTTATTCAACGAAGTTATGTGAATTATCTCCAATACTTCCATAGTGTGTATTGAGTTGCAGCTGTTTGCAATGAGTTGCAATAAGTTCGTCATTGCATTAAAGACAATAGAACCCTGCCTTAGGCATAAAGGAGTCCTTTCAAATACCCTCTCTTGTTTGAAAGATGCATTCACTCAACAGCAGACGATGAAAGACATCTGGGCTAAGATTATTCTGCTGCTGTTGTATATTACTGATACTAATAGAAAGATTGTACAGTGTTAATCAAAATTATACAGCAGATAGGTGTTTGATCGGAAGTAAATAATAGGAAATACATGATTATTTGTGATATTATAATTGCAGTCAGATTATTACGATACCTGCTCAGGAGATAACTGGATAATTTTTGTTTTGACTTAGTAATATTCCTCTAAGATGTGTAAAAGAGGTAACTTATGCTTCATTTGGGAAGATTACGTCACAGAAGTTTGAAAGAATTGTAGTCGCTAACATTATTAGCTATTGATGGTCTTTTAAAAAACACGTTGCATTATAAGGGGAAGGGAATGAAGTAATTCATAAGTACTCTATAAAGATTGCTAATTAAGTGGGAAGTAGAATGGGATCTCAGATACGCTATAAGAATAATTATGAATGTTATTTATTCAAATAGCTTCACATCTTCTCCATAATTCTTCTGTGATCACTTCTGTGCCAATACGTGGCTTTGTACAAACTTAAGGTTTTATTTCTTCATCACCAGTTAATAGCTTCTGACTGTGGTGGGTCTTTATAGAATAAATCTGCTAAAGATTAAACAGTGCTGTAGATATTAAGTAGGAAGAAATGTCGTAACATTGCCACGGAACTAGTGCTTCCGTTGCCTTCTCAAGTTTACTTCGTGAGTTCCAGATGAAATTCCACGAATTCTGAAGAATTGCTTGAATTAATAATTTCTGAAATAATTGACAGATATCCAGTGTCAGAAACTTACTTATCAATCTCTTTACAGACATGATGTTAATGGACTTCATCATAGGTTTTTTATTACGTTTTAGGCTTCTGATACCACGTATCAGACGCCTTATATACCCGCTTTGTCTGTCCGTCTGTGAACAGGTATCAGCTCAGCTACAATCACAATAATCGCGGCAATTGCGCCTTTTGCATTCGCAACATTCACATTTATAATAATAAGGAAATTAAAGCAATATCAGTTACATTTTCTTATACGTATCAGAAGCCATTGCAAAGCATTGTGATTGGTTTATTAATCCTATCCCTATCTTGTTTTGTTTTTCCTTTGAAATAATAATTGCCAATATTTCCAATTGCTTTGACGCATTACTGCTGTATTCTTAGTAATAGTTTCAGTATCAATACAATCTGGCAGAACTCTTTTTAAACCACAGTCACTTTATTCTCCCAGTTGGTTTAAATTTGATTAACATTATCATCTTTTTTTTTAAAAAAAACAAAACAACCATTGAATCATTGAAGGTGAAAATCTTCTCAACTTACCTCAGTGACTCAAAGGATTTTTCCTTTGTTTTGTTTCCTTTCTTTAGGAACAAATTCGTGTTGCGTCATTCAAAATGGAAGCCGAGGATTTCGTTTAAAATTGTTGCGACAATTTCTTTCTTTGATTTAGCTTCTGAGAAGTCGTTTATTTCTAGATTTGATTTATTATCATCGGTTTTGGTGACTTTTTCACCTATCCCTTGTCTTCTTGTACTGATCTGTATCAGTATAGCTCCATTATAGTAACAATAACAGATCTCGCTTCAGACAGAGAAATAAATAAATTGCACTCGAACAAATGAGATGCTTCTTTTTAACCTTGCATTCTTATGAATAATCTATTTACATTGTAACTTAACTTCCTAGTAGGAGTGCTATTATTTCGCTTTGGAGTTTTCAAACTGACATTAAAAGAAAGCAGACAAATCTAAAATGTCATCGAAGTAGGATATCTAATGATTACTCGAAATTCAAACAATTTTTATTTTTTTTTATTTTAATATGTATTATTACAAAACAAAGACCTGTTAGGATTACAACATAAATCCCATCAACAGGTGCTAGGAATTAAAATACAAAAACAACATTTAAGTAATACATAATAAATCATATAACATATAAATATAATAAAGTAAAAAATTATCATTATCCTAAATGAGAAAAAAATATCTAGAATTTTTAATTCTTGTCAACCAGAGGATTTATATTTATTACTAACCAATTTCTAATGAATTTTTTTAATTTTGAAATTTTAAAAAATTTTAGCA
Organism: Thereuonema tuberculata; assembly: GCA_023159025.1. Lineage (NCBI taxonomy): Eukaryota > Metazoa > Arthropoda > Chilopoda > Scutigeromorpha > Scutigeridae > Thereuonema > Thereuonema tuberculata. The sequence goes on along the minus strand of JAFIDM010000003.1, from coordinate 16,848,760 downwards.
AAAATTTTAAAATTTTTTTAAATTTATTTTATTTATCATATCCTTTAATAATTTTTATTTGGTGGCATTCTCCATAACTATCTCGTATTAAAAATTGTTGGATATAATAGTAATAGTAATAATAATAATAATAATTAATTTCAGGAAGTAGTGCAATATCTCAAACTAATTATTGGCTAAAATATGATATGTTGGAAAATTTTTGCATCAAGAATTTGCCAAAAATGTAGTTGACCCAAAGGAAAACGTGCCACAAAAAACGTATATGAAAATAAGAATTAGAGAATGTATTGAGATAGCAGTGTAATTACTGATAAAATAATTTATAACAACAGCAATCACGGTCATTTTGGTCAAAGAAACAAAATTAAACCTCTGTTTGGCATTACAGTGTCCAGTACAACAAATCTATTTAAATCTTATGCAGAAATAATAGGCAAATATGAATTTGCGTAGGAAATAGAAAGCAGAAATTAGAGAAAGTTCAGGTTGTTCCTATCGGTAATAATAATGACTTCAAGAGGTTCCTTTGTATTTTCTGCAAGTGATTCATTACGCCACAAACCTGGCTATTCTGGCTGCCTACAACAAGTAAGAATATTTAAGATATATTGCTTACTTTTAATACTTTATTAATTAACATCATAATGTTTACAGAATGGATATATAACAAAAAAATTAAAATCACTAAAGAGAGAGTGAAAAAAGATAACTACATATATTTAATGAAATAAAGGGTGAGACCAAATTGTACAATGAATGACATCTTAGTACAGCTGTTTCACGCTAATATGGCGATCATCAGCTAGGAGTAGTCATCAGTACACAGCCAGGTCTCGGTACTCGGGCCTATAAGAAAACGTCGGAATGAATATGGAACCCGAAAAGCTATGCACATGAGTTTTCTCGCAATTTATCCTTTTGGCGAGTTTTTTATTGCTTATTTTAGCTTTTCGGGTTCTACATTGATTCCGATGTATTTAATGATTTCGTCATTTATTCTTTCCTCAATAATCCCTTGCTTTGATTATATTTGGTTGGACGATGAAACAACAAGGTCTTGAAATATTGGATACAACTTCATTTAAGAAAAGTATGATTGTGTTATCCTTTTAAATACAATGTATATATGTTCAGCCATCTCTTTAGCCTTACGTAAATATTATTATAACTATTACAGTAGAGTTCCGATTATCCGCAAGCAGATGATCCGTGGTGAGGATTATCCGCGAGAGCCGCGAAAATTTTTTTTAATTACGAATCTCAAAAAAAAACAATTTTAATCCAAGCTAACAACAGGGAAAGTACAATCGGCCCTACAGTGCAAAGGTCGAAAATTACTGACAGGTTTATTGTGCATCGTAATCCTATAGGCCTTCTCGGAATTTGTGGATGATAGCAGGCTCTTACTCTGCAGAAATACTCTGTATTGTATATATTTTAAAAGTGTTACATATTACGTTTTTTGTACAATTAAACGTAGTTTTTAATGATGAAATTTTTTTTTCGTGTTTACACTTCATTTTTAGTCTTTTTTCGGGTTATCCGTGATTTTCGTTATCCGCGAAGCCCTTGCCACCCAATTCCGCGGATAATCGGGGCTCTACTGTATATTTAAAACTTAAGACGTTTAAAACTAAATCTAATGATTTCTATAGTTCATTAATTTTTTTAAAATAAAGGCAGAAAAAATATTCTTTATATAATTTATTTGCAAAGATATAAATTAACGCCATAAGTTATAGATTTTCTCTTGAACTTTTAATATCTGGGAACACTGATTTTTCTAATAGGAGGATTTCACTAGAAAGATCATAAAATTGGATGGAAAATTCAACCTTTTATCCTCATAATAGACTTCGTAGATTTTTCCATGCTGAGACGGGTCCTGTGGTCTACCCAACCCTCTCTAAAGTAGGTATGAGGTTTCTTTCTCGGGAGTTAAAGGCGAGTGAGCGTTGGGCCGACCACATTACCTCAACTTAGTCCCTTGGTCACGAAACGCTGGGAGCCTTACCTCCCGAACCCAAGGGCCTGCATAGACCTACAGTGAGATACTGTAATTTTCTATAATAAACTGTTGATTTAATTCTGTTTCGAAATAACTAAATTTTATTGTTTTAGTATAATAATAGCATTTTTAGTGATTTTTTTTTCATTTGAAAAAAAAAAGAGTAGCTTATGTATTTTATTAGTTTTATAAAGCAATGTTTGTATCTTGATTAAACTGCATTTTCTTTATTCTCAGATTTAATTTGTTTGCTTTAAACGCTTAGTATTGGGTTGAGTTATCTTTATGAATGCGCTTCCATTAAATTCGCCTGTGGAGTGAACTCTGTATGAATTACGATGTCTAGTCTACTAGAGTCAGCTGAGTTTGTTGTAGTGGGGGGACTTGCAGGCGGACGCGAGCAACAGCAGCGGCCCCCGTCTCATCCTGTTCTTTGCACGTGTTGATTCTTATCGGGTCAGGATTAAGAGCACTATTTGGGGAAAGGAACAAGCTCCCGGAAGACACAAGTACTGCGAGGTTCAAGGAGAACGCTTAACAAGTTTTCAGAAGAGACGGTGGGCTTCCGTTTCCACATACGTCACAGCTGCAAAAAATCAGCCGAATAAGAAATCCAAAGCAGTGGTATATTCAGGAAATGTGGAAAGAAGGAATCAGGGTCTAGAGATTCCCAAGAAAAAATTGCGGTACCTAATAACTAACGAAAGGCAAAGTATTTCCTTCAAACATATATGTGACTTCCTTGTTTCTTATCTAGAATTTACAAAATGAGTGTCCTCGAATACCATTATCGTCAATTTTGTCAAGAGACAACATCAGTGACAAATGTCTCACATCGTCTAAGCACTAAAAAATTTATTCCAAGCCTATGATCCCTAATTATTGTTCAATTTTCAATTAATTAAATTAACTCATAATAATTAATGAGAAAAATGGAAAACTGCTCAATCATAAATCTTAATAGTAATGTTTCAATTGTAGGAATTCAGTGTGAATGAAATTGTTTTTAGTAGTGTTTAAGCAAGAATTTGAGAATTAGAACGACTTTTGTAGTTCCTGTAAATTATAATAGTAATGCGTCTAAAATTAACCTTTGTTTATAGTTAACCATTGTAATTTTTACGGTGACATAAGTTTGATTGATTAAAAGTTTTGTTGAACTACAGAAATGTCTCTGAATCACTGAGAAACCACCAGTATTTTGATAACTGTAGCTAATAAACTTACGACACGTCCATCTTGTTTCCATTTCTTAACGAAAGAATCACAATTTTATGAAATATGATAAATGAAGGATTGCAAAGATGTGAAAAGTATGATAATAAACAAGAATAGAATATAAAGAGCCTAAAAAAATGTGTTCAAAGTAATTCATTTACTTTTAATAAGATCAAAAGAAGACGGATTTCACGATGTAATTTTTCCTTTCCTCCATTACAATCTTCAGTAGGCCTACTTGCTTACGTCTATTTTTTTTGTTTTTTTTAATGATCCTTTAAAATCTAAAATAAAATGTAGCAATATAATTATCAAAAGACCTGAAATAATAACAGATTTATTGTCATGCTATTAATGCTATTTATTTAATTTATGGTTAAAAATAACCATTTAGGTTTGAAATAACCGTGAGGTTTAAGATAACCGTTTCAAAATTTAGTCGACATTTCCTTAATCTCGAGTAATTTTCGAGCACATGATTCAGTTATGATTCAGTTTTTCTGCCATTAGAGATCAGATTCCTAACCAAAGTCCTCCCTTAAGTTTGACAAATAAAAAAAATCCAATTTTAAGCATTTTATAGAAGAAATTAATAAAATAATAGAATGCGCTTGCAATATTATTCAACTTGAATATTTTTATCACGCTTTTCTTAACTCCCACTGTCTTGTTTCCAGGTCAAATCTTGTAATCAATTTTTAAGTCACTTCCCATTGGTCAATCATCTAGAAATTTTGCACACTTGCTTATGTCTGATGACAATACAATAATACACTGATATATTAAAAATTCCGCCAAGGCAACACGTCCTTCCGTGCGCCGTTACTACAGAGACCAGCCACTAGGCAGCGGCAAATATATACATTATACAACTACTGAATTATACATATGTACATAATTCTTACATATTTTAATCATTATATAATATAGAAAGCGTGACTTTTTAAAAGTTTTAAATTATTTCTTTGTGCGTTTGTAAGCACATCACACTAAAAATGTTGGATCAATGTTCTTATTATCGTAGCGGGGAAAGTTGGACCCGCAAACACATTATCATTGACTAATTTCTCCAGTATCAATGCCGTAAGCTCCGCAGAAAATATCAATCTCAATTATCAAAAATAGGAAATATCAAAAATCTCACATACATCTTCTTGAAATCGACGAGCAACATTAAGAATAATTTCCCTACTTGATTTTTGAGATCTTTTCCTCGTCGAAATGTTGAATGTGAATCAACGACAGCCATTTTCTCTTACATTTGAATGTGACCGACAGGCCAGGAAAGGAAAATCTATCATCTGCGTTGCATTCTGGGAGGTTCATCTTTGGCCGTACCGATAATAAAACTTGGTATCACGTTTATTTCTGGCTCATCTTAAAACATAAAAATTGTTTTGGTGCCCAACCCTACCTCACCTTTAACTCCCACCCACGATAAAACTGGGCCGGTTTTTTTTATTTTAAAATCTTCGTACGATTTTTGCTGAATGTTCATGTGTCAAATAAAAACATGAGTATGATTATTTTTCAAAAGAACAAAAAAAAAAAAAACAACCTAATTTCATAAGAGTATGACTAATTTTCTGTTTCCAGATCATTCTTATTTATAGAAAATCTTAACTAGGAATGCGATCTGTTAGCATTTGGAAATTTTATCTGACTTCTTTGTAAATAAAACGAATTGTAAGTGATTCTGAAACAAGCAAAAATTCATTACTTTAAATATTTAAAAAAAAAAATTGGGACATATTTTTAGTTTAATTGGATTTTAGGGAAAAAGAGCCTAAATGAAAGCAATACTTCTTTCGATTCGATGGAATTTGATAATCAGAGCTACATTTTGAAAGTTAATCGTAATCAGAATTATTTTGATTTATTTCAAAGCTTTGATGGAACTTTTACTTTCACACACAGCAAACTGAACACACAGCGATTGGGACGGGAGTCCATTTTTGAGATATAGGAGGGGAAGGTGGAAACCAAAATGAAAGAGTTCATACTTTAAATCGGACCACTTATAAGCATCGAAGTAAATTATAAGGAAACCCGACTAGCCTTTTTAGCGAGGACTTTTCGGGGGTCATTTTTTTGAGGGATGGGGGGGGGGGGGGCGTGGAAAATTAATCGTGCTTATGTTTTAAGGTCGACTAAAATTAAGCGCTGTATCATTTAAGGAAATCCATCCAACTATTTCAGCGTGGTGTGGATATACACAGACAAACAAGGAGTGGAATATCATGACTTTGGGTACTCAGACAATAAAAGTTAAACTTTGAAGTTGATTTTTAATTTCTACTTGTTTGAGTTTTTAGGCTTTTGAAAGACGCCTTATATCCCCGGTTTGTCTGTCTGTGACACATATCCCACAATGCTTCGCAACGTTAGATCAGTTGTAGGTGGCCTGAATGTTGAATGTTGTAGGTGACCTGTTAGCTCAGTTGGTTAGAGCGTCGTGCTAATAAAGCGAAGGTCGTGGGTTCGATCCCCTCATGGGCAATTCTTATTCTTCTTTTCTTTCTCCCCATTTTAAATCTTTTCAGTTTCTCAACTTAAGTTTTTTTTTTCAAATCATTATTAGGAATTCAGTATATTAACAAGGTTTGAGTTAAGAATGACGATTATTCCATTTAAATAGGGATGGGTAAGATATCATGGGGTCACAAACAGACTCGCGCGAGTATTTTCTAGACCACCCAGCGCAGTCTATTCTAAAGTAAAGGTGACTCAGAAGCCGTTGCGAAGCACTGTGATAGATTTACTAATCACCATCCTATCTTGTTATATTCTTCTCCCACCATACTTTCTCAGTCTTTCTCTCCATCTGTCCATATTTCCGTGGGATAGTACAATAGACCTCTGATCGCAGTGCTTGGCTTCTGCCACCCACCTTCATTACATACATACATACATATATACATCTTGTTGTATTTCATTCCCATCACATTCACTCTGTTCTTCTCACTGAAACTTTTCTGGAATGAGAACGTATGAAAAATGTTGTTTCATAATAACCAATACTATAGTTTCTGAAAAACAATATCTTCTGTTTTTCATTCACATGATCATAAATTATATACCGTAACGTTATATCACCCCTTAAAATGCATCGATAATTAAGAAAAGAAGAAGTTATTAAATCATAACAGTGTACAGATGAGTAGAAACGTTTGTTTCTGTCCTTCCGTCTGTATCGGTATAAATACAGTATTGATAGGCACACAGCTCAAACTCATTGATAGCCTTAAGCTATTAAAAGGAAAATTCCTAATGATTCCTTACACATGGGAGCTTTATTTGTAAGTAGATGGGAATGAAAAAAATCAAAACACATTGATATTAAACTATTCATAACAAGTGTTTTAATCAAATCCGTCAGATTTACCTACGTAATGGAAGCAATTATAAATCATTTCTATGTTTTGATTTCGTAACAATGTCAACCATATTTCATTAATAATAAGCACGTATTTTTTTTTTTAATAATTCGGCAACTACACTCTTTTCATTTATAAAATCAGATAACTGGAATTGTTAAGCCCATTGCACATGGATCCGAAATCGGATGATCGGATCCACGAATCGGACGTATTCTCTTTCACATGGCCACGAAACTCTCTCTGACAATTATCTATACGACATGTAACATTCAAATCGTTCGATTAGGTGACGTTTCGTGGCCATGTGAAAGGGAAAACGACCGTTCGTGGATCCGACCATCCGATTTTCGGATCCATGTGCAATGGGCTTTACAAATCAATGTCTGACCTTCGTCTGATATTCCAAGAAAAACTATCGGTATATTAGGTATAGGAATTTTGCACTTTTACTCTTAAGATACTTATATTAGTAAATAAAAACGTAAATTGACGTCTGAGTTTAGTATACATCAATTTAAGCGATTGCTTTTACAAATGCACAAAAATCATTTTTTCACTTTTTTTCTCCATGAAAACAGGTGGAACCAACATACAAATATACATTAAAAATTACTTTGAAAATTATAGAAATACATTAAGTACTATCCTAAAATGCATTAATTAGTTAATCAACATTAAAAAAAAAAAGTCATGTGCTTGTTTTTATAGGAAAGGATGTTTTACTCTCCTATCTCAAGATGATAATAATGTACTTACAAAACTTTTTTTGTGTAAGATTAAAACCAACTTCAGTAACTACTATAATTAACTGACAGTTATAATTAGTTATAATTAACTGTTTTTATCGAGATATGTATTTATCTTAATTTACAGAATAGTTCTTAATAAATTTTCGAATCCGTTAAATAACTGATTGGCAAATTATCCATTTATTATTTAAAATCAATATCTCCTTTATTTTGTTTGGCAATTAGTATTATCCTTCTGAAATTATGATGTCTATAAATATTCAGAAATGCTTCATTTAAAGCAATTGATCTTTAACGTTTCTTGTCACAGCAGCTTTCACGATATAATTGTTCACGATATAACAGTTACTTACTTCTTACTAGAATTTCCTTATTGATATTCGTTTTCACTGATAACTTGATTTGACGTTCTCATAACCAGGTCACTTCCTAAATAATTTTTTTCTATCTTGTTTAAATCTCCATATTTTTCACGAGTTCTATTATTCATTATTGTCGATTCATCCTTCTATAGTTGGAAGTATTCTTTACTTTCCGTTCCATTTGTATTTAATAACTCCCCGAGTTATTATAAGTTTCATATACATGTCTCTTTCCATTTGGAACGACTCATATCACCGCCATTTTCCGTTCTTTATTTTCTAGCATCAAAGAGATCAGATTTGTTAAAACACCTCCTCACATGCTTTTATTCTTCACATCAACTGCTGTGACATTACATTGTCATTTCTTCTCAAAATCTTTGATTTTAACATTAACAAATGTCGTAATTTAATTTTATTTTCAGCGAACCTTCAATATTAAAATATCATTCACGTTTTTTCCACGTAGTTGAAAAAACAATCGTGTCTAATAAGTATCGTAAGACCGCCATATTGGATTACTTCAATCGCAGGAACTGTATGAGTGTATGTTGTCCTGAATCAATGAAAATATAACTATTGAGTCTCAAACACTTGCTTCACGAAGTTTGGCTTTTACAGGACGAACGATAAGTAAATGAACACATTTTTTTGTTTTGGGGCACTTTTGATGTAATTTTGGGGTCTCTTAGTTAGCTTGCATGCTCCTTAAACGTTCTGACTTTGGAAATCTTAGTAATTTTCCTTTAAAATGTGTTAAATGAGGCATCTCATGCATTTTCTTCAGTTAGGCTTACGCCACGTGTTGTACACTTGTAGCTGATAATAGTTAGAGGTGCGGGTTTGCCTATAATGGACCAGACCGGTTTCCTATATTAGACCACTGGAAGTCCTCAGGCAAATAAAATACGGTCTTACTAGTGTGTTTCCTATGGTACAAAATAACTAAAATCTTTCGATTATTAAATTTTCAAATGTCAAAAAAGAGAGACATACGGACAGTTCCATGAGATCATGCAACGGACCATGACTTCTTGCAATTAATCACTTCTTCGATGTTTTGACACGATTAGTCGATGAAAATAAAATTAACTCCGACTACCACATATAGACTAATATGAATGAAACTGTTTTTATTGCAGTGGCTGCTCTGGAAAAAGAGACTGAACAAAAGGGCAGATAAGTGATTTTTCGTAATGGTCCAAATTAGAACATCAACGGTCCAATTTAAGATCATTTGTCCTAAATTGGACCATTTTGCAATTCTCTAAAATATTTTATGAAAATATCTATAATTGTTTAAATAAAAATTGTTTGACTGAAACACCTTCTTTGTAGCTTCCTTTTTACAATTACAAAATTGTTTGCTTTATTTAAACAAATAGCTGGCTGACAAAATGATTTAGAATGTAAGTGGTCCAATTTAAGCGGTCTTTCTCTACTCTAGTATTTTAATCAAAACTATTGATGTTGGAATGTTGAAAAAAAAAAAGTCGAAAATCTCAATGATTCCAAAAATGTCAACTGGGAAGAACAAGTAGTCAGACATTTTTTGGCAAGGATGATAAAAAAATGAAGGAAAACCTCTTAAAGATCCTTTACCTAATAACTACAATAGTATTATATTATTACTATTACATAATAGTATATAATTATAATTATATAACAAAACTACAGTAAACTGAGTATATATTTTTTAAGTTTATGCAAAATGATTATTAAACAAATCTGTAAGGTTAATTGTAAACCATTTAAAACTTGCTTATCCTAACGATTTTTTTCCATTTTTTAAATGTGAAGCCTAACAATAAGATATTAGGTAATCTTTTTAAATTATTAATACTAAAAATAATAGGGACCAAATAGTTGTTGTTGGGGGCAGAGACTTAGCTGTGTTTGTGTTTCCAATTGACATCTGTCCAATCGTCTTCATGTGGGAGGAAGACACGTGGTTCAGATATAAATATGTTAAGACGACCCTCCGCCCCCTCGCGTGCCTCCACCCTTCGACTTCTATTACCGCTATCTGCCAAGGATTCAGGTTGCCACAGAATAGAACTCTTTTTCCAACGCAAAAGTAGTGTTTTGTTTTCGTTCTCAAAGGAGTTCAGATGTATTCCTTGTGTTCGTTACCTGTAGTTATCGTTTTACAGATGGAAAAAAGAAAGTGAAAAAACGGTCTATTCAAGAGCAACAAAAACAGGACTGTCCTTCCTACTACAATAAAAGAATTGTTGAAAGTTAATTAAAAGATTCTTGGAAACACCGAGCACTTTATGTAAAATAATAGTGAATGAGTATTTTTAATAATAAAATAAATAAACGTCAAATAGATTACATTGTTATCGATATAAATAAAGTAAAAAGAGACTTTGAATGTCTAATTCAAAAGACAAGTTGACCCGTGCGAATAATTCGCACGGTATCTTGATCAGTCACCGAATGGAAATGTGGAAATAAATAAATGCAATTATTTATTATTGAAAGGTATTTTATTTTGAAGAGTAAAACATTTTAAAAGCAGATATTGGCTTTGTCATGTAGAATATGGCGTTATCTTATGGCGTACCGATTAAAAAACACCCTTGAGAAATAATAAACAACTCCAACAGCTGTCGTGCATGTTAGTTAAACAGATTGTCAATATATGGCGCCTTGTACATTTTTATAAAAAAGTTTTTAAAATAAAGTTTTTTAACGAAAATATTAATTTTAAGCAATTTGTTTATTTTTCGTCATTAGCGGTGAATGTAATCTTCAAAATGATGTCACAATCATTGATTTCGATGAAGTATTAAGGGAGATATGGGGAACCGATAAAAAAACACCTTTGAGAAATAATATATAGAGATTATTAAGAGCTTTTTACCATTGCTGTAGCTAAGCATGAAATCAAGTATAGTATTCAAAATTCATCTTCTTATATAAATAGTAATAATTCATAAAACCTCTTCTTCCTTAATCACATTATTTAATTCAAGAAAGATTGTACCATGATTGTTCATGATTAGAAATTCTAATTTTTAAATGTGAGAGGAAATGTTTATTTCTCTACATTTTCTGTAGTCTCCGAGAAGAAGATTCCTGCTAAAGGAATTGAAATATTGAGTATTAAATAATGTGATTAAGGAAGAAGAGGTTTTATGAATTATTACCAAGTATAGCATTATATAATTAAGCATTAAATATTAAAATTAGCAAGGAAAATTGAAATGTTATCCAAATAACAGATAATATCTGACAGATTAAATCCTATTTTGATTAGTGTTTTTTTTTTTAACGTAAATACAAACACAATTATATTAGTTAACAGGTGACAATCTTCCTAATTCTTCATAATAATATATTAAGCAAATTAACAAGGGTAAAGAAGTTGTTAATGTGTAAAATATCAAATAAACTCCAGCTGGATGACGTTCAGGTTGATACCCCCATTCAAGAATTATTATAAAAATAGAAATTAATCTAATTTCAAACCAAATATAAAAAGATAGTAAATCTATTCTACAAAACATTATAAATAAAGAAATCAACAAAAATAAATTTACAACCCCAACCTCTTTTCTACCATGAGAATCGTGTTTCACCTTTTATATAAACAAAACTATTAATGCCAAAATGCAAAAGTTAAAGTCAATAAAGTTATTGATTATGTATATAATTGTGAAAAATCTACAATTTGTGGAAACATGTCATATTTTTAAAGTAATCGTGTGGAAATTGAATTATTGAAGAATTTTAGGCCACCACACATCACAATTAAAAATTTTATGTACAATTAAAATACACGATTACTTTCGAAATGATATACATTTCTTTGTCCACTTGAGGTCATGGATGGACGTAATGGCAGCCGATAGGAGAATGTGGGCTGATATTTTCCCTCGAATTTTAGTTCGAGATGACACTAATAATAGAATAAGATCGAATTTTCAGTAAACGAAAATCAATCAATCTTTGTTGACTGTTCGAACCGAACCGTTGTCAGGGCAGCGAAAAGTTAATTAAAAGTGAACGAAAAGTTCGAAGCCATCATTGACTCTAAAAGGATCCATGAAAATTAGGCCTACTTTTTGTCATCTAAATCGGAATTTTACCACAAAAACGTTATATAGATATTAGCCTACTTTCCAATTCATAATATAAAGTTTAAATAAATGTTACATTATGTAATTTCTTATGCGCAATAGAAAACCCTTTAACTTCCAAAGCGCTTTCTCCGTCTGTTGTCGTGAAATACAAATCCCTCTATCTCTATAGTATTGCGAATTCCTGTAAATTTAAAACGAATTAGTGTCCTAGTAAATTATTTAAGTTATTTGTTATTACGTTTAATTTATTATTGAGTAAATAAGAACTGTTATTAAAAATCAATACGTTAATTAGGAGTAAAGTGTTGACTCATCATTTTCTGATAACTTTTCTACCCGTTAATGAAATAACCCTTCAATCCCCTTCAATACCCTCTAATCCCCTAGCAACAACCAACTGATACTCACTCACTCATTGAGAAATGCAACGAAGGAAATTTAAAAAAAAAAATTAACAAATAGAGAATCTTTACCTGACATCAAAACATGGTATGACAGGTGAAATTGAGATAAATAGAGAAACAGAAAGGAAAGATATTAAAAATAGTTAAACAGAACAAAGGAAAAAAAAAAACTCAGTAGGAACTCATTTGCAGAAACCAAAGACAAAGCAGACAAATTGCTATTGCTTTTTTTTTTTTCAAAATTCGAAGTAAGCAAACTTTCAGTAAAAAGTTTTTGGAAGGACATGAGTTATTTCTACCAATGAACAAAAACTATTCATTCAGAATCGTAATTACCTGCTAATCTGCTACAGTACGTATTGCAAATGGCCAACTTGGCTGATACTAATAACAAATTTATTAAATGGAATCAGAGTTTTACCATTTAATTTATCACAGCCTGGTATCTTTTTAACATAAAAATCACAGCAAAGAAAAGCTACAAATAAAAGTGGTCTATGCAGAGCCAAAGACAATTTTTTTAAATGGCTGGAGTTATAAGACAAGCGACAAGATTTCATTCATGGAAGGATAAAATGAAGGTGCTGACTGTAAATAGTGGGTAAACTTTTTGTACTGATTATTTATGTGTAGGGAATGATATACTGTACAGATCTTATTCAAGGTATTGCTCATAGGCCATAAAGGCTGTCTGAGAAGGGATGCGTTATTAAAAAATATTTTTTTTAATGTTTTGTCTTAGGTGTCCCGTCTTGTGCAACCACATCCAAATTAATATTTTTTTAAAATTTCCATTTATTTGATAGAGAGCTTCAAAAATGGATATTTTTTTAATGCATTATATTGTTGTTTCTGTATCATTGAAGGAATTTTATCCGCAGACCTTCCTTAGAGCAGGAAAACTATAAAACGTCAACATGCTTCAGGGGTAAGGTTCGTGCGATTCAATTCGAAAACAAAATTTATAATTGATGTAAATCATTTTAAGTGGGAAAAATCCCCCTTTTAAGAGCTTCTTCGAATGTCACCTATCACAAGGAAACTGTCGGAAGCGCTTCATTTTGTCTGTAGTTCTTGTGAAATGCGATCCGTGGGTGCAGACGACGTGAAACTTTAGCTGCCGTTCCCAAAATAAACAGGTAGCAACACACGTGTTGATCGACTCCGACCCCATTAGTTGGCACATGGGACTAATCATTTACGGAGCAGGAATTCAACAGCTGCTTTCATATTCAAATGACAAGGGCTTCATTACATCGGGAATTCAGCCACGCCTCTTGGTATCATTTTGAAATTAATATTAAGTAGCCTTCTATTTCTAATACCATTTAATGCTAATGAAGTTGTAAGAAACTAAAAGTTTTGTAAAACGACAAGCTTTAGAAAATCTGAAATGAAATTTAAAGAAATATCGAGCTCTGAAAATCAACCAAAAGCTTAAAAGAATAATTATAACATTAAATTAAAAAGTAATATTGAAAAAAAGTAAAACTCGGGTTCAATTCTGAATTGATTAGACTATTAATGATTGTTGGAAAAGATTTGGAGGATTAATTGCAATTGGAGTCATTGAAGCAGACGTATATCCAAAAATATTGAACCTTACATGTGATTTCAATTGCAAACGATCTTGGAAAATACAGAGTAAACTCAAGAGTTAAATAAAGAAGAGGCTGACTTCATATTTCTTTTTTGCCATTAGAATAATAATGAGTTAAAAGAGGAAATTTGAACAAAGTTGAACTAACAAAGAGTAAAATCTTCAATTTTCGTGAATGTTTGCAGGAAAAATAATCAAACTATATCTGACTTGAGATATCACAAATGAAAATAATAACGAATTTATAGTATTAGAAATATTAAGAATATTTTATATTAAGAAATAAAACTGGACTGACTCATTTCGGCATACGAATGAAAGAGAAAAACTAATAAACGAACGGAACGGATGAGAAGATTTGGATAACCAGTTTCATAAACTAGTTATTTTTGACGAACATCCTCACATCGATAAAAATACAGCTTAGGGATGGTATCGATAATATTGTGATGAACTTGGGCAAAGGTTCAGGCTTAAATGATGGCAAGCAGACAACAAACAAGATCTCGTATCTTTCCATTAAGACACGAGTTTCCATTTATTTTCATAAAAGTAATAGTAAATTTCCGAAATTCTTAGTGATCTTTACTTAGTATTGACGTTTCTATGAAATGTTTGCTAGTTTTGGTGGTTCAGTGGCATGCAAAATGATGAATGGATCTCTGTCAAAACTAGGTCTACTATAAATAATCCCCAGCACGAGTCGTTCATAAATCTCCTCCTCCTCCACAAATATGAGGGAGAAAGAAAAAAGACAATTAGATGAAACTGATAAAGTTAGAGACAGCTAAAAACCACCGAAAACTTTCACTGAAAAACAAAACAAAGAGGAATACCAATGAAAAGATTTGTGTACTTGTTCAAAACAGAATTCAAGGTTGTGTTTCTAATTCCAAAGCCCACCATTCAAATCTTATCTAAGAAATGTATTGTATTCAAGGGGCAAGATAACAATGAATAACGAGGTAAATAAATCAGCCTAAAAATAAAAAATGGTCGTCACAGTAAAACGTGATTTCAATCACTTAATAAAAAAGAAAACCCTGAATAAAGATTTCAATCTCTAAGTATTGTTAAAAATTACTTCGATATATCGTGAATAGATGAATACATCAGAATTGTCAAATAAGATTGTAAGGGTAGTGTTATAAAATAGAAAATAGTTTTATTTATTCACTATTTGAGGACCGAAATAATAATGATATAATGTATGACTTTGCATGATGGTTTAACATCTTTTGCTTTCCTAACGTAAAATCAGCTAAATGTTTTTGTTAGATGTAAAAAAATGCTTTTATTACTTAAAATGCTTATTAATAATACTAAATTTTGAAATCCTTTCATCGTGAATAACTATTCATTCATTAAAAAATAATGAAAATTTAGTTCGATTTAATACCTAGTGTTGTAATTGTTGATCGAGTGTTCATGCTAATGTAGGCCTATCCAGTTTTAATTATTTATATTTAATAGCTCTCAAAAAATACCAGGAAGGAAGGCGGACAACTCGAATAAGAATGTGGAGAGAGAGAGAAAGCCCGTATATTCCGATGTTGCCTCCTTCTTTCCTTTCTGCATTCCTGGGCATTGAGGGAATGAAAGGGAGACTTCCAGGGGATTGTGTGTTCTCGTGCTCGGCACGTGCCAGTCATTTCCGGTGGCTCAAGATCCAACTTCAGTGGGTGATGGGGGTAGTTTCTAGATTTGTCAACCGTCCGTGACGTCACAACCAGCTGTTAGAAGCTCCAAAAACATCTGCGTCTCGGCTGAGAACAGTAAAGGGAGCAGGAAGAGGTGGGCGGAAAAAGAAAGACAAAAAACTGATAAGGAAGTGAAATTGATCATTTGCACAAATTCAAATCGATTCTAGAAGAAATAGAAGAGTTTATCAGTAATAGAAGGAAGTGTCAATGAAAAGAGTTATGTAAAATTATGAATTGATAGCTTAAGACTAGCTCATAGCGGATGGAGGTAGTTAATTGATAAGATGAACGAGCAAATATCATTGTATTCAAAATGACAGGATGTTGAAATAAATAGAAACACTAAGAATTTCATATTAAAGGAAAAACTTTACTTAATATTGTTGAAATGGCTCGTACTTTAAGTAAAAGTATGTCGATATCTGAATTTCTTTCTTTAATATTATGAAGCAGCACTTACCTTTGTATGAACAGGCACTTTAACTTCCGATTCACTCAATTTTTCTAATAACTTTTTAATTTGAAAGAATCGTCCAATCAGAAAATAAATAAGACTTGTTTTGCTTTGGGGATTTAGTAAATATAAGATTCATCAGATCTTCAAAAGTGTCATTTAAATATTATTTCGTTGTTGCTTAACTAATGAAGGTGTTTAGTCCATTAATTCCCTACTGAATTTTAAAACAAGTAATAGCTATATGCCTTTAGATTAATTTCTGTTTCATTTGATAAGCAACGGTATCACGTTTAGAGGCCACTTTAAAGTTAGAATTTGGCGTAGAGAATTCTGGGTAACTAAGTGTTGAAATTTGGTTGAATTCAAGTGCTTAATAACTTCCTTGAAAAGAAATTAAATAAATTTTGCATTATTTGATCAATGTAAAATTACATGTTAGATTTTAGTCTTGTAAATCTGCATTTAATAATTACTTTACCTTTGATGGGCTATGATAATGCAAAGTAACAATGGTCAGAGAATTACCAAATTCTTCAACAATCCTTCTTTGTTTCATCTTTTAATATAATTATATATATAAAGAAACCACTTCCACACTCTTCCGTTAGTATTTTAAAATATTTATTTAAAATACAAGCAGCAAAATAAAAATAAATAAAAATTAAAATTAATATAACAAAAACTGATTTATTTGATGTTTTGAATTATTAAATTATCTTGATTATTAAGTAATAGAAAGCTTTTTATAACAAAAGTTTGTTAACTAATAAATGTCTTTATAATTTGTTAATGGCTAAACCATTATTGATGATTTGCTTGTAAACTAATTCTTATCCCTTTGATATAAAGCTGACATGTTTTATGTTAGTAAAAACAAGCTTGTTTTACGTACCATGTCTTTATATTTTGTCGATGGCTAAACCTTTAGTTGATTATTTGTAAATTAATTCTATTCCCATTATTCATGGCTTGAGAAAGGGAAAGCGAATGTTCCCGAAAATTTGCTGCTTGTATTTTAAATAAATATTTTAAAATACTAATGGAAGAGTGTGGAAATGGTTTTTATATCTAATGGAAAGAGAATTGTTTACTAAGCTTTTAAAATATCATTATGTCGTTGTAATCATTTTGAATGAAGCTATTATTATCTTGGA
This sequence comes from Thereuonema tuberculata, assembly GCA_023159025.1. NCBI lineage: Eukaryota > Metazoa > Arthropoda > Chilopoda > Scutigeromorpha > Scutigeridae > Thereuonema > Thereuonema tuberculata. Next base: position 16,831,631 of record JAFIDM010000003.1, on the reverse strand, counting down.
AACAAAAATGAAGTAACAATAGCATTTAAGAATTACTTTAAATAAAATAAATACATCCAAAAAATATTATTTTTTTTTTTAACAATACACTCGAACTTGATTGAAAATTAATGGACGAGTTGCTGATTTTTACGTTTAATTTTCCCCCATTAACTTGCACGTAATATTTTTCGGAAAATAATAGGTTCATCCTTTTAGTTCTCCTTTTGTTAACAAAACAAATAGAAAAAAAAATAAGAAGATAAGACGGTATATTTCGTAAGGCTAAAGGATAAGTTTCTTATTTGAACCTCATTATGGTAGTTCATTTCAGGCTGGATTTTAAAACTATGGTCAGTTTCCTAAAGTAATCCCTGTGATGATGCTTTGACGTTTTGATTTCCCTTGAATTGGTTACGACTTCCAGTTGGCTGAACTTGAACGTCAGTTGGGGGCTAAATCTGGCACTGGTTTTTACGCCTGCTGTCGTCAGCAACGACGCTGTGCCCTGCGCCACTGCCCTATTTCAACGCAAATAAATTTGTGGTGGGTCAGGTGCAAATGGTAGATACGTCAGCAGCTTACAAAGAATTCCCTCTGAGGACGAACTGTTCTTTATTTTGAAAAGCCATATAAGCTCAAAGTAAAATGCCACCATTCTACTATTCTAGATCTTTCTTAAATGGGGATCATTGAGACACATTAACTGCTTAATAAACAGTATTATTTACTAAAAAAAATATATATATTAAATAAAAATGTTAACTACAGCTACTACAGAAATATACTTCGCATCTAAAATAGATAAGAAGTACATTAGATTCTCAGATCATAAGAAAAAGTTTATAATTTTTGTATAACACTGTTCTACATCACCAACATCCTCCATTATTATTGTAAAAGACTTTTGTTGAATTCTGCTTTTTGGGGATTCTTAAATTGAGACAATGCTTTAAAAATCTTTGTTCAAATTTGCCATTAGGCAACCAAATCGCTGCAATATACAAGAATTTAAAGTTGTGTTTTTATTAAGCATAAGTACAGCTAAAATTTCAATAAAGTTGTGAACCTGAATAAACTACCAGCATTTATGCGATTAGCCCATATAAAAATTAATCAGTTTAAAAACAAATAAAAAAATCAAAACTTTCAGAATGATCAAAAGTTTTGTTTAGTTTCAGATTGAGACGAAGTACAGATCAAAATCCTTTTATCCAAGAGTTAATGAAAAAAAAAGGAATTTACTAATTCTGAACTGTTTACATTTCAAAAAATTACCTTTCAAGATGGCGGAGTCTCTTTAAGATTTGTATAAAGTTATTGCAGCATTTTTACATTAGATAAAATTAAGAAACAAAACAAGTTTAATTCTATTTCAAATAATTTAAATGTTTAGATCAAGCTTCTTAATTGTACCTCAGCTATTTCCCAAGGAGTTTTTATCTAGTGTCTGCATATTTAAAGCTGCGTGGAAATACATGTCTGATCCGTTGTCAGATGCAAATATTTGAAATACATTATAACTTGATTCCTTTAAATAAAACACGTTAAATTTATCATCAGTTTTGTTACAATTTCGGAAATGCAAATTTTGCTTATTTGTGACTTCCTATAATGATATTTCTTTAATTTTTTCTTTAATTAATTTATGGCATATTTCTATTTTAAATGCCTTTATTAAATTCCTCTCGTGCCTAGCCATGTGCAGGCCAAGGAATAATTGTATCCTTGATTGATACTAATTAATTGTTAGGATTCCTAAGGGGTGAGATCCCACACTCGGGAGCGAGAACTGGGATTACGGCCCCAACGCACCTTTCTGAGTCCGTCACCGAGGAAGTTTGGCTGGCTGATGAGTCCTAAAGAGGACGAAACGGCCCGTCCCAGTCTCTTCCCGGTGGCGAACTCAGGGTGCGAATCCTTTCCTCTCTTGTTATTTGCATTATGCCTACTTTTTTGCTATTTTCATAATGATATTTCATTAACATATTATTTAAATGTTATTTAAATAACATCTTACAACAATCTTATATCTCCTTTCTTAATATCTTAATGTCAATAAATTGTAGTTATTAAGAAAGGAGATGTAGATTGTTGTTTTATGTTTTATTTAAGTTTTTAAAGATACAGCAACAAAGGAATTTTTGAAATAAATAGCATTTAAATCAAATGCAGCAATATTTCCACTAAAGTACACGAAAGGGAACTGAAGGTGGTACAGGTTGATCATCTCTCTCTCCCATTGTCAATCAACACCTTTTTAAGAAGACAGACTGTCAGCTGTTTGTTGTCTGTGAAGTTTTTAATACATTTATGCTTCAACAGACTCGAAATCTAAAGAAATTACTATAAAAATGGTAGCTACAAAGAAGATGTAATGAAAAGATAAATAACGAAGGTAGTGGCCATCAACCAGTTCCTGTCGCCTTTTTTTTTTTTAACTTGTGAATTAATTGCTTTACTTGAATTCTGTCTTCTAGGTATTTTCTTGTTTTTCGAATTAACGAACATCAGTTTCTTTGACTCATCTTTGTCCAAATGACCGCTAATCCATGAAGCCTTTGTCTCCATCGTCTTCAGTAGAATCAAGTTCTTTAATAAACTTCTAAATTATAAAATAGATCTTTCGTGATGCAATTGATCTTGAATTAATCTGATTTAACTTCATGTAAAAAAAGATTATACTGTAGTATTAAGAAAAATGATTTTACGCGTACTGAACATATTATATTACGAAAACGCCGGTACACTTGAATGATTGACAATAAGAATTACAAACATTGTCATTAAAACTGTTGTATTATAATTCAAGTGTACCGGCTTATATTCCAAAATTAAAGATTATAGTAATATCGCTGAAATGTAGCACAGTAGATTTAAATAATGATTAATTAGTAATGTAAAAAAATAATAATAAAGATTTACCATAAGTCTTCTTAATTCTCCCTCTTCTAGACATTCTATCTATTGAAAAGTCTCAAATCTTCAAAATAAAACAAAAATAGTCTAAACGTATAAAACCATACATTTATTGAAATAAATATTTCTTAATTTTCGAAAAGACATGACTTCTTTTCTTTTTCAAAGCCTAAAAACAACAACAATACGTTACAAACAAGTAGAGGAAAACGATACAGATATGAGACATTCATGAAATTGTATTGTTACAACAATACTTACAAATGCTATTCTCCTAATTCTTTAATTTTCACCTTATTTTTACAATTTGAAATACATATATTGTTAAACTCTTTGGCCATTTCCACAATAAATTTGTTTACATTAACACCTTCATTTCTATTAATATTTATCTTTTTGGTATTTCTAATTAGTAGACTTTCCATGGTTTTTCTCGTTTTACAATCTTTTTCAATACATACAATTTTGATTTCATTTTTTATTTGTTTGTTTGTTTTGCATTCATTAAAAGCCCACGACATCTTTACACGCTATTATTTTAATGTGAAATGAATGCAATTAATATTTTAAAAAAATCTATTGCAATTTTGATTTTCATTAATTCGAACATTATTTTTTACTGACTATCATCATGAGAAAGAATTCTTTGCTAAATAGGTTTTCTTCCGTCACAATAAACACAAAATTTAAATCGATGTATTTTGAGAACAACTCTTTCTTCTGTATGTTTGCCTTAAAGTGAAACCCATTCAGATGAGGCTAAAAACTAAATATTAAAAGAGAAAGAGAGATACATTAAAACTGACCCAATCATAGGAAAAAACCAATACCATGTAAATAGGAAACTGTAGGGTAAATCAAATTTTCTGCATATTTTGGGAAAGGAAGGGGAAAATATTTGAGGGTCATGCGAGACACCGTTATCCGCTGAAACGTGTCTTAGTTGGAAAGTGGAGGAAAAAAATTGAAAATATCGAGTAAAAAAAAAAAGAAAAAAGAAATAAGTTCAAAGTAAGTAAGGGGGGAAAAAAACGGGGGGAGGTGAAAAGGAACCCTAGATTCCAGACGGTGTCGCAGCTATTTTTGTCTCCTAAAATTCTTGTCTCCAGCAGGAACTTGCTCGTCTTTTGCTTATTAGTCGCCAAAAGAAGTGACATGGATTGAAATGACAGTCTCCAACAAATGACTGAACATAAAAAAAATAAATAAAAGAAGATACCGTCTTTTAATTATCTTTGACGCTAATCATGTGTTAACGCTGTAGGTTTGTTTATACCAAATTAAAACAAGAAATCTGATTATAAGTTAGATTTAAAGATTGGCCTTGGTTTGCACTGAGTTTAAAGTAAACTACTTTATAATTAAAACAAGTTGTTTTGACACTTGATTCAATAACATGTGTCTCTACAGCGTCCTTCTCAAATATATATTTTTCTAAGTTTATTTATTGCTCGTTATAATTTTCTATGCGGTAACACTTTTTACTTTACAAAGAGTACGGATAATAACATGTGCTTAAATAACAATGGGTCATAATAACAATGCTTGTTGCAGTTTTATTTATTGTTTGAGTCCATAGTCACCATAGCGATGGTGATTGGAGAAATTGAAAAATATAGTTTCTGTTAAGCCAGAAACCGTTGCCCCAAAATTACACTTTAACAGAATTTTAGGCTGGTTTTAGACCAGAGCGCATTTGTAAACCTACGTTTTGAATAAATATAGGTTAAGTCTGTACAGATATATATTACTGTTAGGGCAATTACTTACGGATAATTACAGACTACCTCTACTATCTCATCTTTGTAACAAAATCAGAGAAAACAAAATGGCTACCAAGATTTTTTTTTTTCTAAATAAAACTGTAAGGCTTTTGAAACGACATGAAATTACGAAATTTTTTTTTCAATAAATTCATTCCTAATAGAAGGGAATTCTAATGTTACTAGTTAATTAAGACGGAGTGAAACTATAAGCCTGAGACATTGTTTTCATTGTTTTCATAATTCTGGATTTTTCTTAAAGTAAATTTCTCTATAACTTTCAAACTGCATATTGTTGGAAGATACTTTCTCTATAGTTTGATTTGAAAACTTAACTGATTCTACTGCTTTCTAGAAATTTAGCAAACTCTGTAGCAACCATTTTCATCGAGGTTTCTTTGGTTGATGACTACCAAGTGCTTAGTTTAATCTATTCCGAAATTACTGAATACAATACCAAAGTAATAGGAATGGATTCCACAATTATTTTGACTCCTTTAAATAAGGAAATAGAAGTTTTATGGAAAATAATGGAACAATTCCATACAAGTCGTTATTAAAGAATTGTTGCCAATGATTACATGCTAGTTTTATTTACGGGAAATAAAAGTCTGTAATTTCCAGCAAATACATTGTCCCATGTGTAATTGGATCAATTCAAAAGGATTCCAATGTTTAGGTTCTTTCATTTTGATAAAGCTCTACCTGAAGCCACTTTCACCATACAAAAAAAAAAAAAAAAAAAAAAAATCTTTGGCAGCCATCAAATTAGAGAATTGGCCATTCATAATAAAGCAGTTAAAATAAACCCATACCAAAGATTAAAGTCAAGTAAAATGGAACGTGTTCTTCATACAAGTATCCGAAATATACAGTAGAAAAATATATATGTAGACTGTTAATACCAGCAAAGAGGCTACGCGAATATAGCGTATATAGTAAGCTTTTACAAAAATAATACGACCTATTAATTAATTAATTAATATTTATTAATTCATTCATTCATTAATTATTGAAATGTTAAATCGTGTTCTGCTCTCTTTCAAATTTGCGTAGAAAAGTATTGATTGAATATTGATTGGGCTTCGTCAAATGAAAGATAAGGAAGTGATTTTGAAATCTGTCTAACAATAAAAACCTATTAATAAATGAAAAACAAAGACTACACATAAATAAACAAAATCACGGCTTTGAATTTGTCAGCAGTGGGGAATCGGGAAACGGACGTTTCGTCCTTTGGGCACTCGATCCACCTTCCACGAGGACAAACCTAGAAAGGCGTGAAACAGACATGGAAGAAACCCTCGCTCCCGATAGTTAGGCTAAAGGTTTTCTGATGCACTTCCGCACTTGTTTTTAGCTGTTGTGTTTTTGATCGGGAGTCACTGTCGGGAGTGAGGGTGACTTCCATTTCTGTTTCATACCTTTCTGGGTTTGTCATCGTGGAGGGTGAATCAGGCTGATGAGTCCCCAACAAGGACGAAACAGCTGTTCCCGATTCCCGACTCACAGGGGTGATTTTGTCTATTTACGTGCAATTTTCTTTTATTAATAAATTTCCTGTACGTTAAACTGTGTTCTTGTGAATAAAATATCAAGAATCTTTTTTTTTCTTTTCCTTTTTGTTTTTTTTTTTTTTGTGTAAAGAAATAGAAATCAAAAGAAATTTTATATCGGATACTGATGTTGTAATTTTTTTTTCCCTGTAATATCCGACTCTGTGCAGATCTGATTATCGCACTTCTCCTTAACGAGACATCGGTTTCCGATGATTATTGGCACAAGTAAGTGAAGGAGCCGCAGACGACAGATAAAAAAAACCGGAGGTCTGTCATATCCCTAAGCACGACAGAGGGTGTGTCTATAAATGATAACCGCGGTTATGGTTACTACCACTCCGGTTATAGTTGTCACGTCACTGGTTACGCTGATGTAGAGCCTGGTTATTCCCCAACCCTTGCATTTGTAGATGCATGGTTACAAGATGGCTGACATTGTTAAGAGAATCTGTTGTTAGAAACTGAATGAAGTTCACCAGCCATCTTGAGCTACAGCAGTGTTTCCCAACCTTCTTTGTGCTGTGCCCCACCTAAAGTATCTAAGTATGCTATGCCACACCAAATTAGGTATAACTTCAAAAAGAAAAACATTTTAAAAAAAATAACCAACTTTTTTTACTTTCACAACCAAAAAAAACATTGCTCCATTTTCAAATTGCCCCCCTGTGGGGCGTGCGCCCCACGTTGGGAAACAGGGAGCTACAACAAAGAAGTAAAAATAAAATGACTGATTTTCAAGAAACTTCGCCAAATTAAAAAAAATACTTTCAATGGCAGTGTGATTGCTTCATTAATGACAAGTAACTAAAAATAAAATAACTATAATGTCATGCAACAGAATCAAGTTAAAAAAAAAAAAAAAAAAAAAAATAAAGAAAATTATTGGCGGTAAATTTTAATTTTTTTAATTCGCCTCATGTATGTATATGAAACAAAGAAGTAAAATAATTTTTTTTCTTAATTTAATCGTCGAGTAAAAAGCAACTCTATATTGTAAAATAGAAATGTAATGTAAAATGCGTCCATTGTGTCGTCT
>JAFIDM010000003.1:16746446-16811382 GCA_023159025.1 Thereuonema tuberculata | reverse complement strand
CCCCTAGCATATCGCAAACTAAACAGACTTATGCAAACAGTGGCGTACCAACGCCTTTGGGGGCCCGGGGCGGGAGTTCCATTATTCAATAACCAAAAAAAAAGAAAATACTTGGGTGGATGGGGCCTCTGGGCTGACTGGTGGGGCCCCCTAGGCTTGCTTTTACAACCAAAAAAAAAAAGGAAATAAGCTGGCTGGTGGGGCCCCTCCCAGGCGGGGGCCCGAGGCAGACCGCCCCCCCCCCCTATTGGTACGCTACTGTATGCAAACAAACTTATGCATTTTCTTTGACTGACAGAATGTAATTAAAAATTAGCAAACGGTTATCGTGTAGCATCTTCGGGATGTATCGAGTTATTTAAACGAAATCAAGAATGAACTTATTCAGCAAACTTTTCAAATCTATACAAAACAAGAAATAAGTTCATCACAAATCTAACCAAATTGCCTTTCTGGTTCGATTATTGGGAAGGAATCGGGAACGGCCGTTTCGTCCTACAGGGGACTCATCAGCCCGATCTCCGCCTTCCCTGATAAAAGACCCAGAAAGGCAAGATCATATATGGCTTATCACGTATGTTGTTATTAGTTGTGCAAATAAGAGGTTATTAGTTGTGCAAATTGACACAACATTTATTGTTGTTATTTTTTGTTCTTCGGGGGTCACTGCCAGGTGTGACGGTGGCCTCCATCTATGATCTTGCCTTTCTGGATCTTTTGTCGGGGAAGGCGGAGATCGGGCTGATGAGTCCCCTATAGGACGAAACGGCCGTTCCCGATTCCTTCCCGATAATCGAACCAGAAAGGCAATTTGGTTAGATTTGTGCTGAACTTATTTCTTGTTTTATATTATTTTTCGTCACGTTAAACTCTTTTCAAACCTACAATTGACGGTAAATAAATAAGAAGTGTTATTTACTTACCGCCAATTACAAATGAAAAGCTCGGTCTGGTTAGTTAACCTCCTTTCAGGTAAATGGACAGTTCCACAGTGAATATATGCTACGTTGAAAGGAAAAAGGTTTATTATTGAGTATTATTAAGTGAAATTATTATTTTATTACAGGTAAAATAAAAGTACTATTTTAGTATATGTAAAAACGCACAGTACAAGGATTTATTAAGAATAAAATAAAACGAAATAAAGTAAGAACACTGTAGACAATAACCTGGCACTCAGGTCTCAAGTCACTTCTTTATCCCTTAAATGAGTTTTACCCATGAGGAGACCTAGCTAAATCGCTTTCTCGTAACTGAAAACGGTAGATTCACCCCATTTTATCAAAATCCTTGGGCACGTTTTCAAGATAAAGTTCATAAGAATTGCTCGCTTTTTAGTATTCAAATTGGTTAATTTAATTGCAAACAGATCCAAACCCTTTATTTTAAAAAGGAATTTATTAGAGAAAGCTTAATGACAGCAGTGAAAATGTTGTGCCCAGAACAATTAAAAAAAATCAAAAATGAAAGTTTAAGTAGAAATACTGTGGCTAGCAGAATCAACGAAACAGCTGAGAATTTTAGGAATCAGTTAAGTTCAACAACATCAACATTTGCCTACTCTACTGCAATCGACGAAAATACAGACATTAGAGATATCAGTCAGTTGGCAGTTTTATTTGCCCGTGAAATATGAACCTAAAAGTGTCTGAAGAGCTTTTGAAAATTGTTCCTATGTATCATACAATCACTGGAACTGATATTTTTATGCACTCTTGGATGTTCTTAATAAATGTAAGTTATCATTGGAAAAGATGGTTTGTCTTTCAACTGATGATGCAGCCGCCATGACGAGAATTATGAAGGGAGTTTTTGCAAAACTGAAAGAAACATGCAATGAACGTGGTAAACAATTATTTTGAACATTTTTATTGCTTTATTCACTAGCAACTAGTGTCTTCCAAAGTATTAAATATCGAACTTGTGCTAAAAACTGTCGCTAAAATTGTAAATATTATTCGAGCACGTGAACTTAATCATCGCAAATTGTTTCATTTCTGGAAGACATAGGAAGTGAATACAACGATCTACCCTATTTCACGAAAGCTCGATAGCTTTATATCAAAGTCTTAAAACGATTCTTCGAAGTACTGGACGAAATCCATAATTTTCTTGGAAACCAAAACGTTATGAATGCGCCGAGTTAAAAGAGGGACAGTGGATAAAAGACCCGCGCTTCTTTATGGACATTACAAGTCATCTCACTTAACTTAATCTTTAGCTTCAAGTCAAAAATCGCATTGTTACCACGCTATTTGATAATATTAGCATTTTGAAACAAAACGCATTACTTTGGCAAAAGCAAATAGAAAAAGAAAAACTTGTATCATTTTGAAAGTTCTCTGATGCTAAAATCTCCTGAATTCACATTTGCAGAATATACTCATCAAATTACGTTGTTAGAAATGGAGTTCGGTAGAAGATTTTCTGATTTCAAAAACTGTGAATTACGGTATCGTCTTTTTACTTCGCCTCTGTCTACTGATGTTGAAATTGTTGATGATAACTTCCCAAATGGAGTTAACTGAAATCCAATGTGACTTTTTGTTGAAGCAAAACTATACACAAGTTGGAATTTCACTTATTTATCCGGGGATCGGTTTTCCAAAGTGTTATCTTTCGTTATCCGTCTACTGGTAATGTTCGGGAGCAGACATTTATGCGAAAAAAGCATTTTCTTTACTGAAAAATAACTCCAGAAAGTTCAAGATGAACTGCTCAGCATCTATCGTCAATTTTGGAAATTACCTCATCTCAAGACATTCAACCAATTTATGATGATTTGCTTTGTGGAAAACGGTGCCTAGTGTCCTCGAAAAATAATATAATAATATAAAATTTCATTTTGTTCTAAGTTTTGTGTAATTTCTATTTCTGTTATTTTTTTATATAAATAATTGCTATATTCGGAAATTAATGTCTTTTTTTGGTCCTATTTTTATATTTTTTTTAACTTTGAAAACATGCAGCTCTCGGCCTAATGCAAAATAAATTTTATGGCTCTTGGTGCAAAATGAGTTTAACACGACTTGTCTAGAACAAGGACAAGAATAAGTAGGAAAATACTCTACTCCTTTTCAACAATGTGAGAAACATCTTTTCAATGAATTCGCTTTCAGTAACGTCTATCAAACTATCAGGAGAAAAGGAACTCAGATGTTGTCTTGCTACATTACATGAAATTCAACTGACGTATCTAGAATTTTATTCGATTTCTCCAATCTAATAAAAAAACTTTCGTGGTGTTAAAATAGCAGACAGATCATTTTATTAGGGAATCATTCATAGGGAAGAAAGCGAAGTCGACATAACATCCCCGTCACTAAATAGCATTTTCTAAGACCAGTGCTGTGCTGTAAGGAAGATAAGCAAAGCAGGGGAGCGTCTATGTATTCTTGGGCGGCAGTGGATATTTCGAATCAGCGTTTTATTTTTTTTATTTTTTTGTTTATTTGTTTGAACGAGCCAGGAGGAAGAGGAGATTTATAAATTGCAGGAAGACGGCAGAAACCCTAGTGCCGGCTCTCGTCTTTTTCTCCTTTTCTAAATCTTGGGATGGAATTAATGGTTGTCTGATTGTGGGGCATCATTTCAGTTGTCGCTCTATAAACTCCTCGAATTTCAGATTCCTAAGCTGTCGGGAAAAATCACAAGTGTTCAGACAGAACTACTCCAAGCGTGTTCTTTCCTTTATAGAGTTGGAATTTTTGAGAGTCAGGTTCTTACGTATTAATAAATTAACAGTTTTGCGCATCGGTTATAATCCTAAAACTCAGTTTACTACATTTTTGCCAAAGTCGTGTTGGTAGACTTAAGTGAGCAGATGTATTTCATTAGGTCTTTATTAATATAAATTAAAAAGAAATAGCTATTATCGATCTCCTATACAAATGAGATTTGAAATTAACACAATCTCAACACAAAACAATTTGCAGATCCCATTCTGCTGAGAATCATTTTAAGTAGAAGTTCTGTTTCAAATTACTTTAGTTGAAATTCAAATAGTTTTTAAGAGCAATGTAAGGAATTAAATAATAATTTACCAACTTATAAAACAAACAAAACCCGCTGTAATTTGCTTTTCATTAAATTAATATGCATAGAAGTGAATATTGTAGATATATTTAATGTCTCAATGTTCTACGAATTGTCTTAAGTTTACAGCAAGGATAAGTTTTTAAAAAAATAAATAAATAAAATAAAAATATGAAAAATTTCGAATATGCTATTCGAATCTTCAATGAACTGACATAAATTTTTGAAAAGTTCTTCGTGTTGGAACTATCAATTTACAGTCTGGTTAATTTAGTGTCAAAGTCTCATGAAGTTAGACTTACTTCTTAAAATGAATACGAACTTAATTCATTTTTCTGTTTAAGAAATTGTATTGATATAAATAAGTAAACATTACTGGCATTTTCTTCGTAGTATATTCAATAAACAAAAAAAAGAAAAACCAAATTTTTAATTGTATGTATGTGTATGTATATGTGTGTAAGAATAATGCTTCTTTTTAAGAAGCCTAAGAAGGCTGAAACAACTGTCCTAGATTACCAACGTGATAGCTCAGGGTGCGAGAACCTTTTGTTTACTCAGGTGCAGTCATTATTTCTTCGCTTTATGATATATCCCTGCACGTTAAACTTTCAAAAAAAAATAATCCCTATCCTTCAACAGAAGCAATTTTTGATAAAATTATTGAAATTTTATTAAGTTCTAGAAATAAGACAATGTGTTACTATTAACTGGAGAACCTTTATCCTTGTTAATGCAGGATAGCTCTTTATTGTGCAAGCCTCGATTATTTTTAGACATTGAGATAACTTCAGCGTGTATACATTGTTGCTATTGTTATTAGATCTTATTATTGTTATTTATTTTTGCGAAATTGAAACGATAGAACTTGAAACGATAGCGTCTGTGAAATAGTGTTTATAGTTGTATGAAATTTGGGTGACTTTGAAGAAGAAGTATATTTAGTATATTTAATATAAACGAAGAGATTTTTTATGATATTATTTTGTAAGCTCTAAAATTTCTTAATGATATTTTTCTTTGTAATTTTAATAATAATGATTTATGTTCCTTCTTATTTATTTCTTCTTGCTAAATTTCAGCATGACTGAAACTGTTACAAAAGTAATAACTGGTTTCAGCCCTGTTTCATAAATTATTTTCAAGTTCTTGAAATTTAGACCCCAAAATCTTTGGGAACATCTACAGAGCCTCTCCAAAATTATTAAACACTAGCTGGCTACCGTCGCTTCGCTCGGGAAGCCTTGCATATGTAACGTAAAAAACAAGCTTTATTTATTTAGTAAATTAATATCGAGATCAGTATTCGACTTCCCAGCCCTTTGTGGCCTTCTCCACACCCTTATCACTTGAACCCTTCCCCAGTTTGTAAAAAAGGTTACGTGATTATTACCAATTAATGTTGGATTCTAAATTAAATTTTAAATTTTAAAAATATTCAACATATTAATTAACCGTAACGAATGTTTATACATCGTCTAACAGAATTATCAGGCAACTCGAGAGTTAATCGTGTTCCGCGCCTGCAAAGAATCTCCTTAAACACCCTCGATTTAAAACTGTGGTGCTCTTTGTGGGCTTCTCTACACCCCTATCAGTTGAAACCTTCCGCAGTTGATAAAAAATCACAAATGATCATTAGAAATTAATGTTATATTCTAAATTAAAGTTTAAGTTGTAAAAAATATCCAACGTATTAATTATCCGTATCATATATTTATCACTGTATACATCGCCTAATAGAATTATCAGATAACTCGTGAGTTAATCGTACTCCACACCTGCAAAGAATGTCGATTTAAGTAAGACTTGTGATCATTACAATCTATCCTTGTCCGTGTCATAGACTACTTGTAAGGTAGGTCCCAAAGGTGGCCAGAGTGCACAAGGTGGCCATCTGCTTATATAATATAGTAATACACAAAATAGTCGGTATATGGCACCTGCTACTTGACAGCTGTCGCACTCTAGCGCTGGCTACTGAAATCTAAGCCATTTCGACGAGATGTCGGCCATTATTGAGAAGACATTTGTTTTTGAGCATCGTTGTTCTTACTTTCCGGTAAATAATAAATTAAATTTAATCGTGTAAAGTTTTGTTAAATGCAAGTTGTTGTATATTTTATTAAAGTTCGGCCACTACTCATTCAGGACGTATTGTCACAGTTTAAGAATTTCATTGTAATGACATTGTTTATTTGTGAAAACAATGTGCTGAGATGTGTGCACAAGGTGGCCCGCCAACCTGACCACCTGACCATAAAATAATTGACATGAGACTGTGCACCCAATGTTTAAGATATGTCCACGAGGAGTGTGAAGGACTTACAAAAGGTGGCAAAATCAAAGATTTCAAGCGTATTTTTTGCATTCACTCAGATTGAAAGACTTACACAAGGCGACAGAATCAAAAATTTTAAGTGTACTTTTTGAAAGACTTTTTCCCTCTATATTTTGTACGCATATTTAGTATTAGGACTTCAGGCATGTAAAACTAGCAGCTTATAAAATACTGAATTTAGTCATAAAGTGTTAAGTGTCCCCTGGAAAAATAACCCCTGGAAAATATAATTTTTAACAAACTAAATATGTTTTAAGAAAAATAATATCAATATGTCTTGCTTAGAGAAGGTTCAGGGTGATGACCCCTAGATTTTTTTAATATTCCCGCAACCGTTAAATTATAAAAAATCAGCAAAGCTTAACTATGGCCACCTTTGGGTCACCTACCTTATGCAAAATTTCCTTCCGATTCTTAAAATCCATTCCGATCTGTTGAGGCGTGATTGAACGACATACAATCTTACAGATTTTCAGTTTTTTTTTTGTTAGTTAAGATTTTACTTCCAATGACTCCAAAATGTTTTTTTCTAATTCAGAATGTTATCAATAATTTTTCCTAAAAATCTAAAGTTTTTAGTAATATTCATAGCTTTCTTATTAAAGTTTATCTTAACAACATGTTGGTTTCTTTGTTTGTTGTTTTTTGAACGTTTATATTTAATTTAGCTACGAAGAATTAACATCTTTTCCAACAGAGTTTAAGTTATTAATAATATTTAAGACTTCTTTATTACTATTTATCAATAACCATATTGTCAATAAATGTCACCACTTCAACTTCTTTTTCAGAAATTGTTTCAATCCTGGGGAAAAATACAGAGGGGGTTTCCCGTTGCCGTCCTCAGGAAGCCATTATGGAAATGACGTCAGACCCAAAGAGAAAGTGAAGAAAAGGCTGACAAGCACTAGGAACAGAAATTAAACATCCAAGCCACTGCCGGGATTCGAACCCAGGATCCGACATACACACAGGGCCCCCACAAGGGGGGGTCAGTGGGGCCCTCAGCACCGGGGCCCGGCCGTCAAAGGGGCCCGCTGGCTGCGGTCTATTTAAGGATCACATAATGGATCTTTTAGCTTCCATTACAACTGAACATGAGCACTTGTTTCTTTATACCATTTTATAATGAAAACATTCAAATTTTTCACTAAATTAAAGAATTTGTAAAAAAAAAAAATATTATAAATATGGTTAATTTAAGATTCAGGTTATGAATTCTTGGAATCAATTTACATTGCATTTTTCCGTTTTAAGGAAATATTTAAAATAATGACGCAGCTATGGTTCCATCACAGAAGAGAGAGGAAGTATTGTATGAAGCATAGTTTTTGTCTCTAGTTCGAAGTTTGTTCTCCTCAGGCAGCATTAAATGGTTTAGTTTCTGTAATAAATACTGGTGAAAAAGTTATTTATGAGTCGTCGTATGATACCAAAAAAAAAAAAAATTATAATTGTAATAGTTGACACATCTTATTTATTTCTTTGATATCATTTTGAGGGCGAAATCCTATCAATTAAAGAGAATAAGCTTATATAGGAATCTATTCAAGAAAAACTAATCAAAAATACTGGATTCTGGATGAAATCTTAACTTTCGAAGAAATTTAAGGATTCAGTTGACCTTATTACTCCAAAATACTTGAGTGCAGCCCATAGCGACTTTTCTCCCCATTACTGTTTTCGCACATATTTGTTAATTAGTGGACCCCAGGACATGCGGCAAAATTTCAAAGAACACCACTTTCCAATTGTTGCTAATCCTTCCAAAGGTAAAGTTTTTGAAGACAGAGGTTTCAAAGGAAGTCATTGTTATATTCTTCTCTGTCTAACAAACATCTTCCGAGGCTTTTGCAAACTTCAGAATCCACAGCGGTTTTGATCACTGAAGATCTTCTTATGGTAAGTTATTACTTATATTAAGTTTTTGCCTATACATTTTTTTGTTAGGCTTTAATTTAAGTATTATCAAAGTATCTATTCTAATGAAGTTTTACTAATGGGAAAACAGATTTATATTGTAAAAATTCAATGATTTACAGAGAATCAAAACCCAATCATTGACGTTTTGTGTGTCGGGAGTATAAAATTTCTTTGATAAGTTTAAATTGAAATTTAAGTTATTGTGGAGTGATCAATTATCAAAAGTGTTACAATAAAATACAAAATTGTTGATCTAATCTTTTACTTGGCATTCAATAAAAGTGCCTTTGCAGAAATTGTCTTTCAAATGGGTCTGTTTTTCCTTTTTTTTTTTTGTTTTACCATTCTAAAGAAAGTTAAGCCAAAAAAGTGACTGATTCACATTTTAGTAAATTAGTGAAAATATTTTCTATAGTGCATCATAATTTTCCGATGAAAATGTGTGTGCGAAGGCTTATTCATTGTCCAGCTGTGATTTTCATCTCATTTTTTGAATTATTCTGGACTTGCTTTTCATTGAAAATATTACTGAGTTGTTCATTTTCATTTCACAATGTATCAAACATAGTTTTAAGATTTTTTTTTTTTTTTTTTTTTTTTTTTCCTAAAAGCTTTGGTTTTCAGAGACATTGTCACAATTTTTTTTTCTTAAAATATTTGGTAGTAGAAGTCATGTATACGTAATTATAATATTTTTTTGTCTAAAAATTACAAACTTAAAAAATAAAAAAAAAAAAATTATCTTAAAATACTGTTAGTTGAAGAAAAATTTCGAAATTAATTAGCTTAATTTATCTTAACATAACATTAACATAAATAAAAATGAAAGGGAAAAATATTGCTGCGTTTCAGTTACGTACCTAATCCAAATCTGTCCTCTATTTTTAATTTACTGTAAGATTTGTTTTATTAATTTTTTAATGTTATTCATTTATTTCTTGAGTTTGACTGTCAAAGCTGAAATATTGCAAGGTTTATAAAAAATAATCAGAAAAGTATAATGGCAGCAATTATGTATGTGTATAGACATAGTTATGTTAAATAATTCAAATTAACAAGTTACCTAATTCTCCAGAGATCACCAGCATATATCCCGAAAAAAAATAATCCTCAAAAAATCCACAATCCTCAAAAAAATAATCTCCGCCAACGCATCAGATTAGCTAGTCCAGATCCTTTAACAAAAAAAATGCCATCTGCCGTCGATGACCGAATAATGTTATTGTTATTTGTTTTACTTTAAACCCGTTTGGATCTAATTTATTTTCTATTCGTTTACCAATTATTTTTATCTGACAAGAATATGATCCCTTTTTACTAGTAAACAGAAATCAGTTTCATGCAAGGGCCCGACAAAATTTTATAAATCTTACTTAAATATGTACTTATGTTTTTATCTTTTGCATGAATAAATCCTTTTATTATTTGTTAATAAAAAAAAATATGTAACCACGTGGTTTCAGATTCTGAATAAATTCATTCATAACTCTCCTAAAATTTTCACGAGATGCAGGCAATTTGCACTAAAATTGTGCAATTATTATGCAGTAATGTTAGACTGTACTCCCGATATTAGCCACCAGGAAGAAACAACTATTATTGTGCGATTTGGGCATTTAAATAATATTAATAAAAAAATTGAAATTAGAGAACATTTTTAGGCTTTTGTCCTATATTAGATTCTAATGGAGAGGGACTAACCAGATTTATAATAGACTTTTTAAATCAAGAAAATATTACGATATGCGAGGCCAAGGCTATGATAACGGCGCTAATATGAAAGAAAAACAATGGTCTCCAAAAAAAAAAAAAAAAATTAATTATAAATCCTTGAGCTTTTTATGTGCCATGTGCTTCACACAGTTTAAATTTAGTAATTAATGATGCCGCAAAGGCGTCTCTAGAAATTACTAACGTTTTTACTTTGATTCAAGAAATTTATGTTTTCTTTTCGAAGTCAACTCATCGTTGGCAAATTTTAATGAAAGAGTGTCCTTCACTGACCGTTAAACAAGTATCTGAAACAAGGTGGGAAAGTAGAATCGACGCTATAAAAGTTTTAAGATATAATTTGGAATCAATTTATGATGCATTATATGTTTTATTTAATGATTCATCTAGGAATGCTAATACAAGAAATATGGCTAAATCTCTTATAAAAAAAATTAAATCATACAAATTTATATATTCCTAGTTATTTGGTATAACATAAGGTAACATCTAAGGTAAATGTTGTAAGTAATTTTTGCAAAAATGTGATTTAGTTATACCAACTGCAATTGAAATGCTGCACGACCTCAATATTTACTCACAAGAATATAGATCGGATGATAATTTTAAAAATATGTTGAATGAAGCTCAAAAGATTGCACAGGAGATTGACTGTGAAACTAAGTTCCCAGCTTGATATTGTAAGACCTCGCAAAAGGTACATAAAAGAGAATATTTATGTATGAAAATGTGGATGAAAGTCCTGAATTGCCATTAGAAAATTATAAAGTTAATTTTTATTTCACTATTTTAGATACAGAAATATCCAAAATACAGGAAAGATTTGAGCTAATGACAGTTCATAACGAAACTTTTCAGTTTCTAAATAACATTTATTCGTTGCTGGAATTGAATCGAGTTACTAAAATAAAATATTGTATGGATTTGCAAATTAAATTACCCGATAATGAACAAAATGAATCTGATATAAATGCGTTAGATTTATGTGATGAAATTGAAATCTTTTTAACATACTTGAAGCCCTGCATGAATGCATTAGCAGTTTTAGATTATATATTTTCAAATGATCTTACTCCAATGTTTCCAAATATAACAATTGCATTATGAATATTTTTGACAATACCTGTGACAGTGGCTTCCGGTGAAAGAAGTTTTTTTTAAATTAATAAAAAATTATTTAAGATCTACTATGTCACAAGAACGATTAACAAACTTGAGTTTAATCAGTATTGAAAATAAAATAGCTGCGATTTAGACACATCAGATTTAATTAATGAATTTGCGCTCAAAAAGGCAAGAAAAGTTAATTTTTAATTAAAATTTACTGTATAATTTTTTTATAATGAACTTTTGGATTTTATTTTGCTTAGTAATTGAAACTTCATTAAGCCCATTTGCAAGGAAATTTTTATGTCTGATAATCGATTTTTATTTCTTTGAAAATCCAATTATTTAAACCACAATCACTTAAGGAATTTGGAAAAAATCCTATATAATAATATAAAAGCTTTCTAATAATAAAACTTTTAACTTTTTAAAGTTTTGTAAAAAATGGAGCCTGAGGAAGCATAGGAAGCTACCTTTGCGAAATATCGTAGTTATGATGTCTTTATTTGAAGTAAATATGGTTTCCATATAAAAATAACGAATGACAAAGTTTGTCATTATTTTTTTATTAGGGGCGGCAACTTTTGCCTGGCACCCCGGCGCCAACATACCTTGGGGCGGCCCTGGATCTAATAGATTTCTGCTGTTTCTTAATTATTCTTAAGTTAACGCGGAACACTTGGGGGCGATGACATGTTCCTGTTATCAGCTCAGTATTCGCCAGTAAGGTAGTCGTATCATCACCTCCAATATACATGCCAGGATACGTAGTGGCATGAAAAATCAGTGTCAACGGTTGTGTGAATCAGTAAAAATTTAAAAGAAAAGAACTAGTGCTTCGTTTCCTTGGTCAACGAGTCATCCCGATTCCAGAGACGTGCATATTGGGGCCCGAACCAATCTTTGCTCATTATAAGTACCCTTTATTGCGTTATATTTGTCGTGAGGGGAAGAAAAGTGATATCCGGAATATTATGCTACTAAAGACATTATCTAATTCAAAACAATCCTAGTTCAGAAAGTAGCCCACTTTAAATAATTCGATTGGTCGAAGAGAAAGACTGTTTTTAAAACTATCATTTTACATTACACATAAAACTATTAGGTCTACTGGTTTTAATCAACTAAGAAAATTTACCTATATATAATTTATTGTTTGTCTATCTTGCTTTTTTTTAAGCTGAATTTTTTTTTACTTTTCTTTGCCTAATTCGTTGTTTGTTTATTATTTTCGAGGCGATTGTATTTATTAAAAGGCGGACAACTGTTGTTGTTTTTTCTTGCAGCACAATCATTGCAATCAGATTTTCATAGGAAGAAACGGCTCCATTATTAATTTTGTTTAATTTAATACATATGTATGTTTGTTTGCGTATTTTTTTAAAATAAAGAAAATATATCAGTGTAGGAACTTTTTTCGAACAGTCACCAGTAATATAAAAGTTTGTTTAATTCATCTCGTGTTTATTCTCTTTTATTTGTAGACAATACTTTAAATGAATGTCATTGTTTAAAAATAATTAGCACATGATAAAAAGATTATTAATTCATATTTTAAAAGCTAAGAAAACAATAAAATACTCATCAAGGACGGTTTCAACCCACAACTGTTGGGTTATCGTCAGCTCCTCTTTTTATTTAGATAATGAAAGATTTAATTTTATAATTACTAGTGCAGAATTTATTTAATTTTCAGGCATTACTCATTGAGTTCAGCCTGTTTGGAGAGTATTTCATTCACTATTTCGATACTATTAAGAAGTAAGTGTAGAATTTGAAGTTTTGATGTTGTATCGCTTCTGTACATTCCGTGAAAAGTTTGGTAGTGGTTTGTAATCATCTTTATCACATTCCCAGATTTTTCTTTTACTTCCATATTTTTTTTTTAAATTTATGATTAATTTTTTTTTTTAATGTGTGTTAAAATTAATTTAATAAAAAGATGAGAGACAAATAATCACATTTTAAAAAATTTAGAAGGTGAGATTTCGAAAGTCTGAAGGTGTTTGATTCCTTTTTTGTTTTTTTGGTTGGCGATTTGGGGGTTCCGTTTTCTATTTTTTATTTTGGTTAGCGATTTAAGGATTCGGTAATTTTTTTTTTTTTTTTTTTTGGTTGGCGATTTACGGATTCGGTTTTTTTTAATTTTATTTTGGTTGGTGATTTGGGGATTCCGTTTTTTTTTATTTTGTTCATACATGGGGGGGGGGGGGGGGCCGGTATTGCATTTGGTACCTGGGCCCGGAATTTGATGTGGGGGGCCTGCATACACAGTGTCTGTCACAGTGTCAGAGCATAACTGCCGCCCGGGTCACAATACCTTTATGGCGCCCCCACCACCCCCGAAATCCCGGAAATCTTGTTTGTCTTGGGGACCATTGGGCGCCCCTCTGGAATGACGTCCGGGGAATGATAGGCACCCCTTGCCCTCCCCCATTCCCCGCTATGCCCCTGGACACACCTGCCTCATCTAAACACTAGGCCGTACCGGAATGACATTTTTTCAATGAAGTCATCAAAATACAAAGTAGAGTCTTTCAGATTCTCTATATTTTGGTTCCTATCTGTTTAAAAATATAAAAGTTCAAGAATTAAATGACTTAAATCAGATAATTTCCAACAAATTTCCGAATAATGTTTCCTGTGTACAATCAGTATATCTTATTCATACACTTTTTTACTGAAATTGCAACAATATAAAAAAATGGATGCAATCTATTTACATAATTTCTAAAAAGTAAAAGATTTTTTTTTAAATGTTTTTCAGAAAGCTGCAATGTAATATATAAATTTTGGAAAAGTGTTCTTCCGATTTTAAGATTTTGAAAACCAAAATCGTCGTTCTTTCGTTAAATTTGTGTTGATGTAAACACAGTTGTTTTATCACTAATGAAACTCAAATTTACATTAAAAACAAGTTTTTGTTCTTATTTTTACTTTCAGATTTTTACTATTTTGAGAAAGAAAAAAAAAATCAGATACTGTAATCTCAGTAATAACCCGAAGCCGATGAAAATACGAAAGGATTTGCGTTGATTAATAAGTCAGCTCAAACATTGACATAATGCATTTAATAATGACAAATTCTTGATCATTCCCCAAACTTGCTAACTTTGCAAATTATGAATTTTCATTGTTTCCTTGTCTGGACTAAGACGTTGATTCGTGAATCTTCGAACTATTCACCACGAATGGAAACAAAGTAGACGTAATTCACTCTATCGAATACAACATTTAATCCACAACCGAAGAATGTACACATAAAAAAAAAAAGGGATTCAAGACGACTGCAAAAATATCAGCATTAAATTGATCTGCTTGTATTTGCATCGAAAAAGAAATTATTTTGTAATCAGGCCAACTCTGTATACTGTATTTAACATATATTTCTACAACTATTCTATTTAAAAAGTGCATTTTTAATAGTAAGTTGTAGACATTCAAAAAAATAAAAACCTACCAAGCATTCAAAATTTTCTTTTACAGAATACTACATTGTTTTAAACTTTATAAACAAATTAAGTTGATACCAAAAGAACTGTGCTTCTCTAAATATTTTGTTTTGTATCATAATTGGGACAGAATCACACATCATAAAAGTTTTATGTATATTATGCAGTCACTTTTATCATTTCAGTTTTTCTTCGTAGATTTACTGAATTCTTCTTCCATTTCTATTAATTTACTTTCAATTGTCTTCAGAGCTGTTCGGTTGTATTATTTTAAGTCGATTTTGTAAAATATTCTTAAAAGAAAAGAGACGAAGCTCAACCTTAAATGAAGGTGATGAAAGCAAACCTCAAGACGTAGGTTGAACAGAGAAAGAAAGTATGTGTGGAAGCATCTGTTTTATTTGTTTTTACAGATGGTCTTGGAACCACTTCGCACCAACTTGCTGGTTTCCGCTGACATTGCATTCCATTGGTGCACGAAAATCTAAGTTGCAATTGATAAGTCGATATAATTTATTTGTTTATTATAAAAACTATTTGTTTTTCTTATTGCTATTTTTGAAAATGGAATCTGAAGAAACAATTTCAATGTGGATCGTGCACTAATTGATCTTAAACCTGCTCTTTTTTAATCATTCAGTTGTGATCCAAAGGGCGTAGGTATTTCTTTCCACTCTGTTCCACTGTTCATTCGAAGGAATCACAAGGAAAATTAACCGATGATCGGATCACCGAATACGATCATTCAAATTTTAATTGTGATTTAATAGATTTTGTGTCATATTTATAAGATGCAGCTATTTAATACAGGCTTCGAACCCTTCCCTTCCATTTGTATTACAACTTTCAAAATTAAATAAATAAGTAAATATAAGAGAATTCCTCATGTTAAATTTCTTTTCAAGATCAACATGTTTTTGAATGTTTCCGAAAGATATGGTGATCTTGAAAACAGAAATTTAACTTGACGAATTCTCTTAAATAAAAATGATGACTCAACCATACACTTACTAACTATACTAAAATTTAATACAAGGAATAAGTACACAATCGATTTCAGCAGCACGCTTTCTGCTATTGTGTACAAAAAATTATAATATGTAACACCCTTACATATGCAAAACATGATTATGTAAATTAAAGATATGGCGCATCAAGTCGAAGCAGGTCCAATCAATATCGAGATGGGCGTGCATCTATGACGTCATCAGGAATAGCATCAGCGACCTCTGGTAATCATTGGAAAACGGAAGTTGCAATCCTCTGCTATTGTGTACAAAAAAGTATAATGCGTAACACCCTTACATATGCAAAACATGATTAAATTAAACATGTAAATTAAAGAAATAGTGCATCAAGACGAAGCACATCCAATCAATAACGAGATGGGCGTGCATCTATGACATCATCAGGAATAGCATCAGCGACCTCTTGTAACCATTGGAAAACGGAAGTTGCAATCTGCTAATGTGGATTCCTTCAAGCAATGTGAGCGTGATCTAAGAAAAAAAAAGATACAAAATTAAAAAAATTTAATCTGAAATGAAAATTTAATCAACCATGTGGGAGTAAACACTTCTCCTAAAGTCTCATTTTTTAAAAAAACTTCATTTTGTGATCTTTTTTTTTTTTTTTTTTGCAGCAAACGTTTTTAATCACTTCATCATAACAAAGAATGGAGTCCATCTCTTGTTCGACGATATCTCTTGTTCCCTTCGACTTAGATTTCTTAATCTCTGTTGCCTCATTCTTAAGTAACAGCCTTTTATGAGCTTGAACTTGCTAGAGCTCCTTTCTCCAGATACAACAGAGATTAGGAAATTCTCATAGTGTTACAACATTAGGTTAAGCCTTTTCAAGTCTGTTTTAATAAAAAAAAAATCTCAAGCTGAAGGTGCTTTTTTTTTTTTTTTGTCAACTTTCAAAGCATGGAATTTAAAACTTTCCATTTCCTTAAGGAACTCGTCTTCATTCATGTCATATTTTCAAGATTCCTTTGCCCTAATCTTGAGATCTTTCATTTCCATTCATACATTTCTGTTCCATGCAAAAAAGATAATTTTTCATTTATTTTTCTCAGTTTTCCTGGAATTTGGTATGGGGTTCTCAAACAATCCTGTCAACGATTTCCAATAGAGAAATCCTACAACGGATCCTTCTGTGAATATCTGATGCATCGTAAGCACTTTCATCCAACGTCCTCTTCTTCTTGATTCCTTGAACTTTGCAGAAACGTTCTTACTCTGGCTTACGTTTAGCCTCAGTCACTGCATCAGATACAGCACTGTGGATTGCATGAGTTTTATCAGGCCATGAATACCGTATTTACTCGCATAATTTCCCCTTTTTTTTCATCAATATTTTGAGAAAAAAAAGGGGGGTGGGGAAATTACGCGATGTTTTTCAATTTGAGGAAAAAAAATATGGTGAAAGTGTAAGGAAAACCATGTTAAATATTGATTTTTAAAGCAAGAAATGTAATTAACAACAATTTTATTAACACGCAACATTTAAAATATAAGAAATCACATCTCAACATTTGTTTTTTCTTCAAAGTACAGTTATTGTTGTACTGATTCAGAAGGAGTCTGCTCTTGTACTGACCGGGGTGGGGGTGGAATCTTCCCCTAAAGTAGCGTGGGATAGAGAAATGCGGAAGTAACGGTACATTGTCGCGTCGTCGTGAGTTCACCGCCAGTCAAGATCATGTTGGAAACGCGTTGAAGTAGAGGTGGGGAAATTATGCGATAAAAATAAAAATTGAATTTTGTAATCCACAAAAACTGGGTTGGGGAAAATACGCGATGGGGGAAATTATGCGATTAAATACGGTATTTCTTAATGACTTATCTACTACGATATCATTTCGTTGAAGAAATTGACTGACAGGATCGATGTTTCACAGAAACATGTTACGGCAATAAACGCAAATTTGCTTTTCAGCAAAGAGTTGACTTTATTTCTGGTGTAGACACAGGACTGGTCTCC
This sequence comes from Thereuonema tuberculata, assembly GCA_023159025.1. Classification (NCBI taxonomy): domain Eukaryota; kingdom Metazoa; phylum Arthropoda; class Chilopoda; order Scutigeromorpha; family Scutigeridae; genus Thereuonema; species Thereuonema tuberculata. The sequence continues at coordinate 16,793,805 of JAFIDM010000003.1, read as the reverse complement.
AGTTTTTCAAGTGTTACCTACCCCTGTTGCTTTAAACCCTCTTCTTTAGTCAAGTGTGATAACTTTGTTTCAAGGTGTGAAAACAGCCTACATGCAAGCCTTTTTTTGTTTCTAATCTAGCAATAACTTTTACTTTTTGTTCATTTGTAGTTGTTTAAAAAATAAAACCACTCCTTCGTCAGTTATCTGCCGTCTCTCGTGCTTTTTCAGTCGCTGCTCTCATTCTTGTCATAAACACACGTTCAGGGTTGAAAATGTTACTTGGCCACTTATTTGGTTCATGAAAATCAAATACAAACTCCCTGTGACTAAGATCCTGAGTGTCTGCTAAGATTTCAGGAATGGAGTCGGAGTTCTGAGCAGCATCTGATGAGCTGGTTTGGTTAGCTGTACTATGTTTCTCAACTACTTTAAGATTCTGGTTATTTATAGACAACCACAAATCAGTTTTTGGTTGTTTTGTTGATTGTTTATTTGTTTTTGTTTTTTTAGTAATTTCAGTCTTGTTTATTAAGTTATTACATTTAGGTAGGGTTGTTTTTTTTTTTTTGTTTTTTTTTTTAAGATTTTTTTTCTTAAGGATAATAAGAATGGTCTTTTATACCTCAACTAATAATGCTGGATATAATTTTTTTATTTTTTTTATTTTTTGGAGCATGTTTAAATTTGGGGGAATGCGATTAGGTTTTCTTTTATTTATATTACACTAGTGGCAACCCGTGAAATATTCACGGAAGTAAACCAAATTCCACATTTTTGAAAAACCAAGATTGAAAAAGATGTTATAAGCTCATTTTTAAAAGCCATGACTTCCGTAATAGCCCACATATAGTTTGAATGACTAAGCCAAATTTTGTTAAAAAAAAAAATTGATATACCATTTTCAACAATAACAATAAGGAATGTCCAACAGCCAATACCAATCTTCCTTCCTGGGCAACAATGACAGCACATGTTACCCTACTGTTGAATAAGAAAAAGAAAGAAAATTCTGAATTTATGTTTTCTCAACAAAAAATATAATAGTATTTTAAGAGATATCACGATTCATCAAAACAGATCCAGAGGAAATTTACTTGTTTCTTATGGATAGACATTTATAATGAAATTCACAGCAAATATATACGAACTAAATACACCTAGAAAGGTACCTAAAGATCTGAAATCAAAAGTAAAGAAAAGATTGTCCTAATATTGTTGTCAGTAGCAACAAGGTTTCCTATGTTTTTCAGATGGGATTATGGTTGAAGTGGATTAAGTGTCTCAGGTAATTTAAATCAGAAAAAAGAAAAAAAAATAGGTAATGTATCATTTTTATAATGTAAACTTTATCTAATATAATGAAAAAAAAAAAAGTTGCCTTTTTTTTCCTCTTCATTTATATATGAATCTAAACCTCTTATTAGGGTCCAATGGCTCAAATATGAATGGAAGTGGTTGGGATTTTCCACTGGTTATTTCACCTCTACATGGATCCAGTGTTTGGTAAACGGGCATCGGAGATTAAAAAGCAGGTGAGCGTCAAGCTGGACCTTTAACCTCGACTTCCGTCCTGTTAGGCTAGTGATCGCAAGGCCAAATCTTATTGGAGGAAACGGAATTTCATACTCTGACCTTAAAATCTTTCGTAATGACGAAAACTGTCCATTTAAAGCCTCCAGATATGATTGAAAACTCTCCATAGACTTAACACATGCGAATGTGACGCCATCTATCGACAAAATATTACCGTACAACAACTGTTAATTAAGCAGCATTAGTATCAAAGAATTGTTTTGTTTTTTTAACAGAGTTTTACATTTTTGAGACGCATATATTTTAATTCTACAGTTTATTCAGTATTTTCTTCTTAAACATTAAAAAAAAATTAAAAACTGCAAGCAAAGCAATCCATTTATATTGTAGAAATTGGAATGAGCTATGCTTTTTTAGTTATCAATTTAAAAATAACTAAATGAAACAAATTAAAAAAAAACTTAATCGGATATTTTGTTGTTATAAAGGATTCTCATATTCTTTCTTGTAAGTAAATATAAAACTTTGATTGACTAATATCCTCTCCTTCTAAAATGACTGCTTTACATTCAACCTCTAAACAGGAAATGATAAAAATAGCGAAGCCCAAGAAGCTGTTCCTCGTCCATCATAACTGAAGTTCAGAGCCACCTGGCGTCATCCTTAGTTATTACAAAATGTAGATACAAAAACTTGAAATAGGCCAATTAATTTCAATTTACTTTTAATTAATTATTTGATTGAAAAAGAAAGAACAGTGACATTTTAAATATTGTTTGTGTATAATAATAAATTTCCTTTTTTATTCGGAATTATTACTTTTTTTAAATAACAATGGGTGAGGCCAAATTATTTACCAAGTGACATCTTGGAACAGCTGTTTCACGCTCTTTGGCAATCATCAGCCAGGAGCAGTCACATTCCGACGATCATTCATATTAGCCTCAGTACGGAGACTTTGTTATTTACTGATAACTGCTCCTGGCTGATGATTGCCAAAGAGCGTGAAACAGCTGTTTCAGGATTTCACTTGGTAGGCCTAAATAGATTGGTGTTACCCGTTGTTATTTATTAATAATTCAATGCGCAGATTGAATTTTTTATGCTTTAAAAAAAAATCCTTGAGGCCGGCGAACTGCTGGCACTTGAGTTTTCTATTGTGTATTTTTTCCTTTGAGGCACTACTGCGATTCCGACAATTATTACTTTTTTTTTTTTGCTCAAATACTTTAAAGCAAACGTATTTTTAATTCTGACAACATGCAAAATTTTGGTTAATTATAGTTTATATTATTTGGATTTTTATCTACTATTCCCTTTTATAGTCTTATTTTTTATATTTGCTAAAATTTTAATATTATATAACTGGAAGATTTAGTATGTTTGTGCATTTTAGTTCTTAATAATTAACTATATCCTTTTGTCATATGGCCATTCATTTAAATTTAAGTAAAAATCAGAAAAATTCAAAGCAATTCAAAATAAAGTACAGTAATTCCATGTGATTCTTCTGATTTCGAACAGAAATAGGAAAGAAGGAATCGCATGCGGTCCGTAACAATCGAACATCAGGCGCGAAATGTTCACATACAGGATCAGCATGATCCCTTGCCTTTTTTTCCTCTTCATTTATAAATGAATCTAAACCTAGGCCGAGCAATACTTGATTTTCAGGGGTATTTAACCCCAAAAGAAAAAGCCCTCTTTCACGATGCTTCTTCCAACCTTCCAATATGATGAATTGTCTAGGTAAATTCCAAGGGCGATTGATTGATTCTTCTATTGTACTTTGCATTTGAGGCTACACACTAGTCATCCTCATCTGTTATAGACCGTGGTCGATCTTAAGATGTTATTTTATTGCTGTTCCTGTAGTCTTGACAGCGACTTAATTTGTGTTTGAGGTGAAGAAACCTAATTGAGATGTTGTTTGAATAGCATTGATGGACAGAAGATTCAAATACACCTCACAACCACGTTCGAATTGTTTATAAAGTAGGCAGATACTATTTATGCAAAAACAAAAAGGTTGTTGAGCTATCAATGAAGTTGTCATTATACTCTGTCCAAAAATCATGAGCCCTGAACGATGAAGCCCCCTCTCGCACCGCCACACCCACAAACAGTCACACGCGCCTCCGTCCTACCTGTCGGCAATTCTTCTTCCCTTTTTCATCTATTGGGCCTATTTCTACAAAACTACGTTTTTTTAAACTGTTACCTTTTCGTAATTTTTATTACAATTATTAAATTCTACATATTATTCCTTGCAAAAAGAGTCCAAACACGGTGCAATTGTGATACTTCTGAGCATTTTAATGGTCTGTGGGTTTAAAAATATAAACGGTACAATATAATTAGATAAATAAATATAATTTAATAAATTAGATACAATATAACAAAGAGCGTTTACTAAGAGTAAAATAAAAGGTAATTGTATAAGGTAATCATTTTACAGGGTCATTTGGTTTATGACATACCTTATAAAAAATAAATTGCCGATATGTAGAACGGGCGCACGTGTGACTGTTTGTGTGCGTGATGGTGCGAGAGGAGCTTAATCGTCCAGGGCTCACGGTTCTTTGGACAGAGTATAAGTACAGATGACCAATGACAATACTTTTTGTTTGGATGAACTTTTTTTATTCCGCCTCGCCATTCCGAAGGAATTAATTTCTGGGACTCTCTTACGGTCGGTTTCTCCAAATAGCCTTAAGCTAATCCTGGATTAAGTTCAATTGAAATCAATAGAATTGTGACATGAGCTAATACTACAGTATTTTTCAAAAAAGAATGGTTTGCCATATATGATCATTCGATGGTAGCGATCGATTTTTGTCTGGAGCAAACGTCACCAGTCATAACGTGATCAACTGGAACTCCGAGCAGTCAGTCAAGATGGCGTCGGTTTGTGATCGCATAAGCGTGACCAAGAAGGACAAATTTTGCATAGCCAAGTAAGGGGAATAGTGTGGAACGTTTTTAATTAATAATAACAATAACCTAAAAATGTAATCATAACTGTAGGAAATATAAAAACCAGAATGTTTTCGTAATGTTTATAAGATTCAGTTATGGATTTTTGCAACATATGGCGCTGTTACGTTCTGGAAACATCAATTCATAAGGAAATTACGTGATAAAATGCTCTTCTTTCATGAACTGAACTGTATTACTATTTGGAAAAACCGGCCGTTAAGGTACGATAGGCACGAAAATCTTGAACAGATCCGATTAGTCTGTGGTCAAATGTACAAAAATTGGCTTCCGTGGGTTAGTTGATGATACAAGTGTGGGGATGGTCTCATTCTCTTCATTATAGTGTCTAGAATGAGGTTTTGGTTGATGGCCATTTCAAAAATCGTGCAAGTCGTAGAGGCAAAAAACAAAATGGCCGCCACACGAAATGTATTTGTGCCTCTATCACTAGAATCGTTGGTCCTACAATAAAAGTTCATAGGACCAAATTTGTTTGTCATAACATTCTCTAAAAAATTTGTCCTTACCACTTTTCTCGTAATTGCAACCCTTTAGCCACAAATGCTGTCCTTAATGAAAAATCAAAATGACCGCTAGATGAAATAGGTTTTTTGCCTATACCTTGATAACCGGAAGGAAATTTTAAACAAATGTATTTAAATCACAAATAACATTTGTAATTAATATTATTTAAACAATTTTTCTAAAATATTTTTCTTTACTTTCAGGATGACAACTGATTGAATATGGAGCCAGTGTACGATGCAAAGTTGTGCCACAAGAGGAAGGCAAAAACTGAACTGTGTTTTATTTGTTCTTCAACATCTTCTGAAAATTTTGTGTCTCAGCCAACAAGTGACAGTTATGGAAAAGTAGTTGAGTGTATTGTCAAACGTGCGAAGTATGGTGATACTAAATGTGATTCCATAAAAAAACGTTTCAGTCAGGGATTTAATGTCGAGACTTAAACAAGATAACATTCGATGGCACAGATCATGTTATCTGTCCGTAACGCACAAAAAAACAATTGATCGTTTAGAGAAAAAAACCCCATTGAGGTCTCACAACAACCACCTGAAGGTGAAGGCTCTTCGTCTGTTATGAAATCTACTCCGTTCACGATCTCGTACAATGAGTTACGAAAAATTTATAAAGTGCTTTTTCTGCGACAATGGTGGCTCGAGGAAAGATCCATTGAGAAAAGTTTCAACAGATAATGCTGGTCAAAACTTGCATACGGCAATCGAATTGGCAAATAATGATAAACTACGTGTGCGATTAAGTGAAGCTATGAATCTTACTGATGCACATGCAATTGATGTGTATCACGCAAAATGTTGGACCCAAAACGTTACTAATATTATTCGCTCCAATCAGACACAAAAGCATGAAGAAAGTACTTCTTATAACAGTTATGTTGCATCAGCAGCTGCACAAGTGGAAGGACAAAAGTGGTAAGGACAAATTTTGTAGAGAATGTTATGACAAACAAATTTGGTCCTATGAACTTTTGTCGTAGGACCAACGATTCTAGTGATAGAGGCACAAATACATTTCGTGTGGCGGCCATTTTGTTTTTTGCCGCTACGACGCACCTGCACGATTTTTGAAATGGCCATCATCCAAAACCTCATTCTAGACACTATAATGAAGAGAATGAGACCATCCCCACACTTGTATCATCAACTAACCCACGGATGTACATTTGACCACAGATACACTTGATACAGATTCAGAAGAAATGGTTATGAACATATACATCATTTCATTTCGTAATTACAGATGAACTATGTGAAAGCATAGGTGTCCACAAAAATTGTTCCGAGGGGGGGGGGGGAAAAAAAAATTTGCCATTTTTTTTTTTATATTTTAAAATGCCGTAAATTAACTGAAGTAAATAAAATAATAACGTAAAATAAAATTTACTATTTTTTAAATATCCGTTAGTCTACTACGAGAAAGAAATTCCATGAATTACATTAATTAAGGATAGATCATACAGAAATGGTCTAACAGTGGTTCTTCACCATTTAAAAAAATATATTTTTTGTCTGTGATGATTCCTATAGGATAGTAGTCAAGAACCACAATAATTTTATTTTTATTTACCTCAAACAAATACAGCGGCCATTTTTGTATCTTGACGTCTGACATGTTTTGCTTTAGCACACATTTCCATTTAATGCAATATCTCAACTCAGAAGGAAGACATAGAAGGCTGAAACAAAAACCATTATTTTCACATACTTCAAGATCACTTTTTATTATTACACAAATTTCCTTTTCTCTTTTCCTTGTGACTGAACTTTAAGTCTTAAGACCAGATAAAAATTTCAAATTCACAATTATAAAGAGTACTCTGTGAATAAATATATGTAAAAAAAAGTGGAGTTTGATATTCCAAGGAGAGCAAAGCTACGCCAATAGAGAAAAAAACTATGCATTTAATTACTTTATAAATATTAGTTTTATTAATCTGAATTAATACTTTTAAAATCAAAAAGTAAGAAATAGTGATTAACAAAGATAAGAATGACTTATTAATATTGAAATAGCAGGAGAAGTGTTAAGGCAGTTTAGCAATGGAGCACGTCAGCACATGTCTGCACAGGCAGACACGCAAACTAGATAGTAGCTAACATCCCACTGTATCCATCCAGACTGGAAGTGTCACTTGAATTTGAAGTGATTATTCTTGGAATAATTAATAAGTGTTTTTTAAAAGAAAGCTTCTCATGCAAATTAAATTTTATATTTAATAATAGAAGAAACGGAAATTACATTTAAATACATGACGTAACGGAAATCGCCTATATAAGTGCCGATCTACCTCGTTTCCGTTCTCTTTCTCTCTCCCTCGGTCAATCCACCAGTTAGCGCAGGTGCGTAAAGTTAAAAAGCTACGATGCCTCCCCCGTAGGAATGAAGCAATGTCGTCACGATGACGTAAGCCAAAAGTGAGACTCAGACGAAGTCGAGAAAAGCGAATGCGTAGAAACAATGAGAATTAGCTGTCGCTTAGCGGACAGGAGATGATTCGAATACGAAGCGATGTGATTCGTAAGAAGCAAAGGAAACCTACAGAAGAATTAAGAAGTTATCGAGGCACGGAATAAAGTTCATTAGATTGATTAGAGAAATCCGCGCATTCATAAGAATTAATTCTGCAAGTGGTGGAACGAAAGCTACGAGCGGCAAATTCAACGGGACTTCATGAACGTCGCAATTGCAGCTCTCTATCACACAAGAAACAGTAAGTAATATTTCAGTTTATTACTTAGTTGAAAAGCCATTAATCGCTAAGTATTAAAGAATAATGAAACGTAATGAAGTTGAATATTAAAGCTAAATGTTCATACAAGTGAAATAGAGAATTAACGTTAATTGCAAACATCGAAAAGGAATAGTAATTAATTATTATGCAAGAGCTATAAATGAAGGCATGTTATAGAATTAAATGCATAATTATATTAGAGCTACAACGAAATGTTAATTGAGCAATTACTATTGAGTTTTAGTGTGATACTTTAAATCAGTTGAAGATTAAGTCTGTATTAGTGACATTTATGAATTAACATATTATCGTTGAAAGTGTTTTATTGCAGTATATTAGCAGTTGTAAAAAGAACATTACATCAATACTGGAATTCTCAAGTGGAATACAAAGTGACAAGTCCTGGATCCCCCGGTACAAGCGAGACGGAAAACTTCAACCCGAAGTGTTTCATCGTACCTTACGAACATTGTATAAAGATTACAAGTGTTGAGAAATTTAATCTAAAAGACTTAGAATTAAATCACTTACCTGTTTACTCATTGATCCTATTATCAGGTTGATTAATTCAACCTATTGTAAATACCAATTGTAAATAAAAAAAAAAAAAAAAAAAAAAAAAAATCCTATTCTAGTTCACTTTTCAGTTCACTTCTCATTTAGAATTTAATAGTTCTACCTCTCTTCAGTGTTGAAGTGTGAGATTTACTACGAAAGAGTGAAGCATTTGTGACTGTAAATGTTCAAAAAAAGCCTTTTTGTTTTTTATATTGGCTTGTTCTTCCATTTGAGAAATAAATAATCATGTCATCATTGAGAAGATTTTCTTTTATATAGTTTATCAGGCGACTTTGAAAAAATTGGATGACTGCTATGTTATGTTTACGTAAAGGCAAAGCTACGAAGGCATTGGTCTACCAATGTGTCTTCATTGAATTGGGAATTCTCTTAAGGAGAAAAAGTATCTCAGTCTTGTAGGATTTGGGCTTCAAAAATGACAACTGTGCACTTGCAGTTTTTACCTACTGTAGCAGCAGTAACCCGTAGACTGCACCAGGAACAGAAAAGCCCAATATTGACATTTAAGTGGTCACTCAGTATACAAACACTGTGTCTATTTAAGTCAACTCCCGGATTGTAATAATACAGATGGATGTACAATAACCTGTTCATAGATCCAGTAGTATCCCGGGATTCCGCCTTGGATGCTTTAAAGTTCTCAGCAAAGTCTGACAGGACTGTACATTCTGAATTAGTTATGTTTTTCTTTTTTTTCTTTCAAAAACTATCCTTGAACATTAGACATAGCGATATATTTTGAGTGAATCTAATTTCAGCGGTGATCATTTCAGCTCTATCAGTGTCTCGATGTTGTAGGGAATCGCATATTTTTCCTGAGATTCCATCAGCATATCAAACAGTGCTTTCTCACCAGCAATTATTCTTGTGTTCATGCAATAGATAATTGAGATGGTATGGATGAAGTGTATATTATCTTGCGCCCCACGTTTTACGTTATACTTTTTATACTAATTATTTTATATTTTTTAGTCCGTCTTAAAAACGTGATATATTATTTATTTATTTTTTTTTAAATAATTATTTTCTGCTTTTTAGTCTTGAGTGTATGAAATTTTTCAATCGATTTCAAACACAATAAATAAAATAAATTTTAAACACAATAAAAAAAACGTTTAATGATAAAAGAAAAAAAAAACCGCTGCTGCCTTGCAATGCACGGCAACTTAGCGCCATTTGCAGAAACATTGACAGCAGATGACTCGTTCGGCTCCAACCTGCTAGCGGAAGAATTAGGGTTCCCTAACGAACAGACAGACAAGAAAGCGAGTTAATATTGCATTGTCATCCATTTCTGAGCTATGTTTAAAGTTTCAAGTCGTTAGCTCATCGGGAAGTTAGTTTAAAATCAATTGCAAAATTTGTACCGAACAAACAGACATCGAAGAAAGCGAGCTAATAAAAACGTGCTAATAAAAAAGGAGACCAAATAAAGAATTTAAACTTTAATTGCCAAAACTTATTCCCATATGTAGTCATCCCATTACAAAAATTACAGCCCAAATAAATATCCTCTTTCATCTGAAATAAAAATTTAAAAAAAAATGCATTTTTTTTTTTTAATCTAGACATATCTTTTCCTACAGATCGACCCTTAATGTAATATATTCATGTAATTTAGTTTTCGTAACTTGTTTCAGACTGTAATTTACAGGTGTCATCACAAACAACACTGATTTAAAAAAAAAAATTGTTTGATAAAAAAAACCTAATAATTTGTTTTTGAAATATTACAGGAAAGAATCACAAAGTGACCATTTTATAGATTTTATGTCGGGTCATGGTATTCACATAAAGTTAACACTTTATTAACAGAATTGATAGAACAAGTTCAGATAAGGAATTCAAAAATGAGTTAGATAAAATGAAAATCATATTGAAGAAAAATGGTTATGGAGAAATTTTTATTGATAAGGCCTTAAAGGAAGATGATATCCTCAAAATTAAAGAACTGGACAAGAATAACAAAGAAAGATTAATCATTCCATATTTGAATAAAACAGTTTTGAATTAAAAAGGATTTGTAAAAAGTATGATATTGAAATAGCTTTTGAATGTAAAAATAAATTAAAAAATATCTTGTGTTACATATTAAATAAATATATTTTTGTGAAGAAAATGTTTATTTATTAATACGAAAATGAGATATTAACAGGAAAAAGATAGCAAATCCATTATTAGATTCAATGCTTTACTATGGGAATTTTTGTCGCTTTCTCACGATTATTTCTCGGAAAAAGTTAGACTATTCGTAGTCCTCGGATATCCATAGAAAGTATCAAGAACACCCATCAGCGACTTAAAAGGTATTGGGTGGGAATCCACATCAACTGACTGACTTGATGTGCCTTCATATTGTTTATTCCTAAAAAACAAACAAACTGATAATTTTTTTTAAATTTCATATTTTATTGTAATAATGCTGCACGCTTTACGCATTTATAATGATCGTGTCACTTTTGTATTGTTATTTTAGAATCTAAAATTCTGATTGTCATTTATTTTCTGGTTTTTGGGAGAAGAAGGAAGCTGTTCCTTTTCCCTTAATGTATTTCATTTAAAGCTTGAGAAAGAAAATCCGATCAAGATTTTCGAAATATCGCATTGAAGATGTTTGTGGAAATAAAGGAAGTTTTGATTTTTCATTAATTTAAAGAGTTGTTGATGATTTCGTAAACAAACTGATAATTTTATTCACTTTTCTAACGTGTATTTTCGCCCTCTGTGTGTTTATGTCTTAAAATTAAAAGATTTATCGTTAGGTTTAATCTCCCTATCTAAATACTGCCCTATGGAATGCCGTGCTGGGCCCAAGTTACGGAGTAACGACTAATAAGGAACAGTATTTAAAACAAAAGTCTTTAAAGTCTTAAGAATAAGAAAATATTTTCCGAGCATGGGATCTCGGGATTTCTCCCGCGAGCCTCTGTATCTCTTCGGCCTACGGCGATGAGAGAATGAAAGATTAACCCTGTTAATCCCAAAAACATAAACACCAAGAGACAATATGTTTCTTTACTTAAATGAGTTGAAATTTAATCAAACAAAAAAAATTCTATTTACACCTCGTTTTTACAAGTTAATACTTAGCAAATAACAATAATCATAATAACAAATGGCAACCCGTGAAATATTCACGAAAGTAAAATAGATTCCACATTTTTGAAATACCGTGACATTTTTCAAAAAACACAAGATTGAAAAGGATGTTCTAAGCTTATTTTTTAAAAGCCATGACGTCCTTAACAGCCCACGTATAATTTGAATGATTACTAAGCATTAAAAAAAAATATGTATTTTTATCATGGTAACTCCTCTTGCAAGCATGTAATTATCTATATTTAGAGGTTAGTTTCGAAATATGCTTGAAGAGTCAATAAGGTGTGAGATCACGTGTAATTAATAAAACAATACGTATGTAGTAGGGGAGACCGGGGCCAAGTGGACCTAGGGGTAGAGTGGACCGTTGACTTTAGCAATTCGTGTAGACGCTAGAATGTGCCAAAAATCGGATAGAAGGTTGATGCCATTGTGGCGCTGCTACCATAAAAGCGTCAGTGAATTCGGCTTATTGGTGACAGTGAGGTGATCGATTGTTTTGTTTTTGTTCAGATAAGTAAATGTTTAGTGTTGTTTTTACTTTAATATTGCCGTTCAGCGATGCATTGAATAACACAACCGTAATATGCATATGAAAGGCGGCAATCTAAAGATCATTTTAAGCTATAGTATGAATTGAATACTTAAAGTAGTCGATGCCGCGCTGGTGTGGTCGAGCGGTCTCAGGCGTCGGTCTGTCGTGAGATCAATGTGCCAGCGCCCGGGTTCAAATCCCGGTAGCGAGCATGGATGTTTCAAAAAAAATTTCCTTTCCTGTGTTGTAGCCTCTTCTTCACTTTCTCTTCGGTCTGACGTCATTCCTTAATGGCGTCCTGGGGAAGGCCACGGGAAACCACCCCAGTATCTTTCCCTTGTAATTCTAGGGAGTCTGCTAGGGGTTCGCCGTCTTGGGAACACTAGCGCTCCCTTGAGCACGGATGCTTCGGCAACGAAGCTCGCACTTCGGTGCGAACCGACCACACACACAAAGTAGTCGATAGTTACAACTGAAGGAAACGCCAAAATGGCGATGGGGCAGAGTGGACCGAACGACACGGGGCACATTGGACCAGTGGTCCACTCTGCCCCGCTGTTTTTACAATAAAAGATTTTGGCACTATACATTATATTTTTTTTCTATATTATATATTTATTAGGCCTATTATATTATATTATATTATTACATATTATATTTTTATATATATTTTTTTATGTAGGCTATTATATATTGTGTGTAGCCTATATTATTAAAGAATATTACCCCTTTAGTAATTCCTCTCAGCAAGTACCGTAATAGGGGAAGACATCATGCGAAGGCATCTTAATCTTCGAAAATAGCCAATTTACACATTTAACTGTTATTACATTCTAATTAAAAACTATGCAAACTGTCACGTTGTGGAATTGGCAACATGACACGATTAAAATCTTGGTCTCTGAGGGAATATATTTTGATTTTTAATAATTGTATTGTTGTAATTATGTATTTGAATTTTTGTATTTGGTAAAGTCTTGTATATTATTATTGTGATATTTTGTGGTTAAATATTATTTTAATGGTTTGAGCTTATTTAGAAAACAATTTGTGCGAAAGAAAAAGAAAAACTTCGAAAAAACAGTTGTGCGTTGATTGAGTGATCACGTGGTTTTATCTGTTTCGTTTTCCCATGGGAAGAAAAGGAGAAAAGTTAGGTACACTCTGGCGGGAAAAATCAGATCAGTTGATGAATCTGAAACACACGGGCAAAAAGTACACCCAATAAGTCTAAACATTTCAGGAGACGGAGCGTATTCTAAAACACACACAATTACATCCCTAAGTGAACTAACACAATATTCAGTAAGTGAAACTCTAAATTAAATATAAATTCTATACACACTTTGTTACATTAGAAAGCGTTAAAAAATGACATAAATAACAATATAATCTTAATAATCTTAATAGAGAACAAAAAAAGGTCAACGGCAATACTGACGGATACGCCAGTAAAAAAAGCTCTGCAAGAAGAGCAACGAAAATCTAAAGAAAGACAAGAAAGAGTAGCAACGAAAAACATGACTCGGCCAACAGTCTCTAAAAGCAACATAAACAAAAAAACAAAAAACAAATGAAAAGGAAAAGGGATAAAGAGGAAACAATTACAGATGATGAAGATGCTGTGCGCCTCTCCTGTTTGAAGAACTTTAAAAAAAGCAAACCATGGCAGGAGTGGATTTAATATACCCAGTGCAAGAGATGGGCCCATAGTTCCTGCGTAGCCAGTGATATTCGGGGTTTATTGTACGAATGCCTCAAGTGCAAAGAAGATTTCTCTAGTGAAAGTGATTAATTAATTCAATGTAAACCTATTTGATATTATTCATTTACGACTTTCAACTGCATAATGATTATTTTAAATTTTCAGTTGAATATGTAATACCTTAGGTAGTCTATGTTAAGTTAAACTTTATTTCATGATATCCTAAATGGCATATTATTTTATATTCAATAAAAATCTTACTTTAAATGTTGTTATTCTTACCCGGACCAACGTGCCCCATGGGGTGGTCCAGCCTGCCCCGTGGTCGGGGCAGGTTGGACCACTCTACCATTTTTGCTTTGCGAATTAATACCAATTTTATTTATGAATATAATGAAATGAAATCAAGTATTTACATTCTTGAATAGTTCCCGATTCTGACAAAAATAAATGCAATGGAAAATCTCTTAACAAAAAAACAAAAAAAATTCAACAAAAAAAAGTGGACCGCTCTGCCCCGGTCTCCCCTAGTTCATGACTTAAAATAATACATATGTATATATACAGTAGAACCTCCAAATGGTCTTGATAAAGAGGCAATCAAAGGACGCATCAGTAAGTTGGAACTGGCATACAGGTTAGTGCAAAATATATATAACAAAAAAGCTCTCTCCTACAACGCAAAATTCAGACACTATACCACGGTTCTCAAGCCGGAAGGGATGTACAGTTCAGAATGCCTAATTTTAAACAAAAAAGGGGAAATAGAGGAACTTGAAAAGAGAGAAAGAAAAGTTTTAAGGAAGATACTCGGACCGGAAAAAAGAGAGGATGGTACATGGAGGAAGAGGAAAAATATAGATTTATACAAACGGGTGGAAAAGATTACAGACACGATACGTAAGAGAAGACTGATATTTTATGGCCACCTCGTAAGAATGAGCGAATCTAGATTAACTAAGAAGATCTACAACTATATTACCAACTTAAAGTCGACGACTAAATGGGTTGAGGAAACTAGAAGAGACATGCAACAAGTTGGGATTAATTCAGAAGAGATCTGGAATAGGAAAATGTTTAGAATGAGAGTTAATGGATTCAGGGGGTTCCAGGGTAAAGAAACTACGAGGACCAAGGTAATCTGGTCAGATGATAGAAGGCGGAAGCAGAGTGAGAGAATGAAGAAATACTGGAAGGAGAGGAAAAGACTATCATCTAGTCAATTGTTTCCCGCGGTCCATAGTAGGCCAAACTCGTAAGAAGAAGAAGAAGTAGAACCTCTCAAATCCGGCCCTCGGTAATCCGGCCCCCACGGTAATCCGGCCTGGTCCTGAGTAATTTTTGTTTTTTTAATAGAGAGTTTTTGCCATAACGTGATTTATATACGGGAAACGCAAATGTCATGTGAACGAATAAGGTAACCACAATAGCGGGCTCTGTCATGAAGAGAGTTTTTGCCATAACGTGAAAATTTACACTTCTCAGTTGTCATCATGCCTACGGTTTATTTACGAAAAAAATAGCATTGATTTTTATAAATACATTTAGTCAATGCATCGAATAGATGAAAGAATGTTTTTAATTAATTAAAATAGGAAATATTCTTTTTTATTTTCATCGTTTTGTCTTTCTTTGTTATCAGTTTCGATAAATCAATTTCGATAAATAATTCAGTCTCGTTAAATCTCGATCAATGGCGAGATCTTTTCGATATCTCGGATCGCTGTCGATTCAAATTTTCAAGCCGAAATTATGAAATGATTTTGATTAATAATGTAACATTTTATGAAAGCATCCACGAAAACATAAGGAAAAGATGCCCTCCGATCGTGAAAATCATTTTTGTAATCGATAATTTCGAATAAATAGATACAAATCGATTGGACTTCAAGTTCTACAATTCGTCACCAGGAGCGCTAGTGTCGGAACTCATGTTTATAGGAACTCGTGTTTCCTATCGTAAAGCCATACGCTATTCGAGGAAAGTTAACGTGTCACATTAACTGTATTTCCTCTACGATATAGTGACGCATGCGCAGAATACCAGTCATGTGACTTCAGCGTTACCGTATTAGAATAGCGAGCTGGGCAAAAACTCTCTAATAACTAAATTCGTTTCCCTATTTTGTTTCCCTATCCGCGCGTATTCATTATGAGTGAAAAAAGAAAGAAAAACTTTGTCACTATGGAACAGAAGCTTAATGCATTAAGGATATTGGATGCAGGGGAATCTGAAAAACAAATATCACTAGAGCTTGGTGTCGGAAAAAGCACATTTGTATTGTTTTCAATAAACATTTGAGTGCAAAATTAGGAAAATGGGGTTAAATTAATTAAATCTGGCATTATGTCTTCACAAAAATTGAGCTATTGAGTTATTTAAGAACACTCTCGGTAGTCCGGCTTTTCTGTAATCCGACCTACTGGGCGCCACATTAGGCCGGATTTGAGAGATTTTACTGTACATATAAACATGCTAAAAATTGAAACTATATACAAATACAAAATTGATTTACCAGTTTCTCAGTAGCCAGCGCTACGCTTTCTCATTAAAAAAAAGTTAATCTCCTGCCCTAAAATAATGTCGATCCAGACAAAGAAATGTTGGTGGCGCCACCTTGTATTAAAATGTTCATAGGATAGGTCATTATTCTCATTAAGAATACCCCTGCTCTCATTAAAGTTATTAAGGATTACAAAGAAGAATTACAGATTAGGAAAAAGAAAGCTAGATTATTTGCTATGGATATAGAAGCTATGTACACCAATGTTCCATTAAAAGAAGCTTTAGAAATTGTAGAAGAAAAATGTACAGATGAATTGATGAAATCCTTTAACATGGAAAAAAGTTATTTTATGAAACTAGTGAAATTAATATGTGATAATAGATACTTTAAATTTGAGGAGAAATTGTACTTACAGAAAAAAGGATTTCCTATGGGTAGCCCGATTTCGGGTACAATTTGCAATATCTATTTAAATTGGGTGGAAAATAACTCTATATTTAAGTGGAATGAAGCATGACCTAAGGTATGTTGATGATGTGTTCATCATTTGGGAAGGAACAGATAGGCAATTTACAAGGTTCTTCAAGTAAATTAATGATTATCATCAGGATTTAAATTTTATCTTGGTAAAAGAAGAAAAAAAGCCAGATTCCGTTCCTCGATGTTATAGTTAAAAATGAGCATAATGACCCTATCCTGCGAACATTATAATAAGAGTTATCAAAGTAACCACATACTAAATTTCAATTCGAACCATAATTTGTGTACAAAAAAGGCAATTATTATTAATAATTTGAAAAGACTTACAGAGTATACTGAAGATAAAAAGTTATGGAGCGGTAAAAGTCCAAAATTTGAAAAGAAAACTATTGATTAATGAATACCCTGAGAAGTTTATATTGTCCATTTTTAACATGTTTTTTAAGAAGAGATCCAGAATTGGTAGAAAGAATATAAAAAAAGAGGAAGGAAATTACCCAGGAATCAGATTAAATTAAGAGGTTAAAAATGTTTGTAAAGAAAATAAAGTAAACATTGTATATTACAAAGGTGGGAGTTTATTTAAGAAGAAAAAGTTAGTGAATGAAAATATATTACATAAAATAGGAGTAATATATGTTTTGTAGGGTTTGTTCAGAATTTTACATAGGAAGCACTGGTAGAATGTTGCAAGAACGAGTAAGGGAACATTGTATAACATTTATTAAAAAGAAAAGAGGTGCATCGGAATGGGCAGACCATTGTGATATAAATGGCCACGATCCTGATCCAATGGTGAATGTTTTATATGAATGTAAAGATGAGTCTGAAAGGATAATGTTGGAGTCATGCTTTATTTATAGTAGTAAATGCATGAACAAGGATAAGTCCTTGAAAGTCAGTGATATTTCCTGTAGTAGTTTCAGGAAATTTATAAATAAAGATTTAAGAATAAGGAATTTGCTCAGATGGCTGTAAGTCTGTTATTGTTTTGTTTTGTTTTGTTTTAAATGTTCATTTATTTTATTATAGTTTTAATTGTTTATTTATTTGTTATGTTTCGTAATTAATGTTTGATTATTTATCTAGTGTGTCACGTTATTCACGTTTATTCTTTGTTAATATTTTGAATATGTGAAGAAAGAAGTTTCTTTTCTTTATGTTTTTTTCTTTATGTATATTTCTTTTATGTTTATAAATACCTTGATAAAGTTCTTGGATTACAAGAATGAAACATTGGTAAGAAAGATGCTTTAGAGTTTTTATTTATAGACGTTAATCATCAGAATGTTTCATTTTGTTCATATGACATTTTATCCAATATTTATAAGGTTTCATCAACCGGAATGTTTGTGTATAGACTCTCCATATCTAAAGAAAATAAATGAAATTATAGGATTGACTAATATTAAAAAAAAATGTACCTCGTAACTTTAGTTGTAGTTTCATCATATTTCCTTTTTATAAATTGATTTTTTTTTTTTTTACTGACTATTATATTTTACTAAAATAAAACAAAAAAAAATAGAAACAAATAATGAAGACCAATAGCCCACTCTTTAAACATGATAAAAATTAAAAAATTAAAAGAGTGCGTTATTGGTCTTCTTTATATGTTTGCATTATTAGCAGCCCGTTAAATTGTTTTAATAATAATAAAAAAAAACTAGCTTTTATGCTACCTATTTTTTTTAACTTAATAGTTCTGTAAATATATATGAATTTTCTTTATATAAATATGCAGAAAGAATGAATTGATGACTATTTCTTTCAGGGACTCCAATTGCAGCACTAGTCCTCGCAGTAACTTTGTTAAAATCGATCAAAGGCTGTTTTGATTTTTTTTCCTCTTCAAAAAATGTCTTCACATTCATTTCTATGTTTCTCGATTGCGAATTCCAAATCTCTCGCTTGGACATTTTCAGGAGTGAAAAAGAAAAGCAGTCTCCACAAAATGAGGAACTGGACTGTTGGATATAATATCCTATAAATGAGTCATTTAAATCCCTTCTAATCTCAGTCCATAGAAAAGTCCACCCACACTGTGCTTAATCCTTTCTCCCTACTTCCACTTATCTGATATACTGTATATTTAAACAATATGTAAAGAACGAATTTCGGATAATAAGAGTTGAAAATGAGAAAATAACAGATCCAAATATAATCTATAAAGAACTAATCATTTCGGCTAACAAAACAAAATTCATAAAAATCTACATATATAAAAAGAAAAGTCCTGACTCACTGGCTGACTGACTTATCAACGCCTACCCCAAACCCTTGGACCTAGAAGGCTGAAATTTTGCAGAGGTTCCATTTATGACGTAGACAAGGAATAAGGCCGGATTTTTCGAAATTCCCACAGGATATGGAATAATCTGGCAAACTGACAATGAAGTGTGTGGCGGCAACCCACAGTACACCTGAGTTAAACGAAGAAGGCCACAATGGGCTGGGACGTTGTATATTCTCCGATCTCAATATTAATTTGCTAAATAAATAAAGTTTTTTTTTTTTTAATGCTATATATGCAAGGGTTCCGGAGCGAACCGACGGTACCCGGCTAGTTTACAGATAAAAAATTTAACATTAAAAAGTGCAGAGGCCAGGTGTACGATGGAGCAAGTGTTACACCTGTAAAGAAAGTATAAACTCACTCAAGTATTTCAAATAACTTTTTATTACAGGATTGTTTACTTCTCTTTTTTTTATAGTCTATTTAATAGGAATAAATTCATGTATCATTTAAACATCTCAAACATTTTGAGTAGCTTTTAAATTAAAAAATAAAAATCACTTTTCAACTGTAAAGAAAATATAAACTCAAAACATAATATTTCGAAAATTATTGAAATTAATAACGTGTTTGTCCTCCTTTTTTCTCTATAATTTCTATCATTCTGTCAGGCATTATCCCAATTATTTTTTTCAAATTGGACATCTTTACCTGGTCCCAAGCATTCCAAACTGCAACCTTCAGATCATTCAAGTCATGATACTGTTTGTTTCGGCAATGTACAATGTTTGCCATCCAACCCCACACGTTTTCAATTGGGTTTAGATCAGGTGAACGGGATGGCTATGGAATGACATCAATTTTCTCTTTTTTAAACCACGCTTTGGTGGATTTTGTCGCATGTATAGAAGCATTGTCTTGTTGATATTGCCAATTTGGCCCTCCTAGAAGGGGTCCAAATGGTATTAAATGGTCGTACATAACAAAAGTTCTGATATTTTTTAGAGTCCATCGTGCCTTCCACAAACACTATATCTGCCTTATCTCCTGCCACAAATGCTGTCCACACCATCATTTCACCCCACTTTGTTGTCTGCTTAATCTTATCTTCGACGGAGTGCGTACATCATGCCAGTATGCGGAATATCCGTGAGGGCCATCGAGACAGAAACGTTTTTCATCAGAAAAAAACTGTTTCGTTCCACCTTTGATGCCATTTCACTGTTTTCTTAGCTCAGTCAAGTCGGCTGGCAGTGAGCTTGGGTTTAGCTTTCAGTTTTACAAACTTCATGTGATTATTTGACTGTTAAGCTTTTCCATAGGCCTACAGTTTGGTAAGATACAGTCTTTGGCAACACATGAGCAATTTCACAGGTGGACAACTCGTCAGACGCAGCAAGATCTTGAATTCTCCGGTGGTCCCGAGTTGTGAGTTTTGGAGGTCTACCTGGTCTTTTCGTGGTTCCGTAACTATCACCTTTCTAGATGACATTTTGAATAACAGTCTGTGAACGATTTAATTCTGAGGCCATTTGCCTTGTTGAATTTTTTTGACCAAGGAGAAAAAGGATGTTTCGTATTTCTTTGTCAGTTAACGAATTTCCATGAGGCATGATAAAGTTATGGCGTATATTGCTATGAAAATGAATGGATTACATACTTTAACCACTTTTAGTTATCTTTATGCAAATTTGGGATATTCCAATCACTTTGCAGGTGTCAAAATCAAAACATTTCTTAGCGAGTTTATATTTTCTTTACAGTTGAAAATTGATTTTATTTTTTAATTTAAAAACAACTCAAAACGTTTGAGATATTTAAATGGTACATGAATTAATTTCTTTTAAATAGACTAAGAAAAAAACTTGGAAGTAAACAAATCTTGTAATGAAAAGTTATTTGAAATACTTGGATGAGTTTATACTTTCTTTACAGGGTGTATGAGTGGCATTTATAAAGAACTTCAAACAAAAATAAAAAATATTCAACCACTTGTACAATACGTCCATTGTACCAGTCATAATTTCAATCTCGTGATAAACGATGACGTATCAGGAGCTAAGAAATTACTAATTCTTTTATTGTTCTGCAAGAAATTTATAACCGCCTTTGCTAACAGTATCAATCTCTGGAACTTTTTATCAAAATGTATTGAAGACTCACAAATAATTTAAAAAAAATTAAATCTGACGAGATGACCATCAAGAATAAATTCTTTTAAAAGCAGTTCGAGATTTAGAAATTACGCAATCTTTAACTGAAATTTCTTTAAAACACTAAAAAAGAGGAACAAATGGAAGCAATTCAAATTATTTAAAAAAATTTCAAATTTTGAATTTGTTTTTTTTTTTTTTTACCTTATTCTTTACTATGTACTTAAAGTGTTTCACAAATTTTACAAAAGAAGAATTGAGATTTTTCAGGAAACAACACAGGATTTAAACAAACTTATAGTTGATTTAAAAAAATATAGAGATAAAGATTTGTTTTTAAAGCAGAGATCACAGAAATAAGCAAAAAGTGGTCTAGTCAAATTTTAAAGACAAACGAAAAATTAAAATAAAACGCCAATATGAAGAATTATCTGAAAGTTAACAATTTGAATCAGCTGCAAAATTATTAATGTTAACGTTTTTTTATAATATTTTAGATAATATATATACGGAAATAAATGAGAGATTTGATGTTATGTTCAAATTTTTCAAATCGAAAACTTTGATTGAATATTTAGAAGAGGATTTACTAAAATCAGATGAAAATTTCGAATATTACTGTTCCAGTGATTTATCAGAAACTTTTCTTCAGCAGGTCGTTTCCTTTATAAAGAACGATCAAAATAAAGGTACTTCAATAAAAGGATTTGCAAATTTGCTTTTAGTAAAACATTCTTTCATGGAAATTGATTTTTCTGAAGTGATAACAGCAGTATTACTTTTATTAACTTTACCTGTTATTGTAGCTTTCGCAGAACGAACTTCTAGCCAATTAAAACTAATGAAAACTCTTCATAAAAATAGCAGGAAACAGGGTAGATTAAAATACTTATTACTATTAGCAAAGAAGCAACTAAAATGTTAAATTTGAATGAATTAATATCTGATTTTGCTAATAAAAAAGCTAGAAAAGTTAATATTCCGAATATTTTTCCAAGAGGGAGACCGCGTAAGCGATGGCTGGATGATGTGAAGCAAGCCTGGAAGAGAGAGGCATCCCATGGGAAAGAATATGTAGAGAAGAGGCTTGGAAGAACAGGGAGAGGTGGAGAGGCCTAGTTAATTCCTAGACCCACAGTTGGTGGAACGGGAAAGGATATGTATGTATGTATGTAATATCTGATTTTGCTAATAAAAAAGCTATAAAAGTTAATATTTGATTAAATGTGTTACCATTTGACATTTGATTAACTTATGTTTTAAAATTTACGTATTGTATAATTTTAAATACTTCAGTATTTCCAAAAATTTATGCTACTTTTTTGTTTATAATTATTTTTAATTTTTGTGAAAATAAATGTTTGTATAATGCTTTTAAATAGTTACTCAACATTTTAATAGCTTTCATATTTTATATTGTATACAAAAAAGTTAGAAAACAGAAATATATAATTTTTCATTTTTTTTTCTTTTTAAAATCAGTAATTTACTTTCTTTATCAAATTTTCTAACAAATTGGGAAAATAAAAAACAGTATTGTTGAAGGGGCCCCTAAATAATTTTTGCTGAGGGAGAGTGGGAGGTGCTCCAAAACCCAGTTACTCGGCTACTTCAAAATCCTATATTTTCTTCACTAGGTGGTCTCCACATCTATTAATGTTGTTCATGACTATTTCTTCTGTTTCTATCGATTGGAAGATCTGATCTGATCTGGTATTTTATATCCTCGTATCATTTGCTTGAGAAAACCCCACACCTCAAGCTTCAAATTCATCTTCGTGGAGTTGTTGCGGGAGTTAGATGGCAAAGAATTGCATGGAGTATTTTTTTTAACTATTTCAAGTTTTAAAAACTACAAATACGGAACTTGAAGAAACACCACCAATATCTTCATGACCAATATTTCGTCTTTTATTCCAAATAGACTTCTTCAGGGTTATACATATTTATATATAAATAAAACAAAAATAAAAGCAAATGAAGAGAAAAGAACTTCCTCTCTTCATTTTAACATTAAAACAATATTGAACTATCATCAAATCAACAATATGCATACAACCTCACTTAAAACAATAAGTAACAAAAAGTAACGAAGTGTAATAAAACTTTCACATAAAACAATAATATTAAATAATGAAACTGAATTCATTTTAAATCAAAAATATTAACCAATCTTTTAACTTTTTTTATATATTTTCTAAAAAAGTCTAAGGATATTCCACTGACTTTCAATGACTTATCCTTATTAATACAAAAACAACAATTTATCCAACACGATTCCAAAATCAACCTTATTTGTGTATCATCTAAATTTTTATAAATTATGTCAACTATCGGATGTTTTCTATAAACGCGTGAGTATTCTTAAGAATAAACATTAATAAATATAGAGATAATAATAGTAAGAAGAAGATTAGACTATATACAGTACATTGGACATGGAGGGGATATTTACTAATGTCCCAGTCGAAGATGCTGGGTGATAGTAGATTCAAAATTCTCTGATGATATAGGCTACAAAGAAAATTTAAAATCAACAAATCACATTTTTTGAAATTATTAGATTTGATTTGTAAGAACAAATATTTCATCTACTGGTATGATAATAAGATATACGAACAGAAAAAAGGTTTTCCTATGGGGAATCCAATCTCAGGTATGATTTGTAACCTATATCTGAACTGGGTAGAAGCTAACTATATTAGATATGTTGATGATGTCTTTGTGATATGGGAGGGGTCTAGAAGACAATTTTCAAGATTTTTAACTTATATAAATAATTTCCATAAAGATATCAAATTTAAAGCTAATGAAGAAATTGATAGACAAATATCCTTTCTAGATGTTATGGTAATAAATGAAATATCAGGTGTAACATATGAACATTTTTGTAAGAATTATCAAAGCAAACCCGTTTTAAATTTTCACTCAAATCACAGGATGTCAACAAAGAAAGCTATAATCAATAACAGTTTAAGCAAAATAACAGAATATACCGAAGATAAAACAGTAAGATTAGAAACCTAAAACATAAATTATTAATGAATGAGTTCCCTAAGGATTTTATCACAAGACTGTTAGATTTTTTTCAAGAAGAAGAAATATAAGAAGATTAAAATTGAAGAGAAAGAAGAATATAAAAAATTTGTAAAATTGCCAATTGGCTTGAAGAGGTGAAAGAAGTATGTAGAAGTAACAAAATTAATGTGAAATATTACAAAGACAATTTGTTATTTAAGAAAAAGAAACCATTAGAAGAAAAATTACACTATATGGGAGTAATATATTCACTAAAATGTAGAGAGTGCCACAAAATATACATAGGAAGTACAGGAAGGACATTAAAGGAGAGGGTAAAAGAACATGTCAGAGCTTTCGAAGGTAAAAATAAACATATATCAGAATGGGCGGACCATTGTCTTCGGTTCAACCATAATCCTGATCCGATAATTGACATAATGTATAAAAATTTAGTTGATACACAAATAAGGTTGATTTTGGAATCGTGTGTGATAAATTGTTTTTGTATTAATAAGGATAAGTCATTGAAAATCAGTGGAATAGCCTTAGACTTTTTTAGAAAATTTATAAAAAAAGAAAAAAGATTGGTTAACATTTTGGATTTAAAATGAATTCAGTTTCATTATTTAATATTATTGTTTTATGTGAAAGTTTTGTTACACTTTGCTACTTTTTGTTACTTATTGTTTTAAGTGAGGTTGTGTGCATATTGTTGATTTGATGATAGTTCAATATTGTTTTAATGTTAAAATGAAGAGAGGAAGTTCTTTTCTTCATTTGCTTTTATTTTTATTTTATTTTTATATAAATATGTATAACCCTGAATAAGTCTTTTCGGAATAAAAGACGAAATATTGGTCATGAAGATGTTGGTGGTGTTTCTTCAAGTTTAGTGTACTATTATGATATATGAAAGATATAAGATACAAATACGGAAATTTCGAGCGGCAAATAATGTCAGAATTCTTAAAAAGAAGCGAAAATTCTGGCAGAAATTGTGAATGAGTATAACTCTGCGGAAAAAAAAAAACCCAACTTATTTCGCATTTTGTGGCCAGATTGTAAGATTGAGAATATGAATCATTTTAATACATATCGAAAGCTTTTTGAGGATTAAACAAAGACCGTGTCCTTAATTCCTAGGTTAGTTTGATCGTAGAGAATTTGAAAAATTGAACGTACAGTATTTCCGGAAATTGTTTAAAGGTATGTTAAAATCTATATTACTAAAATCTTCTTTTTCTCTGTCTGTCTGTCCGGCGCAATTTTCTGTGCGAATGGAAAATAGAAATAATTTTAACAATGAAGTTTCCGCGACGGGAATTGAACCTGCAACCTTCTGATCCGTAGTCGGATGTGTTATCCATTAGGCCATTGGGACTACAACTCTTTATCATGTTGTTTTTTGACTTATATCTCCGCAATTGTTGTGTTGTTGTTGTGCCCCAATGTTAGTGCAACAATGGAAAACGGTTTTTCATTGTTTATTGTCACGAGGAAGTCGACAAATTCAAAATAAGCATTATTGAACTTCAAAATAATGCGTTAACTGCTTTCTTTGGAATCGAGTTTTGTTAGATTATCTTAAATTTTATTTTCTTATTATTATTACTTTTAATAATTGAATTATTATTACTTTTAATAATTGAATTGTACCTTATTAATATATTTTTGTAAAAACAACTAAACTTATTGATTCACGTGTTTTTGAAATTTGTTTAAGCTTCCAACTATTTTGTTTTGTTGTACTTATTCCAATTTTATTATGCTTGAAAAAGAGATGGCTTGAAAAGAGTCTTCAAAACTTCAAAATGTTGCTTTAACCCCTTTCATTGGAATCGATTATTCTTGGATTACCTCATATAAACCATCGTTTTATCATCGATAATCAATTAGTATCGAAATGGACAACGAGAGAAAGGATGAGATCTTTTCAAAGAACTGTTAATAATGTCGTAATCTCGGCCATTCTTGACTACAGCTAAAATTTGTCTGAAGTCTCCGCCAAAGAGGAAAATTTGTCTAGATTCACAAGTCATCAGAATTTGGTTATCTTCACTCGAAAGAATAGTCACAATCAATTCGTCTCCAGGAGTATCGTATATAAGCTATGATCTTCATTTAACATCTATATCAACCAATGTCCATCTAAATAAATCTCTTCTTCAAATATCTATAACGAACAATCTGTACATGGGAGATGGCCTAGTTATTAATAAAAAGAAATGTTAATCAAGTTTTATCTCGCAGAATTTTCGTTTAAAGACGAATCATTATTGTTATAGCGCATTTGCTGTAGCTTCGTTTTCGCTTACACTAAGGCGCTATTAAAGCTTTATTTGAAAATCAGAAAAATAAAAATTTCATAACCTCATAACTTTCAATTATTTGTCAGCATAATTCTAAAATCCAAATTTTTGATTGTATTCATCTAGTATATCGCGTGATTTATAAAGTGCTCTTTAGTTTAGTTAATATTTCCTTTATAATGAAATTGTTATATGAATTTGTGGTATATTCTTTATAATGAACTTACTGTTTTAATTTTACATATCATTTATTTAAGAAAACTTTGTCCTTGGCAAAGGTAAATATGGTGGTTGGAGATGAACACGAATCGAATATAAATAATTATTTAAAAATATATATCTACAATAATTAATTTTTATTCAAAATGATAATATTAATAATCAGGGGAAAATATTTTTTTCTGCTTTTGTAAATGTAAGTTTTTATATAAATCTGAGAAGAAAAATGACTTTGCAAATAAAGAAGTTAATTTTGTTTAAATGCTAATCTTTCTTAAATTTGATAACGAAACTTTTTTCGAAATCGCCCAACCGTTTCCAAGGAGTTACGAAAAAAAACTGATTGGCGGGATACGAAAATGAAACTTTCCAAATTTTGTTTTAAATCTTATCATAAAATTCGTCGAATTCATTGAAATTAAAGTTAATTTCCTTTTTATAAAATTTAATTACATTTTTTAAAAGAGTTATTTAATCATCCCGAAGGATTTTGGGATAAACGATTATCTTCGTCTGGCCTGGGCGGTGGTGGTGCGCGGGTGCTGTCTGGTAAGTTAAAAGAGGGTAGAATTAAAATCGACGAAATCTCTGAACATCAGATTAACTTAACGGTTAAATTTAAGGTATTAAATATAACAGAGTATCACTATCATAAACGCTGTATTTTAAATGAAGTTTTTTTGATAAATTCTTTATATTTTTCTCAAGAAAAGGAAGAAGTAGAAAGCCTTTCATACTTCAATCATGGCGGATAACGACGATGCGGTAATGGACAATGTAGACGGAGAAAACTATGTAGGATTTGAGTCTCAAGAAAACGGCGAAACTCATGAAGATGTTGGAGATGGTACAGGTGTAGAAGAACAAGCTGTTGATGATCCGGTGAGTTATTTTAAAATTTAATATTTTGAAAATCAAGAGAAATGTTCCACTTTACATTACTGTTGGTTTGCCGGCATGAAATGTTTTAAGTTGAAGATACAGCGTTTATAAGTTATTACTTACGCTTATATAATATAGTAAATAATGTTCATTTTTAATTGTAAACAGAACTTAAAAATGGGTTTTCTAAATTTATTTTTATTAATCTTTTCGAAATCTAATTATTTCCTAAATGCAAAATCTCCATTTTCCATCCTTCAGTTTTTAATAAGATTAA
The DNA here is from genome assembly GCA_023159025.1 of Thereuonema tuberculata. Classification (NCBI taxonomy): domain Eukaryota; kingdom Metazoa; phylum Arthropoda; class Chilopoda; order Scutigeromorpha; family Scutigeridae; genus Thereuonema; species Thereuonema tuberculata. The sequence continues at coordinate 16,766,035 of JAFIDM010000003.1, read as the reverse complement.
TACTTACTATTTGCGAAAAATTTATTTATCGTAGTAACTTCTTTTTGTAAAATAGAAATTCTATACTATTACTATCCAAGTAAATTGTGTGAAAACTATTTTTATGTGGTAGTTTTCATGTAGAAAATCGGGAAGAAATCAGATATCTGAAGGACTTTGTGTGGCAAAGTGAATTTCAACATAGATTAAATAAAGAAATTTCCCAAAATATAATTTTAAGTTTAAGGTTTTAAAAAAAAAAAAACTCCGTTAACAGATCACCAGTATACAACTGCGATAGAAATAGATCATTTGTTTTGAAATTTTAGCTTAATGAAATGGAATCTTCTAAATTATTGATTGTTCAAAGTAATTATAATTTTAATTAACAGCATATTATCTATTAACAAAGTTATCTTCATATGTAGTTTATTTACTGAAATTCGTTGTAGTGAAGACAAAATCTTGTCAATGAGTATAATTTTTGGGCATATTATGTAGACATTATAATATGGAAACTGTGATGAAATCCTTATATAAGCTTGGCCTTTTTTTATCCCTAGTTTCTGAATAAATAATGTTTCTCTTGTGAATCCGTAATGGTTATTCATATAATTAAATAATAATGATTAAGATGAAATTATTTGGTATGCAGTATTAGTGACATCACTATTGCTTAAGCGACATTCTTAGCTGAGTTTTTGCCATTAAGATTGTTTAGTATAAAACATTGTTTTCCTTTTCTGAACAATAATGTGAATACCATTTGTCTTAGGGATGGAACAAAAAGCAAGAACATGTTTATGTTGAAAACTTGTAGCATTTGAGCAATCTTACGATATATTTATATAACTACCTCTACTAAGAAATGTTTTAAATCCTTGGATCTACTATCACGTTATAATTAAAAGAATGGGCTTAATTATTGTTAAATTGGCCCAAATGTTTCTAAGTTTGCCGGTGTTAGATCATTGATTTAATCTGCACAAAGTGTATTGCTTTAGTTAATATTCAGCAAATTCTCATATCTTTTGTTCGTATCTCCAAATAGCAACGCTTGGAGTCTTAACTCCTATCAGCATGAAGTGAGTAAACATGTTTGCTTGATCTATACAAGAATAATCCTTACTCCAGTCCTTGGAAACTTTTGTGACTGCATCCATTTTATTTAAAGGTAGAATGTCTTTCATAAATTTGCAAGTAATTTACTCTCGAAAACCTTTAAACAACATTATTTAATGTCCACAATATTTGGGGGGAAAAAAATTAAAATTGCTATTAAACTGATTTATTAACATCACAAACCTCTCCTTGATATTTCAAAGGTCTCACTGACCTCCTCCTTCAGGTTTACATATAAACAAAATGGGAAAAGAAATCATCTTAGCTTCTTCCCAACTAAAAGAAATATCAAGGAGAGGTTTGTGATCCACAATATTATTTTTACCTGTACGTAATATAAGGGTAATGCTTCTTTTAGTTATATAAAAGATTTTTTGAAAAAAAAAAAGTTAGATAAAATAAATTATTAAAGTTTCAATATAATGAGAGAATGTTATTGTTGTTTATGAAGCATCGTTACTGTTAATGTTTATTTATTATCATTATTAATAACTATGCTAATGAATGATATACTTTCAACTGTTATCATATATTTGAAATGTTTTCAGTTGTTTTGTAACCCTTATATTCTGTAGAGGCAAAAATAATAGTTTAGTCCTCATATACACCTTATGGAAGTTTTTCGAAAAGAAAAACGAAATATTGTGGACTTTAAAGAATGTTGTTTATAGGATTTCGAGAGTAAAGATGGAATGGGTTAGTGCATTATATATATATATAACTCAAGTCAATTATTTAGTTGCTATCACAGTGAGCCCATTATTTTACACTTATGGTTTGCTGCTATAGGTATATATGCTTAATATATAGGATTCAATATTTTCTGCAGGTTTCAGGCTTATCAGAATAGTCACAGATACAGGGGAAGGGGAGTTGGTTCTGTACTTTACAAAAGATCAACAGTATCTTTCTATTTAACAAATTTTGTTGTCCTCTAAGTCTCGAAATCTGCTTTAGTTTTGTTGTTTTTTTGTTAATTTTTTAGATAATTAGAAAATCCAAGAAATGATTAGAATATTTAATGGCTAAAGGTGGGCCCAGAAGCAGAATGGGTAAAAGCATTTAGCTGCAAGTTGGAAGTGGCAGGTTCACTCCCTGGCTTGGGGGGGGAGGGGGTATTTCTGTAATGCGTTAACAAAAGCATTTTAAATTTTGATTAAAGAGTTATTTCCTGGAAATGATGTTTTATAGCACATGTTAGACTAATGAATGTCTTTGATTTTAAATTCTTATCTGATCCAGGCTTTAAAAATCAAGCTTTTAATTTAGGTAATTTTCATCTAGTGAAATTATATGGTAAATTAGTAAATATATTATGATTCACTTACATATTTTACAATTATTTTTACTTTAGCCTGTCAGTTTGCAGCCCTCTCTCCCTTAGCTTAGACTATCTGTAACTTTGTAATCCTTTTATTTAAAGCCAATAAAATTTCACTAAAATCATCTAATATTGTTTCAAATTTGGGTTTTATGCTCTGATTCTTTCTGGTTCCTTTTAGCAAATGGGGGTTCTTATTAAGTTTTAACTATGTGGCTTATTACTTAACATTTAAAGGATGATGGCAGAAATACGCAACTTCTATGATTGGTATATACAGAATTAATATGGAAAGTAGGGAAAGCAAATCGGGTAGACTGTCCAAAATAATGTTTTCTAATATTGTTTTAAAATTGCGAGGGAGCTTTTAATCACCTTTATATCTTCTACATATGATTTCTAGCCAGTTATGACATTGGTTACGACTTTGGAGCAGGAGTACTTTTGCTGTCTTTGTATAAAGTATTGTGTTAGGGTCTTCAAGTAGGCTTTTTGTACTGACTGGTCACTTCATTCACCTTAGTGTAGGAATGCCTGATCTTTTCTGTCAGTCTGAAAGAAATATATACTCTTTGAGATTAAATATTCATTTGTCCAAAAACTCTTATAATTTCTATCAATAAAGATGTGTGTTTCCATAAACTTCTTCTGTCTGGTCTGTAGACATAGATACGACAGTAAATGCAAAGTCTGGAAATTAGTGTCTTCCGTTTTGGGATATAATGTAAGCAAATTTTAGGCATATATTGGAAATTGATTAACGTAAGTTGAGCTGTGAAGTGTTATTTGACCACATTGTGCTGTTTCATCATAAAAACAACATGGGTTTGATGTTGAAATGATTTAATATCACAAGTCTGTTAAATATATTGAATCTTTATCATACTAAACGGGTACCGTCGCTTCGCTCTGGAACTCTTGCATGTATAGCATTAAAAAAAAAAAAAACCTTTATTTAGCAAATTAATATGGAGATCGGAGAATACCCGACTTCCCAGCTCGTTGTGGGCTTCTCCGCTTAACTCAGGTGTATTGCGCATTGGCACTCACATGGGGGTGGCCGCAAAAACACTTCATTTTTGCATGTATCTTCCAAACGCAGAAATGTTTATTAATTACTGATATACAGTTCGATAGCACTTTCAAATACCAACATTTTCTTAATATAATGTTCTCTTCCAACTTTTATACTTTTCGTTTAAATTGAGAAAAAGTAAAAATTTGACCCTTTAAAAGGCACCATCTTGGAAACCAAAAACTTTTTTCGAAAGATTTTTGTAGCATTTTGTTTGTCTTAAAAAGCTCTACATTTTATCCATTTACATGACCAATCTATCTCTTATAGTTTGGTCACAAAATTGGAAAAACATAGTCTTATGACAATGACAGACTAGAATAACGCTTTTGTATAATATAATAACTTTTTAAAGGTGTCTCTTGATGTTGGGATTGTTAAGTCAGAGCCAGATTTTAATAATTGAAATAACTCAATATCTCTTGTATCGAACTACCTATATAATGGTAATAAATTTTTAATGTGTTTTGTGGTGAACTTATCAGCCATTTTGTTCACTTGGACACATCTAAGAAACCTTCTTAAAAAGCCACATTGCTATCTTACGTACTAAAATTTCAAAAAGTAAGGGAAAATTTCCAAATTGTCCCAATTATTCTAAAGTTCTTTAGTCCTGAAATTGTCATAGATTGTTCTGTGATGTTGAAAATTTAAAAAAAAAAAAATTGGAATTTTCCAGTTATATTTGGGTTTTAATAGTTCATTCCGAACTTAAATGGACATTTTTATCTAGTATTAAATAATTTGTAGAAAGCCTTTCAAGATTCTGTTTTTTAATTTAATTCTAGGTGTATTTTAGCAGTTTTCACTTGTGCATTGTTAAAAACCATCAAAGTTTTTGGTCTTAATGGATCCCTACAATCTTGTTCCATTATAATAATAATAAAAAAAAGAGGGGGTGGTCTTTATATTACTGACTAAAAAATAAAATTTAAAAAAATGGAAGTTTTTAAAAAGATATTTTATTTCTGCAATAGTATTTATTCTTTCCATAATTCCTTCCCGAAAAGCGCAAATAGAACCCAGCTACTAGTATACTAATACTATAAAAAGTAAACTTCCCATCTTCCTCGCCCCTATTTGGAAGGGAATCGCAGGAGACCTGACACATGCGCAAAAGCGCTGAAGGCTCTCGTAAACGAAAACGGACTGTAAGTTTCCTTCCTTAACAACAAATTTTACAAATTTGTTGTTAAGGAAGGAAACATATTTTGTTTGTTCCTTTTATATGTATTTTTCCTGATGAAAGTTCTCTGTAAGAGGATAGAAATATTGAAGTTTTTGTAGAAGTTTGACCAAATATTGTGTCTTTATTTATTATAAGTATTATTTAGAAGTTATTATCAATACAATTGTAATTTTAAAAAATCACAAATTAAACGAATAAAAATTTAAACAAAAAAATGAAAAATTCTTTTCAAAAATTGAAATTCTTTTTTTGTATGATTTTTTATTTTGATTAAAAAACATACTGTCGGACCTCTATTTAACGAAGTCGCTAAATCCCGAAAAAAAGTTTGTTACATGGAAAATTCGTTAAATAGAGATTCACCTTTTAGAATTACTTTAAATTACATAAAACAGATTTAAAATACATAAACAATTAATATTATTAATAAACGTAATAATTTTAATGACTTAAAGCATACATTACCACATGCGTACTTAAATTTTACTAATAAAGTCTGTTAATTTTGTCGGAGTCTTTTTTTTTTTTTTTTTTGAAAAAGTGTTTTCGCTCAGAGTACGTCTTGCATCTTTGCAATGCACCAAAAACCCCTTCAGTATTTTCTTCAAATTGTAATCCGCGTGGATTGTTTCAAATGATTTTAGCATTTCATCATATGAAGGTTGTTTTTTTTTTATTTCTGCATCATGATTATTTCCATTTTCATCATCTTCATCGCAATTCATTGCTGTATTGTTTTTATTTTTCACACTGAGCAAAATATCCGATTCAGTCAGTGTTTCATAGGTCTCAACTTCAAAATCAAGTAAAAGATAATCATCAATCAACACATCATCGTTAATTTCTTCTTTTTCTCTCAGCTGTATCCACATTTCTTTCATTTCCTCTAAGGGAATATTAATAATAAAAACATTTCAAAGAGGAAAAAAAAAAATAGATACCACGAAAAGTTCGTTAAATAGAAAATGCACTTTGCTATTTGGAGGTTATTTTACGAAGAAATTAGCAAAATGTTCTTGGTTCCAAAGAAAAGTTCGCAAAATAGATCTTTGTTAAATAGAGGTCCGACTGTACTACACTTGTTAAAATTGTAACACCATGAAGGAATCAACAGAATGGAAGGAAAGTTATTACACCATTACTAATGTTAATACAAACAAGCGATTAACATTTCAGAGCAACAACAGTACTAGCAAAAAACTCAGTATGGTGTACAGCCTCCAAGAGTTGCTATATGCTGTGGCATCGAATCAAACAGGCTTTGTATGTGTTCCTGTGGTATAACTTGTCAAGCTACTTCTATCAGAGTCCATAGCTTATCAGTATTGGCTGCTGGATGACAATATCCCAGACACGTTCAATAAGTGACATATTGGGCGAACATGCAGGCCAGGGAAGAAGGGATATCTGCCTTGCTTTGAAGACTGCCTGGACATTTCTTGCAACGTTGTCGGGCGCTGTTTTGCTGGAATACGGCTCCAGGAGTGTGCTGAAGGAAGGGTACAACTTCATCCTTCACAATTTCCCTGATGTTACTGTTGAGTGCCCACAATTCTTAGCAGCAGAGATCGCCTGTGATACCCAATTGCTCCCCAAACCGTCACACCTATTGTTTGAGCAGTATGGTGCTTGCCTTCTTATCATCTAATGCGTATGCGGCCATCTTTGTAATCCCAAGTTGAAGCGGGACTCGTCTGAATACATGACATAGTGTCAGTCATGACATGAACACGCCAGTAGGTATATTCGTGAGCCCATTGCAGCCTGAGGTGTTGGTGGTTCAGGCCCAAGGAAATCCTCCGCCTCATGCAGTCCTCTGTGCAGCAGACTCCTTCGAACCATGGACCCAGACAATGTCAGACCTGTTGCAATGTTCCAACGTTGTGCTAACACTCGAGAAGGAGCTGAACAGTCCATCACTGCCATGTGGATGATCCCGTAATGTCACATTTTGTGGCATTTTCCTTCGCTTAAGCCAATCATTCTGCCCTCTTCAAACTCCGTAGTTTGCTTATTCGGCGCTTGTTGGCGTTGAAGAGGCATACTGACTCCAGTAGGCAGGTGTACAGCACACTGACGATGAAAAACTACTTGTCTGGATCCACAACAGTCCTCTATGTTCTTACACGATAGTTCAGAGGGCACTGAGTCTAAGCATGCGTAATCATTCTCAAATTTTAATCAGTCACATGTTTCCTTCATGATGTTGCATTTTTCACAAAACGAGTGTACTTATGATGGGTATTTGTAATTAAAATTAATGAATGACTTTATTTTTACAAGTATCTCATTTCCAAGTTTGTTATTATTTTACAACTTAATAAATTGTAACTTAAAAATATTGAAGTTTCGTGTTATATATTTTTAACAAGAAGACTTAACGTGCATTAAAATAAAGAGAAAGTGGAAAATAAATAAAATGCTCGCATTTGCAAACATGAAAGAATAAAAAAGATGGTAATAAACCTACAGTTTCGAAAAAAAAACATTAAGACTGCCGTAGGTGGGAATACATATCTCATTTAAGACCATCTCATGTCGTCTTAAATATTTGTGATGGCCTATGTGTTTGTGCCGTCCCTGTTGATGGAATACGCTAAGTATTCCGAAACTGTAGGTTTATTACCATCATTTTTATTTTATTTTCATGTTTGCAAATAAGTGCATTCTATTTATTTTCACTTTCTCTCTATATATTTTTAAACAAATGTAATCTTTAAATCAAACAACTTCTATTATGGGGGGGGGGGGGGAACACCTTTATCTTCATCAATATTTCGTCTTTTTTGAGCAAAAGACTTCTTCAGAATTACAGTCGAGGAAAAGACATCCGCACAAACATTAACAATACAACTTTTACAAAAATAACTGTTTTAAATAATAAAACTTATACTTTAATTACACAACATAAATTTGTTCAAAAACCCAATAAAACAATCATTAATTAATAATCTTTATTCTGAAAATAAGTTCATATGAAATAGAAAAGCACATTGATCCTCTTTCAGAATTTCATTTTTGAAGAAGAAACTGAAATTTTCTCTGTATACATGCTAATGTGAAGTCCTTGTAAATCTGTAGCCTTGTTTGGATATTAACTTTCAAAGGTTGCTTCTTCCTGAGAGTCCGAAACATGAAATGTGGTCAATACTAATATGGTTGACACACCTGTTAATTTTGCAACCATTGTTGTTATTTCGTTCTCCGGCTGATCCTTGTGCTTCTCTCTTCCACAAAACATTGAAAATGATTATCTTAGCAGCACTTACAACAGAATTGGAAGACGCCATGGTAACTCAACTGTGAAGGCTCACATGATGGTAAATCAATGACTTTTGAAACTAAAAAAAAAATATATATATATATTTGAATTATGGTCTTTGCATAATACATTTATCTTGATAGATTACGAAATGTTATAATGATTATTTCTGTTACTGTCAAAAAATGCCAATTATCATAACCTAATATATGGGCTACTTTTAGTAGCGAAGGTATACATTTTCTAACTTGTTTCTGTATTATCAGGTTAGGTTTATCGGAGGCTGTAGTGTAATTCTGAACAAATTAACCTTAAATAGACTTAAGAAATTTTGAGGAATTCATGCTAGTCAAGATTGTTAAATTCTAAAATTGAAGATGAAGCAAAGAAAAGGCTTATGTCATGAGATAGGGAGCTTAAAAGCTTTATAACATATTATAAATTTAAAACATCCAATTTTCAGTTAATTCTAGGAAATGGTTTTTTATAGTAAATGTAATACTGATTTTTTTTCTTGATTTAATTCTAATTTGAACAATTTTTTTTTTAATTATGCTTTTTTCTTATGTCAGCAATTTTAAATGTATTCTGTAATTTAGGAACTTGAAGCCATTAAAGCTCGTGTTCGAGAAATGGAAGAAGAAGCGGAGAAGCTGAAACAATTACAAAATGAAGTTGATAAGCAAATGAATTTAGGAAGTCCACCAGGAATTAGTAAGTTTTAAACTTCTTTGTTGCCTTATTAAAATGTAACCAAAATAAGGATAACTTATATTTCTCAGAAGTTCCAAAATTTACAATAAAATACAACTTCAGTCCTTCATATAGCATCAAATGTCAATGAAGATAATTCTTGGCATTTTTTTAATTAACTTCTGTAAAGCTTTAACAAAAGCATTTTAAATTTTCATTAAGAGTTATTTCCTGGAGATGATGTTTTATAGCACATGTTAGACTAATGAAAGTCTTTGATTTTAAATTCTTATCTGATCCAGGCTTTAAAAAAACCAAGCTTTTAATTTGGGTAATTTTCATCTAGTGAAATTATATGGTAAATTAGTAAATATATTATGATTCACTTATAGATTTTAAAATAAGAGAACTGATCAAAAAGTAAATAAAGACCGGTCTCTGAAAATTCAAATTAAACGATTATTCATTAATTTCTACGTGTTGTTTTTCAAAGTACTCTCTTTTGCATTTGTCCCAACGTTCAGTCCATTTTCGATATACCTTCAGCAACGTTTCTTTCAAAAGACACTTCAAAATAGTCTCCAAAGCTTTGATGCTGAAAAATCTGCGACCCCATACAGATTTCTTTAGTTCAGGAAACAGCAAGAAATCAACAGGGAATGAGATGTGGACAATAAGATGGGTTGGGGAAGTGTCTGGGTGTTGTGTTTTTGAATGAAGTTGGCAACATACTGAGAGTGGTGTTTGGTGTTGATTGTGATGAAGGTAAAATCCAGCTTGCAGATGCAGACTCCTTCGGTTCACGTGCTCAAGAAGTTTGCCAAAACACTGGTGTGATAAGAACCATTAACAGTTTTTCCTAGCTGCACTACATGTTGGTACACTATTCCTTCAGGCTAACTTTTCCTGCAGACTTTACACATTTAGCTTTCATGGATGGTGGTGAGGATGGGCTCTTGCATTCTGAACTCTGTTTCGTGGTGGGATCGTAATGGTAAATCCACGTTTCATCAGCTGTGATGGTTTTCTTCAAAAAATTATCTCCCAGAATTCGGTACTGTTCCTTCCATCTGTACAAATTTCCACTCATAGCAATCTATGGTCAAATGTTAACAATCGTAGGATCCAAGGATGGCTTCAGCACTTCCAAATGGTGTTTGCATGATCTGTGCTAGTTGTTGAAGTGGTTTCGGGCTATCTTCGTAAATAATAGCTTTTGCTGTGTTTGATTATCACCTCAGTTACTGATGTGCTCGGACAACCTTTTATCTGAAAGTCTTCCGTACCTTCCCTCCCTTCGGAAAATTCCTTATGCCATCGGAATACACTTGGCCCTGACATTACTACTTCACCGAATGCTTGCAGTAGCGTATGGAACATTTCTGTTCCAGATTTTTGTAAACGAACACAAAATTTAATAGTGTAATGCAGCTCTAAAGTTGCCTCGATTTTGCAGCTCATAGGCAGAAATCAACACTATGAACTTCGAATGTCTGCAGTTCAACAACAATGTAAGTTAGCATGCCGCACACGCCCAGTAGTTTAAAAATGGTTGCACTTCATGCATGTGATATGCATTTCACTTTTCAAGTTGCTAATTATTTAAATAAAAATTCAGTCTTTATTACTTTTGATCAGCCCTCATACCTTATTGATTAAACAACAAAAACCTATAGTAGGTAGGCCATTAATTCAGCTGTGTTTATTAACTTTCTTTTTTTTTTTTCCTTAATAGCTAGTCCTTTAAACATGTCCATAGAAGAGAAAATGGAAGTTGATGGAAGATCCATTTACGTTGGAAATGTAAGATTTTAAATATTTTTTTAATTAACATTAGAAATTTCTAAACATGACTGGCATTCAATTTGATAAATGTGTTTATTTAAAGTTTGTAAAATCTACAGAAAGAAACATACAAGAATTGATTTTTTTTTAATTAAGATTTTTTTGTGTAATTTGAAAATTTAAATTCAAAAGTTCTATCATTGAAGAAAAAAGATCTTGAATTGCCATAGATCCTGAATTATAGGATCAGATTTTCCAGGCAGGCTTGTTTTCCATCCAACACTGGCCATGAATTTTTTTAGGATAGTTTTAAATGTTGACAATAATAATATCCTTCTTAGGTTGAATTCCAATTAATTAAATAAATATATGTATTTTGCAATTCTACATTAGAAAATATTTTAAGGATTTGGAATTAGTTCCTTCTGTTGCCAAGAAAGAAGGTATTTCAAGAAGGAACGCTTTTAAAACTTAATATTAGATTTAACTGGAATTTGAATATCTAGAACTTTTAATTTTTCGATTTTTTTGTTGAACACAAATATTTTTAAGTAATTAGTTTCTAAAATTAGGGATTTGTTTTTAGTTTTGAGTAATTGAGAGATTTTATACTAATTAAAAATTTTGTTGCAGGTTGATTACGGTGCAACTGCAGAAGAGCTTGAGCAACATTTTCATGGTTGTGGATCTATTAATCGAGTTACAATCTTATGTGATAAATACTCTGGACATCCAAAAGGGTAATATTTTCTTTCTTTCTTTCTTACTGGGGACTGCTAATGAATTTCTTCCTTTAGAAGTCAAACTTTATTTTACTAATGTCAAAATTATATTTATAGATCGAAATATTCCCTTCATAATTAATATAATTATATATATTAGCAAATTTTCGGCAGCCTTTACGATCTTCCTTTCTCCAGCTATTACAATAAATAGAAATTATATGAACAAATCGCTTGCTCGTATCACTGTCATTATTACAACAATAAATTTCATTAAAACAATTGTTTGCATTAATATACCAATTCATTAAATCTTACTGTTTTATTCCTACTAATTTCTTTCTGTACTAAGTCATCAGCCCACTGTACAATTTTTTCTTGTACTGTAGGAATAAAACGGTAAGATTTGATAAATTGGTATTTTAATGTAAACAATTGTTTTAAAGAAATTTATTTGTTGTAATAATGACAGTGAGATCATGAGCAAGAGATTTATTCATGTAATTTCCATTAGTTGTAATAGCTTGAGAAAGGATGATCGGAAAGCTTCCAATTGAAAATTTGCTTAATTACATACACAGAACAATTGAGAGCAGAACAATCGTACAGTTGCATTTTTTTACTTTTTTTTTTTTTTTTTTTATTTTCCTCGCTTTTAAAATATAAAGACATTGGAAATTTTCAATTAAAGATATTGAGATTTTTAAATTGTTGAATTTTAAAAGAATTTTAAATTTAAAATGGAAATAATAATTGATTTTATTAATTAATTGAACGTGTTTGACATCACGTTTCTTTTGTTGTAATAGTCATGCTTTTAAATTCTTGGATGTTGTGTTATTTTCCTCGCGATTCACAATTTTTTTTTTAATCAAAATAATGTCAATTTAAAGATCGTGTCATCACCTATCCAATGACACCACTTAAGTGTGTATTGTCCCTTCGAAACCAAGACGATAACAACAATAGAACAACACCCCAAATTGATAAAATCAATGAAAAATCGAACGAGGGCCGTAATTAAGGCTGGTGGGGAAATACCTGTTATTAATAAAGATTGTTTTATAAATGTTTTGTATTAAATTTTATTTTAATCACCATTTCCTAGGCTGTACGAAAATGAGGTTTTCTGGTAGGCTAGGAGATTCCTCCAAAAAGCACTCTGCTAACACGCAGTACACACTTAAGTGGCATTATTGGATAGGTGATGAAACAATCTTTAAATTGACATTATAATTGATTCAAAAACAATTGCGAATAGTGAGGAAAATAAAACAAAAAGTAAACAAATGCAATTGTGTAATTATTCTGTTCAAGTATATATATGAAAGGAGTATAAAGATTTTGATCTGTGAATTATCAAAAGAAGAATTTGAGAGAAAAATATAACTGTAAGACTTACGTCATAGTTATATTTTTGTTAGTTGTAAAATTATTGTAGAAATACCAGATTGCATTGCTTTTTGAGCATGAATTACAAAATTGTTTAATAATTTCAATTTGAGGTAAATAACTTGTATTTTACATTTAAAAATTCATTATACTGTGCCTTGAGAATTCTTATTGTTCTTGTTCATTTGCTACATTTGAAAGATTGCAAATGCAATGTTCATGAAGTCGGCATTCCTTCCACTGCAAGTGGTGCGTTTCTTCCAGACTCATCCCACGTAAACTATGGACAATATAATTCTGACTTAAATGCAACATTAGTTGTTGGTGTAGAAGAATTTGTGTAAATTATGTGACAGAATTGCATGATTAGCAAAGATATTTAGGGATACTGATATTTCTAGATAGTTGTTGATTGGAATCAACGAATTTCAAATCTGATTTTAATTGTTTAATTTTTTTATTTAAAAAACACAAACAAATTATCCATTTAATTTTCTCTTGGAGAATACTATTATGAATATTTACAAAAAAATTGACTTACTAATAAAATGTCATTGAAAACGTACAAACCACTCATAATATTAAGATAATGTTATGAGGCATATCCAGAAAGGAAGTTCTGTTTAGCTATTTTAAAAAAAATTCAAAACGTGTTCATGACTTCTTTGACATTGTCATCTTCATAGAAATGCTTGCCACCAAGGAACCTGTAGATACAGGAACAGATGAAAATCACTGCTGTAAGTCTCTGTTGCAGAGGGATGTTCAATTTGTTTCCAACCAAATGTCATGGTTATGGCTGCAGTGTGTGGCCAGGTTTTGTCATGAAGCAACACAACACTGCAAGTAAGCATACCACATCATTTGTTTTGGATCGCAGGACACAGTTTCTTTAGCGTTTCACTGTAGAAGTCTGTTATTTGTTGAGCTGATAGGCAAGAATTCAACAAAATGGACCTCTTCAATTTTGTCTTTGATAGTGATGTTGTCCCTCCACTCCTAGACTAGACTTCTGCTTCGATTCAGGAGTCATGTGCAACATCCATGTCTCGTCACTTGTAACAGTGTGGCTGAAGAACTCGTCTTCCTCGCTGTATTGTGAGAAAGGTCAATGCACTGTTCTCCCATTACCTTTTGTGTTCCTCGGTGAGCATCTTTGGCATCCCACTGTGAGCACAACCTCCGAAAATGCAGCCGAATTGGGGTAAAGTGGCCATGAAATCTCTGGGAAGTGCAGGGATTGTGACAAAATTGTAAAATAGTCTATCTTGACTCATCAATGACCACAGATTGTCGGCCATTTTGCTGATCATCTTTCATGACCTTCCTTTAAAGTTCCTAACTGATCTTGCCATTGAATGACTCGTGTCATTTTCTCCATACACCCACAAAGTTGACAATGAATGTCTGATGGTTTCACATTTCTTCTTGCATTCAAGAAATGAATAACACACTGCATTTTACAGGCTGTTAGATTGTCTTGAACATGTTAAACACATAGAACAATGCATTTTATGTATTTACTGCACCAATCTAATTGTCTGCAAATGACATCTGTGGCTTGACAATGGATAAAAGAAGTTGGCACACAACTCCCAAATCATGACTGTCATGGCAATATTTGCAAACTGGATACCCCTCTTACATCTTTCAATCGTAGTGTTAATCTTGGGTTTTGATATGTACTTGTTTTTCCTGGTTAGTATCATTTTAATGTTATTACAGTATTTAAAAAGATATACGACAATCTGGGTATTACTAATTTATGATTACGTTTAGTACAAGAAGTTTAATACATGTAGTCCTTTTAAAACTCAAGCATTTTGAAGGTGAATTCAATATAAATATAAAAAAATAGTTATTCATTTTGTTTGTACTTCTGCAGCCTGAATATGGGCAACATTTTAATATGAAATAATTTTCTATATTCTAGGTTTGCATATATTGAATTTTCAGAAAAGGAATCTGTTCAGACTGCTATGGCCTTAGACGAGTCATTATTCCGAGGAAGGCAAATTAAGGTATTACAAAAGATAATGTCTAAGTTTTGGTTTAGCTTTATTTTATTTTCTATCATATTATTGTCCTCGCGCTGAAAGATGAAACTCCCAGAATGCAAAGCAGATTATAGATTGTCCTTTCCTTGCCGTTCGCTAACATTGAAATAGAAGAGAAGCGACCTCTTCTATTTCAGTTTTAGCGAACGGCCAGGAAAGGATAATCTATAATCTGCTTTGCATTCTGGGAGTTTCATCTTTCAGCGTGAGGACAATAGTCATTTTAAAATTTGGATTTTAAATGTTTTATTTAGTGTGGATTGAAAAAAAATCATGTTTAGATTTGAGATCTTGAGGCTGTCGTGATTCGTTTCAATATTTGTCAAAATACGATCCCTGGGCAATAAGTGAAAGTAGAATATGAAAATAAACGAAAAGTGATCAACATTGCAAACATTAGTTGCATTCTATTTGTGTCAAAAAGAAAAAAAGACAGACAAATAGATAATAAAAGGAATATTGGGATTGTTTCTTCAGTAAAATAAAAAGGCCGTAATGAAATGCATGCAATTACCATCTGAAGGCTCTCTCCTTCCCTACCAACAATAACAGAACTTTAATATGTTGCCGACTATTTAAAATTGTCGAGGAAATTGTTCCTTTCTTTTTTAAAAAATCCTTAGATAGGTTCGTTAAATGTAAGATAACTTGATACACATAAAGGCTTGAAATTCGCAGAAAAGGTTTTCAAAATGTTTTGAGGGTGTGTGCTTGAATGGGACTAAGATAAGGTTGGTCAGCCTGCCTTTGATCTTTGGGGAAGAAACCTGGTAAACTGCAATGGGTGGAATCAATCCTAGGACTCTACTGGAAGAAAAAAAAGCAACCATGGGAATAAAATCCATGACTTCTACCGGGGATGAAGCATGGCTCCTCCACTCCTAAATCGTGAGCTGGCAAGCCCACAAAAATAGATAATAATCTCAAAAGTATAAATAACTGTAGAGAAAATTGAACAACAACATTCTTTTTTATAAGCGTCTTTCTTATATCTTGTAAATAATTTACTCCTAGAAATCCTATTAATACAACACAACTTAAATTCCCACAATATTCAGTTCTTCTTTGCGAAGGACTTCTTCAGGTGGTACCAGAGGACAAGAAACTATTCTCCTCTCTCTACATTTCATAAGGATTACAAATAAGAACTAAAAATAAAAATAGAACTTGCATACGAAAATATTGTATTTTTAGTTCTTTATATTTGTAATCCTTATGAAATGTAGAGGAAGAAGAATAGTTTCTTGTCCTCTGTGACCACCTGAAGACATTCTTCGCAAAGGACAAAATATCGTTGAAATTAAAGGAGTTGTTGTTATATTAAGGATTTCTAGGAGTAAACATTCTTCTTTATTATATTTTGAGTTAATACAAAAAATTTCTTACGTTAGGTAAATCCCAAAAGAACCAATAGACCAGGAATTAGTACAACAAATCGTCCTCCTAGAGGTAGAGTTCGCCGAGTTGTTAGAAGCAGCTATTATTATGGTTACCGTCCAATTAGAAGGCCAAGGTAAGTCATTTTGAATATTCATCAGTAAATAGTTCACGGCATTAGAGTTTATCTGAATGATTACCAGATAATTACCTTATGGATAATCATTAATGCTTTTATTTTTTAATGAGTTAAATTAGGATTTCTTAGTAAATTCTATTTACAAAAGCACAATTAATTTTACAGGTCTATTCTCAAGAGACTTTAAAAACTTGAGCTAACTTAGATCTAATTAATCATATGGCAGTGCTATTGGTTATATCTCGTACCATACCTTTCTTGATTTCTTTTCAGAACAAATGTTTAAAGCAGGTTACACTATCAATTTCTAATCTATGGAAAACTGATTATAATAACTTGATGGCTTACTGAAATGTAAAATTAATAATAATAAT
Source organism: Thereuonema tuberculata (assembly GCA_023159025.1). Taxonomy (NCBI): domain Eukaryota; kingdom Metazoa; phylum Arthropoda; class Chilopoda; order Scutigeromorpha; family Scutigeridae; genus Thereuonema; species Thereuonema tuberculata. Next base: position 16,749,548 of record JAFIDM010000003.1, on the reverse strand, counting down.
AATGAAGAAAAGGAGATTTACTTCAAGAAATTAACATTAGAAGCTATCAACTTAAGGGCTGAAAGGCTGAAATTGAAGAACCATTTGTGGTCTTTGAACTAAGAATGTATGCCAGTGCTGCATAATAATAATCTGTCCAACTTAAATCAAATGGTATTTTATTCGCTTAAGAAAGAGTTCTTATATCACAAGTGGTTAAAATGTAATTCAACAAGAGAGTGGATTTTGGGAGCACCGCTAAAGAGACATGTCGGCAGTGATAAAATATAAGGTGATGGTTTTCAGTAACCACAAGCAGATGGACGAGATTTGCTGTTGAATAACAAAAGGTACTGCATTGGTGCTGTGTTATGGAAGATTTCTTACTATTATAGCTCATTTTGCATTCTGGTGAAGTTTTTATGTATTTAATGTGAATGGTGTGCTTTGTTTTTCTCATTTAATTCATTTGTAGTGATTTTTGATGGAGTTATTTGTATAGCAATTTTAGCTTTTTGCATTTGGGAGGGGGGATGTGTTATCTTGAAGTAGAAATGGTTGATCTAAACTGACTTGTCCTCAATGAATTCTGTGCACATTTGAAAATTTACATACCATATATGTTTCAATAAACGCCGAGGCTCTTATTGTCGCCGGTCTCTAATAAGCGCCGGGCTGCAGAGGGGCACGGCCAAATAGTAGCTGGTCTCTTAACAGTAGCCGGGTCTTTGATATTTGCCTACCGGTACTAGTGTAAGCGTCCGTATTTTTATAGTCTTGCATAATACCTTACTGGACATTGCCTTACAAAATGCCGCCGAAACGGTCATTTGACATAACCTTTAAGATTCGCGCGGTGGAATATGCAAAAGAAACTTCCGGTGAGGCGGCCGCTCATCAACAACGAAGCTGTCATTGCGGATTCGGACGACGAAAGGTACAGAAAGACATTGCCATTTATCTTTAACAGTCTTATGTAGCATGTGAAATTAAATAAAGTAGCTGTTTGTAATATTAGCCAGTATTTATGTGTAAAAATATTGCGTTCTGAAGGTTTTTGTTAATAATGGCCGGCCTCTAACAGCAGCCGGTCTGTATTAAGCGCCGAGAGCCGAGGCTAGTTTTGCAAATAAACGCCGGGGGCCTCTATTGGAGCATATACGGTACATGAAATATTTTTCTATATTAAAAGTCTTTTATGTAATTTTAAACTACACAATATGAATTTGGCCTGTGGCACCTCATTGTTCTTTTTTCTCTGTCTCGATCTGGGAGGAAATTGTGGGAAGTTTTAAGCACAACAGTGTGGGTTAACAGTCGTCAGAGAGATGTGCTTTGGATTTACGAGTACTGAAGAAATGTTTTCTACTTCTGCATCAAGTTTGGAGTAGATATAATCAAAAATGAGAAATACAGTTCTAAAATTATGTATTTAAAGAAATATAGTTGATATATTTAAATGCTCTAAATCCAAAGCAGTACTCGTGTAAGCTTTGAAATTGATGGCTGTTTTTGTCAGCAGCATCAGTCAAGATTGAAAATTCCTGCCACTTCATGAAATAGGAATTAAGAGGACAGAAACTGGCTCCATGCATAGTAATAAAGAGAACGTGTGTCTTCTTGCAGAGAACAATAACTAGAAAATTAATAAAACCAAATGCAGAAATGAATAAGAAAGTAATTGGAAACAATATCTAACCCAAAAACAACAGCTGAAGGCTGTATTTACTTTACATCGGTCTCTTGTGGCCTTCAACAATTCCCTTGCAAGTAAAATCGAGTAAAATTTTATGAATGTTTTTAATAAAACCTAATTATTACAAATAAAATAAGTTTATTTATAAATCCTCTCTTTTGTAGGAGCAGACGTGCAACCTGGTATTCACCTTATTGAAATCTGCTTAAAAGAATGTGGCCAATTTCAGTCTCCTTTTCTTTTTTTTTAAACAGCAGAGAGTGAGAGCATCAAAACCTTCAAGGTTCTATAAGTGTACCAGTGTCTCTGTAAGTAAAAGGGCACTTATTGTAAGAAAACGAAGGGATAACATTTTTAAAAAATCATCCAAAATTGTTAGCGTGGGTTGGCAGGTCATTAGCTTAGTAATAATCTTGAAAGCTTTCTGGTGTTCTAGGATAGACGAAAAAAAAAAATGCACATTTCATATCTAGTATGCTTTCAATTTTTAAGTCCTATTAAAATTTAATAAAAAAAAAGGTAATTTATTTGTATTATTATAATAGGTAATTTTTGTATTCATTATAACAAGATAAGAATTCTTGAATTTAATAATTTGCCTACTTTATTGCCTGCCGTTATTGGTGTATTGTTGCAAAAGCAAATTTATTTCACTTTCTTTTTCCATTTTATATTAACAAATATATTTATATTTGTTTTCAAGCAGTAAGTCGTTACATTCCTTCAATATAAAAAAAAATTCTGTTGCTGCTTTTGACATAGTAGCAAAGGAAACAGCATGGTAAGATTTTTCATCATGTTGATATTGTTTTTTAATATATTTTCTGTGTAAAAATAGAGTAAATGTGCATTGTTTATTCATTTAAAAAGAAAAAAAACTACAACAATAATGTTAAAATTTTGACTATGAAATAACCAAGCCTAACTTAGTCTCGATTTTCCTGTCAAGTTTTTGTTTGAAGTTTCACTCACTTTTTTGAATATCAGTTGTATTTTATTTTGTTTTTTAAGACAGTACTATTTCATCCTGGCTTAAAAACTCTGAATTAAATGCTTGTAGAAGTCCCATTTAAGATTTCGATCTATTTTAGTTTTGTTTCTATTTATATAAAAAAAAAAAAAAGTATAACAATTTCAAACTTTCAATAACTGTAAACCTGCATTTCATTTTAAACAAGTTTATATAGGGTTGGAAAGTAAGCATTTGCTAAGAAAATCATTGAAGCTTAAAATTTTAAGAAGGAAAATTCTAAACAAAAGTTTGTAAAATATATTTTGTCTGTAGTTATAAAATGTAACAATTTTTGATAGTTTAAATTTAACTTTGGAATGCAAGCCAAAACTATGTGAATAGTAAATATAATTTAGTTTTTAGGATTTATATCAATGTATATCTATATAAGCTTATATATATATATATATATATA
>JAFIDM010000003.1:16704842-16733652 GCA_023159025.1 Thereuonema tuberculata | reverse complement strand
GGGGGGGGGGGGGGGGGGGACCACACCTTGTGTCCATGGTATCAAAAAGAGAGGCTTAACACTTGTTCAACATATGAAACTCAACAATGTTTATTCAAATGAACAAAAATGATAAACTTCGAAATGACGACGTACAGCTAAATGCGAAGCTATGGCTTTAACTATTTTAATTGGGCGTACTAAGGGAATTCTCGCACGTGGCGCTGAACAGAATAACTTTCCTATGAATTTCTAACCTTTCTTGGCTAGTTGCGTTTTGTAAATTCGAAATTAACTTTAAACTCACACGAGAAGTTATAACTGATAGATAGCTCACTTACACATTTACTTCCATGCGGGTGTACACACATATCTTGTTTCCTATGTATTCCATAGAGTTTGCTGATTAAAAATTACAGTATTGAATTTTCAAGGTTATGGTCTAAGCTTTTCCTAACTAGGACAACTTATTATTAACACTGCCTACTCTAAATGTGTGCTGAATCGTTCCCGTCTTCAGTCACGTAGTAATAAAAAACATAGATGCCAAGACTTATGGTGCCCATGCAGAATTGCGGATAAGTTAGCTAAGCTAACTAAAAGACGAGCGAGACCAAGTAAGCAAGTGCAAGCGCAGGAGACAAGGAAAAAGAGAGACTTCCTTCTTGGATGCATGGCCTTAAATCAACTATGAACGAGGGCCAATGCCACGTCATAATCCGCCGGCTAATCAGATCACAGGAATCTGGATCCGTCCAAGAGAGGTCAAGTCCATCATCTGGGGTGGCGAGGTAAACGTCAAACCTCGCTATTGCTTCATGACAAAACAAACGCAATATATTTTAAAGAAAAGTTAAAATTCCTTTTAAACTAAATTATGAATTAAATTTGTTAAATCAACTAAATTCATTAAGCTTAAGAAAAATCAATTATTTAATCTAAATTAATTCAAGGTTCAATATTCTAACCTCTCCAACTTGAGAACTTTAAATATTAAATTAAATTAAAATTGAGTTGAAAGCTAAAATTAAACAAACACTTTTTTCTTTGCCCTTCACCTTGAAATAATCATTTTGGAATATTTTCTTAATTTACATTTTTTTTTGTTTTCTTTCGAAGCTTTACAAAAATAACAATTAAAAATTCGATATTTCAACAATGGACAGTGTGCATATATGAGTGTTGTCACAATATATATATATATATACTAAATATATTATTGATCCTATCAAAAATTAAATTATCCTGATAAAATCATAAATGGAAGAAGTATCGAAGTGAACAACGTATTTCTTATTGCTTGTTCATGCTGACAATTTTATTTCAAATTCCAAATAGCTTAACTTGCAACCATGGGCACATTTAAATTTCGTGTTTCTTTCCAATTCCAACTGTGATTGCCGTTTGTAAGACTACATTTTCTGTTTCAGCAAGTTACTTCTTTGTAAGTTTCTATAGTTCTTCTAAATGGTATCTCCTAGCATGGAAAACTGCTTTATATTTATTAGTTTTCAGCTGATGTTAGTTTGCTTATATCTGGATTGAAGACTTTCTGTAAATAGCATTTTATGTCTCAAACCAACTTTAAACTTCCTTTTGCAGAGTGCCTGTGTCTCTCCTTTCTTTTTATGTTTTGAGTAATCTACAATGCTTTTAATTTTGTTTTTCTAAGCTTTGCTATTTTGCTTAAAACTTTAGTTCTATTTTTGTTTAATTTTATTTTAATTCATATAGGCACTCATATAGGCACTATACTACTACTATACTACTAGCTATACTACTTAGCTATAGAAGATGAAACAGCTGAATCAGAAGACGAAAAAGGATGTTGTATTCTAAGGGAAGAAGTTGAGCTAGCGATTAGGGAAATGAAGAATGGGAAAGCAACAGGAGTTGATGGAATACACATTGAGTTAGTTAAATGCTTGGGTGAAGACAAGAAGCAAATACTATCATTATGCAATGAAATATATGAGAAAGGTGAATGGCCTGATGATTTCATGGAAACAGTATTGCTACCAATACCGAAGAAAAATAATGCAAAGAAGTACAATGAGTTCAGGACTATCAGCCTTATATCGCACTCAGCGAAGATTCTTCTGCGAATACTGAACAGACGTTTATATTCTAAGGTGGAAGGAGAGTTGGAAGAAGAGCAATTTGGTTTTAGAAAAGGAAAAGGTACGAGAGATGCAATTGGACTGCTGCGAACAATCGGCGAAAGATATCTAGAAAAAAATAAACACGTATATGCAGTATTTGTGGACCTGGAAAAGGCTTTTGACAGAGTGGATTGGAATAAACTTATGGAAATCTTGAAGAAAATTGGTGTGGATTGGAAAGAGAGAAGGCTAATAACTAATCTTTATATGAAACAACGAGTCAAAGTCAGGCTAGGAGAAAAATTGTCAGAGGGAAGTGGAATAGGGAGAGGGGTGCGACAAGGATGCCCTCTATCACCTACGCTGTTCAACATCTACTTAGAGGAGTTAGTGAAGAATTGTTTTCAGAACATGGGAGGGGTGATAGTAGGAGGAAGAAGAATAAAGTGCATAAGATTTGCTGATGATATGGCATTGTTAGCAGAAGAGGAGATGATACTAAGGGATATGCTACTGCAGCTGAATGACAGCTGTGAACAATATGGAATGAAGATAAATGTAAACAAGACAAAGACTATGATTATCGGAAGAAAGACAAAGAAGATAAACATAAGTATTCGGAATGAGACATTGGAACAAGTGAACAACTTTAAATACTGAGGGTGTACTATAAGTAGTGATATGAACTGCTGCCAAGAAGTCAAGAGGAGGATAGCAATACCAAAGGAGGCTTTTAATAGGAAAAGGAGCATCTTCTGCGGACCTCTGGAAAAAGAACTAAGGAAGAGACTAGTGAAGTGCTTTGTGTGGAGTGTGGCATTGTATGGGGCAGAAACATGGACATTATGACGCAGTGAAGAGAAACGACTAGAAGCATTTGAAATGTGGATATGGAGAAGAATGGAGCATGTGAAATGGACAGACAAAATAAGAAATGAAGCTGTGCTAGAAAGAGTGGGTGAAGAAAGAATAATGCTGAAACTGATCAGGAAGAGAAAAAGAAACTGGTTGGGTCACTGGCTGAGAAGAAACTCCCTAATGAAGGATGCACTGGAAGGAATGGTGAACGGTAAAAAAGTTCGAGGCAGAAGAAGATTTAAGATGATCGACAACATTATGGTAAATGGATCTTATGTGGAGACGAAGAGGAAGGCAGAAAATAGGAAAGATTGGAGAATGCTGGGTTTGCAGTGAAGGACCTGCCCTTGGCAGAGAACTATGTATGTATGTATATAGGCACTCAACAATTTTATTTTCCTTGCTCTCCCTGAAGCTCTAGATGTCTTTCAGAATATCAGTTGTTATATCACAATGAAGCTGACGATCTTTATAACATCACCATAATCTGAAGCTAAAGGAAACATAACATCACATTTTTTTTTTTTTGCTGTTTCTTGCTCTGCTTCTGTATTTTTAAGCATTGACGTTTTACAGTTTCCACTGTTTCTGTGTTCATGTTCACGTTTTCCTTACAAAAGGTTAAACAATTCCTTTCCCTTCTGTCAACTACACGTTTGGTTTTTCCAAAGTTCCCTTTTGCTCTCTGCGATTTTTTTTTTTAATGTCAATTCCAAGCATCATTCTCTACTTCTCTTTTGTTTCTTAGTTTTTTCTCTTCTTGATTGCTATGTTTTATTCATTTTCCTTATTTAATTAAACAACATCAACAACAATAATAAAGTAAATGAGGACGATTCCATTACACTGTTATTATGTAACATTGAAATCTATAAACATCAATGGGTGAGACATCATTTCCGAGGCTCTGCATTGATTCCCGCTTAATATAATGAAATCTAAACATATATTTAGCTTCCATAATACTCTTCATATCACTAATCTGTAATTCAGATGCTCGAATAATGATGACCAGATAAATAATAAATTGAAAATCAATCTGCTTTGACTCACTCCTTCTACAATATTTGGATTTACATTTTTATCTAATATATTTCATGTAATATTTATGTCTAAGACAAAAACGCACAAAAGTTCACTAATCTGTTTTGTAGACATAAATATATTCTAAAAAATATATCAGAATTACTTCAGTATCTAAGTTTATATTATAAAAGCTCAGGATAATCATAGATAAGAAACGAAGTCGTCAGCTAAACACAAACGATAATGGAAATATTAGATACATAATAATCACAAATCCATAGCTATTAACTATCAAGGCTTCAGTAAAATGTGGTCTCCTTTTATTTTATAGAATAAACTTTATTAATAACAGCCAGCACTTGCTATGATAATGATTTTAAATAAAGAAACAAGGAAGCATGTTATGAAATATAGATAATCCTGAAACCTTTAAAAAAAAATAATAGAAAAATAAGAATTTATTTACAAATAATGATTAATATTTTAAATTGTCAACTTTTGTAAGAATCATCACAGGTCAGTTTTGTCATAGTTCTGAAATTTCCAAGGAGTTAAAAGAACTTCAAAAGAAAGCATAAAATTGCAACATCCCAAACTGTAAAATTCTACATAAAATCTAGTTCATCATTAGATTCTAAAATCCAATGAGTTAAAAGGAATGTTCGGTTTTCACCTTCTAATTATTTTAATTCTCATGAAAGAAAATTTCCTGTCATTTCATTAATGATTGCAGTTTACAAAAATGACAATGTCGTAAGAACAACCATCTTGTATCAATCGCAACCTAAGAAACTTTTTCCTGGAACCAGGTTTTTTTTTTCAAACAAAATATACCATTTGCATTAGGTGACACTGAATGAAGTCTATTTTTCTTTAGTCTTTCAATAGATTATTTTATGAAAAATTCTACACTTGGGAAAGAAAGGATATCATTAAAATGTTGCCAATTAAACTTTATTTGGAGGTTTTTTGTTTTGTGATGTTTTCTCAGACGTATGAAATGAGAGCAAGTCAGTGCTAGAGGTGGCTCTCATCGAATGAATATATCATTTCAAAAGAAAGAAACGAAATCTTTTCAAATTAAATGCTAATTGTATCAATAATATGCAATAAAAGCTTTGTTATCAAACATTTAAATACTGCAAATTCTATTTTCAATAAATATTACAGGATCAGCAATTTTAAAAAAAATGAATAGCTGCCATTTCTTTATATCCAAACCAAAACTAAACATAAAATACACCATCTACTTCGTACGATTTAAATTATTAAACTATAGGTTCTTGGGTAAATATCCAAATGTTATAACTTGATTCTGAAGGAGAAGTGCACCATGATAATAGGATACTCTTCTATGAGGGATTTTCCCATTCCGAGTGAGTTGCCTGTTAAACTGATGCAACAGGGTATCACTTTATTTATTTATTTATTTTTTTCCCTTTCTTTGATTTTAAAGAGATACAAGGAATTGCTATTCCCTCTCACTTTTAACACAAACATCTGCCCAAGCAATTAAAAACATCTCCCCAAGAACTTGTCCTGCCCAAACCTTCACTGCCCCCCCTCCCTCATTATATCAGTGCTCTCACAATCTCTCTAGGAAGAAGGACACAGAAACAGCTTGTCCGAGACACAGATAAAGTGAAAGCGGGAAAGTTAATGTAATTCTCAGCATCTCCTGAAAAAGGCTCAAGGAACCGAGCTGAAATATTTAGTAAAACTGACTCGGAGCGGGAAAATTCCTCATAGAAGAGTCTATCCTATTATCCAAATTTTATTTTCTATTACAAGTTGAGATAACAGGAAAATATAGGGTATCTCAAAAAAATGTACTAACTATCGAAGTGTTAGTGGATTATTTTGAGACACCCTGTATAATTATCAAGACTGGTCAATTCCAACCCAACAGATAACGAATCAATTACTATAAATAAGAACTTCAGGTAATAAGAAAAGGTTTAGAAAATAACTTAAATCTCTCAAAGAGGTGCAAAAACAACTAAATCTAATAGAAGCTATTTGTTTTAGATGGAATATGCTTAAATAGTTGAAGCAACTTAAATCCAACCCACCTGGAAACTGCAAGATAAAATGCTCCTAGGGACATTAAAGATATAGTCACATGAAATACAATCACGGTTGAACCATACTCTTTGACTGCCCTTTTCAATTTCTGTTTTGAGGTTAAATTAGGAGTGGAATCAATTGGATTTGTGTCTAAGGGCTTACTATCATTAACTTGCTCTTTGGAAGTTTGTCCGTACATTCTAAATGGAACCAAGCCTATTAAAGCTACCGGGGAAACAGTTTTCATTGCATAAGGATACGTACCAACTCTATTAGTTCCATTACAAAACGAAAATGCTTTGCCGCCCCCAAAAAACATACCTGAGTCAGTATGAAATTCCTGAGAATTCTTATAAGAGTGGGTGTTTTGTAAATGATCTGAAAGGTATTTCTGGCCTTGCCCTATATGACCACCAGGCATATTCAAGTGTGTGGGAGATCGTTTACCCAGAGTTGAAAATGGTTCTGGCACATTCGTTTGCATCACTGAGCTCAGATTGATGCTCCCTTGAGAATCGTAATTACTGACGTGTTCGTCTTCCATCTTATCAACAGCCTCTATCTTACTTGCTTCCACTGCTGCTGAATAGTTACAGCTATCATTCGGTTCATCGTGGTGATCCAATGCAGCCAAGGTATTGCCTGAAATGTCACGAGCACGGCTGCGGGAAAACTGGATGGTTTGAGATTCTGCATTTTCACAGAGTGCATGTTCATCTTGTGCAGTCATCACACCTGAAATACATAAAAAACAGAATATCCAATAATAAAAGATACATTCAAATAATGTTAAAAGTAGATAACAACACCAATAAGACTCCAAGATTTCATTTTACTTCAATTTATTTTATTAATAATTGAGGGATTTTACGCTATGGGAAGTGCAGTGCCTTATTAACCGTGATTACACAATTTCTAAAGGGGGGGGGGGGGTGAATTCATACTCATTTAAGCATTTTTCTCTGCCCTAATTCTAAAAACTGATTTCTCTACATCTTCCATAAGAAAATTCAATGATCAAAAAGAAATTAAAATATTAAACAGGAATGTAGTGGACATTCCTATGATCTTCAAGGCAAGCTCAGTTTTGAAAATGGGCAAATCACAAACAAATAACTCTCTCTCTCTCTGGGGCATGGCTCCATGGGTTACGTTATAACACGAATCGCCCATGGTATGCCATAGCCGCGTCCAAAATGATGTGTTTCCACCCAGTCCTAACTTGTGCATGTAGTGTAGCTGTTGGAATGTCATAATCGATATAACGGAGATCTTCTGAAATATTGTCTATCCATTTTTTTCGTGGTCGTCCTAGTGATCTGTAACCACTGCCTAAACAAATAACTACAAATAATAATAATAATAATAATAATAAAAAGAAATTTATCATAGATGGCTGGAAGGATTCCAAATAATTTACACCATCACATATGATATACACTTTTTATCTTCTTTTTGGCTTCTAATAGGAACTTCTTACTGTATTTCTATTATTATCATGTGTGAACTTGTTCACAAATGAATGTTTTCTTTAAACATTTTATTATTAATTCTTCATAAGCTAGCAGGTGACTGGGGGGGGGGGGGAAATAACTAATTGCCCTTTTAATGTTTTTTATTATATGAAGGCAGAGGCATATTTACACGAGGGCTACATGGGCTATAGCCCACGGCGGCAACTTTAGGGAGCGGCAAAAAAATAGGGAAAAAAAAAAATCCTGTACTATTCAATAATATTAATATCCAAATAATAATATTACTGTTCAAAAATATTAAGTGTCATTTTACAAGCAGAAAATGAGGGAAACAAAAAGAAACAGACATTTCCTGGCTTTTTAATGTGTCTGTATAGTATGTGGGTCATTTCATATCAGATCACCTGATAAGTTCACCATCTGTATGAAGAGCCATTCTTTTGTTTACTTGTGTTTCCTTTGATCTTACTGAGCTGCAGATATTGGGTAAATCCAACTGAGGAAGAATAATAACCCAGACTCTCTTTTGATTTCCAGTATCAAAAATTCAAAAAGCAGCTCAGTGATGTTATTTGTTGTGTGCTTTTATTATAGTTCTTAGTATACACAAAAATTGCATTACCTACATTTTATTATTAGTTGTTCCTAACAAATTCCGACTAGATAACAAACATTCAGCTTTCATAATAACTTAAAATTTTTATTTGTTTAAAAAAATTCATGCTAAATTCAAGCTGTTTTATACTTAAATTTGCCAAGCATATTATACAGATTGTTTTATTGTAGTCATTCGTCTTTAATATTGAAATGTTATTATTTTAATTATTTAATTAAATATTTTAAATTATAATAATATCAAAGCTATTATTGATTTTCGTAGTAAACAGATTGGGGCGATGGAATAAATTGGACGATGTTCCATCACTGATATTTGTAGCAGAAACTAATTATTAAATATCTTTCATCTGCTATTATAAGACAGAGGAAGGAAGTTTTTACTCGAATTAATGGATATAAATAAAACAAAGAGTTACGTAATATAATTTACATAATGAATTTGTAAAAGAAAGGATAACAGAACCTGTTAAAAACTGTAGTGAATTATTAAAGATACTTATATAAGACTTAGGTTTATATTTTCTAATTAAATAAAAAATATAATCAAAATAATAAGAATCACTCAGATGATTAAGTCTACTTTACTTCCCTTTCTTTCCACCAAGATGTGATTGTAACAACAACTTCAAACATTGTGTTAATTAAATCTTATTTGCTATTAACATATAATATTTATTAGTAACATCTGTGTTACTCTTAATTTACTATAATAAAATCTCTTCATATAAGAATCAATATTAAGCCTTTTTTTAATAGAAAATTCTTAGCCAAAAAGTAGAATACACGAGATTATATTTTAGGAAAAAAAAAAAAAAAATATCACTATCTCCTATTGAGCAATAATTACAATATTGTTTCAAGTTTCAATAATTACAAGTTTTTATTTCCTTAAATAAATATTCTTATTGTTGAAAATAAGACATTAATAAATTTTGAAGTAAATTTCAGGGTAAAAGAATTGGAAGAAAAAGAAGCAATTTAATCCGATGGTTTAGAGACTAAAGTGTTTATTAATTATTAATATCTGATATAATTCTCATCTTTGACTAATCAATAAGGATTAAGTTTTTAGTAAAATTAAATCGAGGATATAAAATGTCTTTTGAAAGCTAATGTTAACTCACTTGTGCTAAAAGGGTGTCCATGATCTTGAAACGCCATTCGAAAGTTAATTAAACCACTAAAATTCACATCTTTAGTAAAGACACCCAATTTGACATGCTTCAAATTAGAGGTAATAGTGTACTTCAACATCGACGCCATTTGGTAGCAAATGAGAACTATATGAAAATGTTTTGCTAAATATTAAATTTCCATGCAGTTTTGTTGCAAATTTCAAGTTCGCAGTTTCTCTTTCAATGGCCGGAAGCGAGTCATTCACCGAGACTTCCTTTCTGTGGAGAACTTTCCCTTTCTATCACCAGGTGTCGTTGTAGCGTGTATGCGATTATTCCGTAAGAAAAAAAGCTCTCAAATATAAAGCTGCCTCTTTTTATATTTTTTTTATCTGAACTTTATATTTCAACATTTTTTTTTTTTTTTTTTTTTTTTTTAAGAAAGAAAACAAATACTTGTATTTATTATTGTTTCAGGTGAAAAACCAATATATCAATTTTACTGGCGTTTAAAGGGAATTAAAGTTAAAACGGACCGAATGATATCAAAAATAATCCTTTATAACTTTAAAAGTCATAAAGGACAAACAAGCTCAAATCAAAGCCTATGTATTTTATAAATAGAGCTTTTTTCTTCCAAATAAAAAATATCAGTAAATAATTATTAAAATTTAAGGATTAAAAACGAAACATTTTTGATTGGTTATGATTGTTATCATTCCTTCTTAATATTCAAGATCTATGGGAAGACCGACAAATAAAACTGAACATGTAATTTCTGATGTAAACATGGGATAGTGGCTCTAAATTAGAGACAAAGCCCATAAATATTTTTTTTCTCTCAATTTCCGTCCGTTTTTCCAGCAAACAAAGAAAAAAATGTTTAATTTCAATATGTATTTATACATGCATATCCATGTATCTACATGTCTAGATACAAAGTACCTAAATGTCTAGATTTTTTTTTCCTACATTTTCAAGAACGTGTACCTCAGCTTAACAAAATAATCGTGTATTGTAGTGTTCATAATGAGAAATTGTTACATACTGTTCATTTTTAAATTTGCTAGTAATTTTGAAACATTGAAGTTTTAATTGAAAAAACAATTAAAACTAGTTTTCATCATCGTTTTCCTAGAATTGTTAAATAGTAAACAGATATATCCTTAATAACATAGTTACATTACAGTAATGTTAGCTGGAACTTTCTATTTACGCTACTTTATTTTAGTGCGAACACTAAAAATCATGTAACAAGTGTTCATGTATTGTGCTGCGGTCTGCGTAAATTTTTCTTTTTCTGATATCAGTTTACCAAGTCTAGTTGTGTTTTGATCTCAAAATTCAACAAATCTTCGATTTGTCGCCAATACTTCCTTTATCAAATCAAGGAATTATATCATTTCGTTTCATATTTCAAAGATATCGACCCTAAGCAAGTGTTCAATGTATTACGTAGGTTCATGTCGGATCATTATAATGGAAGGGATATTTTTAAATATAATATTTTTGTTTTAAATTTTGTTTTAATTAAAAGACCAAATATTTAGTTTATAATATATATATTTTTTATTACACATCCCATGGAGATTACAAATAAATACTTCAGGAAAATAAATTTTTATTTACACATTTCGAAGTATATAAAGCTAGTCCGCCATAGGGGACAAGACTATTTTCTTTCCCACAGGAATCGACCATTGAAATACAATATTTATCCGGAATAAAAACTACAAATAAATCGATTAAAATACCATTCCATGTAAAAATCTGATTTACAAAATATCTTTCGGTTTAATATTATATTCAGTAAATTATTTCAAGTAACCAAGGCATAATGTATTTACACAAATATTAGGAATAATTTATATATATATAATGACTCGATTATCACAAATATTCATAAAAGCAGAACAAAATTTACATAACTGTCAAAAATCATTTTACAAAGCTTTTTTTAAAAAAATAAGAGGCTTAGGTATTTGACACTAAACTAAAACAATTAGAGGTGAAGAAAAACGTGGCACCTCCAAAAATTAAAACTAAAAACAATAAATACACATACATTAAAACTAAAAATAGAAAAATTCATGGGCCACTCTCCGCTGGCTTCAAATGAATTTCCTTATGGATAAAAAGAAACATACAAAATGCCTAAAAATTGTATAATTATTAATAAAACTAAAAAAATCTTTTATATATTAAAAACAAAAAAAAGAAGTTATCGTCGCTTTCAAAGACAAAAAGTTCGTTATTTTACAGAAATCCAGAATATAGGAACTCGTGTTATAATTAGCATTATTATAACTCGTGTTAATCATCAATTCTACGCATTTGATTAAAAATCGATTAAAAAAGATCCGTTTGTTTGTGGGGAAAAAAAAAAAAAAACAACAAAGAATTTTCATCGAAAAACTCATCAATTCAGTTTTTCTATTTTAACATAATACTGATGCTTAACATCAATCAATTGAAGATCACTAGAGAAAGCTAGCACCATTGTTTAAAAAAAAAAAATCAACAGTAAGCCTAAATATAAATAATTTTTTGCAACAATATATGTGAAAAACAGATCAACATTAAAAACAATACAAAGGATACTTGGACTGATTTAATCGTATTCAAGAACTTAAATATATTATTCTAAAACTGGCCACTTGTAATATTAGTATTAAATATGTAAAATAAAAACCAGTTCACAGTCTAGTGAATGAAACCAAGACATGCAGACTTTGAAATCAAATTTTTTTTTAAAAAAAAGTTATCGCTGGAACAGTTTGAAGTTTAAATATATTAAATTCATTAATACATTACTCATTTTTCAGTAACAAATATATAAATACACTTAATAAAGTTAGTTTTGTTTATAAATACTCGTTTATCAGGCACTTACGGCTTGGTTGTTAAAAGATCATTATCTACAGAAGTAAGAAACTTAGGAATTAATAAAAAATGCTATTGACAAGTACACACAGTAAGATTTTCATTCCTTCACTTATTCTTTGATCAAGTTTCACCATTCAAATAAACTTACAAGTATTTCAGTTCTGTAATGTAGCAACCATATATTAAAAGGCGACTGAAGTAGGTAGTGAATGGATCACATAATTATCGAGCTTTTAATTGAAGTGAATGCCAAAAGATTTTTCATTCAGTGGCTAACCATTTTTCAAGCAGATATGAAACTATCACCCTTAACCCTTAAATGGAAAAACTTAAACAAATTAATATAGATTTTTTTTTTCCCTTTGTAAAGTATGACCTCAGTCGTACAAAAGCATGACTGTGAATGTGGTGACCGATAAAAAATAGAACTCTGTCTGACTCACAATCTTTTCAACTGCTACCTTAGTAATCTATGAAACTTAACACTAGGCCAATCACTAATTACGATTCTTCGTTCGAAGAAGACAAAAATTTACACTGCTTTTCCAAATTCTTTATTAATTTAAGTCTGTTCTCTGATCTATACATTTTTCATTTTGTAATAAGTTTAAAATTTTGTATTTTCTTAAAGAAAATAAACAAAAGAAAAATTTAATTATCCAATAATTTTCTTATTTAAAATAAAAATATTCGATAAAAAATGTAAAGACTGCTTTCATGTGGGTGAGTTAGAGAATTATTAAAAAAAAAAAACCAGATAGAAAGCGAATTAGAGAATGCTTTGGTCGTTCACCTGCACGCTTCCTACACACCAATGATGCTTCAGTGACACAGCAATGTAGTCTTTGCGTCCTTGCGCCGGAAGAAAGGGGAGAGAGGAAGATGGATTATTCCAATTACTCTATAATACTGGTAAAATGAAAGCAAGCGAGAAGAAAGCAACAAAACTGATGCCATTCCACCTTACTTATCTGTTGGCTAAAAAGCTGTAGGCCGATTAGTTAGAGGATGTAGCATTCAAAGCAACGACACAGAAAACATGAAACTTTAGAGCCAATCTAAAAAGAATTGACACAAATCTAAGAAACGTCATCCAAAAAACATTTAAGTTTGCAATTCAAGAGAAAAGCTAAAAGATCATGCCACAGACTTTCTTACGCCTACAAATTTTAAGTAATTAAAATGAGGGATTATTTCAAATTGCCGACCGTGAATGGCTGTTCCAAACAACGGGCAACTTCCCTAAGATTCAATTCACTACCTTTTTCATTATAAATTCTATAAACCACTGTTCCATTCCTTTGACATCTCGGTGGCCTGGTCTCGAGACTGACATATGAAGAAACACCCTGACCCTCCCAAAAATTAACATATTTGAAAACTTAATAAAAATAAAATGTTTTAAATATCTGTGCAAAATTTGTAAGAACAGTGAGACAATAGCGAGCGTGGATGTGTCACAGACGAAGTGTAACGAAATAATGTAATAATGCCGAAACATTAAAACTGACGACACCCCAGAAGAAATGACGGCATTATTACATATTTCTAAATAAATAGATACTGTATTCGAATGGTTTGTGTAATAATGATGCACGATCAAACACTAAATATCTACTAATTTTATGAAGTAACAACAAACTGCCCTCTTTAGAAGGCAACAATGGATATGGCTGCTGTATTTTTAGAATATAATATTTGGTACGAAAGTTATTCACCTTGTTTTTATAGTTATTAGATCGTACATTTTAGGAACGATTTAGCCATCTGGAACAACTGCCCGTCGTTTCGAACCAACCATACCGCGGCCATCAATTTTTACGTAACAAAAATACCGGATTACCAATTTTTGCTTTTAAAATTTAGTTTAATTGTATTTGTTAATTACGGAGATTCGTCGAAATGGTATTTTCTAATTTTAATGGTATTTGATTTGTATATTATTTTGCTAATAAATGTAATAATAAAACCACTTAAAATTCGATATTTAAAAATATTTTGATTTTGAAGGCAGAAAAAAATCTAGAGCTTTCTGTGGCTGCCAATTTCAATGTTTATGAATATAATTTGAAAAATTTATAGACCTGTGTTATTGACCCTCAGATTCATCTGCGTGCTTTATTTTTTTTAATGCTGCAATAATGTTTTTGTTATTCAAGTCATTTTTTTAATAAACTTATTGGTAACAGTTGAAAAGATTTATCAAAATGTACAGTAAACTTAAACATAACAAAAATATTCCCTTGACAATTTTTAATATTTGTGTCAATATTCGTATCTACTCGATTGATGGATATTGTTCTAAAGAAGGATCTACGCCCTACTGAACTTTCGGAAGCGAAATGGAACTGGAAGGTCTCGGATCAGAAACTCAAAGCGAAGGTGGATGAATCAGAAGAATGACTTCTTTAGAACAATAGTCGACGCACCAAAAACAATCTTAATTATATGAGATTAAAGGTTAACCGCAATAATTTTCCC
Source organism: Thereuonema tuberculata (assembly GCA_023159025.1). Lineage (NCBI taxonomy): Eukaryota > Metazoa > Arthropoda > Chilopoda > Scutigeromorpha > Scutigeridae > Thereuonema > Thereuonema tuberculata. The sequence continues at coordinate 16,719,045 of JAFIDM010000003.1, read as the reverse complement.
ATAAATTCTGTTCTCTTTGCACAAAATCTGATGAAACTTAATACTTGGAGAAACAGCAGAGAAATATGCCGTTGTATCACTTGAATAAATAAGCTACGATCATTATATAATAAATTCACAAAACTGCAGAGCAGTCAGTTATACAGGATCGGCAAAATTAGTCACTTTTTGTTTCAGTTTTTGAGCACTGGCTTCATTAGTGCTTTTGAAAAATCACTTCATATCTCTGGGTTTAATATTGGTGCTTATATTGATAATTAATGTCTTTCACATTATAGGTAATGCTTTTAAAATGCATCCTTCAACTATTTTGAAACGGAATTTTCAAGTAACAGCTTGCATGACTTGGCTGGGACCCATCCGACGCTGAGACTGTGAACGTGACCTTGGCGTAATGTCTTGTTAGAACTGCATCATATGAGTCACGGCGACCCAACCGATCGACTACGTGACCATAGCAGATCGGCACTTTTACACCAGGATATTCCAATACAAAGGCAGCGGAGGTGGGCTGGGCAAGTCCAACGCACCATCGCTGAGGCTTCATTGCCCTCCTTTCTCAGAAGCCGATCGGAAAGAAGTCTTCACAATCCATTATTGTATTCGCAGAATAATTGGGAAATACACGAAAATGACTAAGCCTGGAAGACAATGGATTCTGGGCCGCAGTTATCAAATTCATTCAGAAAGATAAAAGTAACGTCTAGGAAAACCATCAGGATTCTTCTTGGGTTTTTTATTTCCTGTGATTATTTCCTTTTAATACGTATGTCACTCTCAATCAACCAATTGGCCTAACTTCTGTTAAAAGATAAACGGAAATACAATGAGTGTATGTTTTCAATGTGGGGTGCATTAAATGGGTTGATTTTTTTTTTTTGAGGAAGAAAAAAATATTCTACAGTCACGATTTACCTTTACAACTGGGCTTTTGTAAAATTAAAATGTCATTCCTAATTTAAAACAACGAAACAATAATTAAAAATATAAAATGCAGGATGTCTGTCGAGTTTGGAATTGCCATCTGCCACGCAATAATATTATAGTCCCGCACTGGAATGGCGGAAAAGGAGGCAATATATTTTAAAAAGTTCTGAAGAAACTTAACGACTAAAGCAGTTAAATTGATTTCAGTTTTTTAAGTGTATTTCAAGTGTTCACTTCCATAACTGAAAAGGAAATTTTTGTGAACGTCTTAAGTTATTTCCAGACGTTGCGGGCACAAAACTGAGTATGACTATAATTAAGCTGATGAAGGACTTTATGACAAAATAAATTAGAATCGCTTCGTAAAGACAGTTCGAGTTGCGCTTAAATTCTTAGTCTGAATGGCACTTCTCTATTTTTTCCCTTCAGCAGAACTGATTGCTTTTCTTCTACAAAATAAAAGCAGTCGAAGTAGCTGCATCGTCAAAACCCTGAGTCTGAAGTAAAAAAAAAATGATAAAACTTTTATAAAAATTACACAACAGGTTGTGAAAACTAACAAAACAGTTCGTCTCTTCATGTGTTGACGACTGATATCGGTAGATGGGCGCAGCATTCTTCGTAAGCAGGTGCTGGCTCATCGGGAATGGTGGCCATGGTTTTACCAGATGAGGAAGAAGCAGCTGCCTTGTCTTCCACCTCGATGACGACAGCTGGGTTGTCGTGGCCCTGAATGCTCGTGCTGCTGCTGCTGCCGTCTTTGCTGGTGCTCGCCTTCATCTCCTGCAAATTCCGAATCGTGTCTTCGTAGGAGGGTGGTGGTGCGAACAGCTCGTCGTAACTGGGAGGGTCCTTGTCCAAAACGGACTGTCCGGAGATAACGAACAGCCGCGACTGAAAGATAAAAAAAAACAAACAAGGTTAACACGAAAGAAAGGACATTCGATCTGCAATTATAGGCAATGATTCACATTTGCTGCCGTTCTCAATTACAAAGCAATTCCGGTTTCGTACATTTGACACTCTGTAAATATTTCCCAGCTGTTTTAATGTGGCGCCATTAAATGAAACAGGATACTTTATAAACCTTCTGGGCATCGATTATTTATTGCTTAAAGATTAACAAGATCAATATAGTGGAGCTGCTATTTGTAAATCAAAAATATTGACTTTAATCAAATATTGTCATGAATTAGCTTGATAGCGTAGCAAGAATGTGATAGAAAAAAAAAGTTAGAGGATTACTGCGGAAAAAAAGTTACATTAACATATGAAAATCTTAAGATACAGTATTATATTTTAAAGAAACTATTAACAGCAAGTAAATTGAATATTTTTCATTGATATCTTCTTTGATTAATTTGATTCGAAGACGTAAGTGTTTGACTTTTTTTACATCCTTCCTTGCCTACGCCATTGAATTACTATATATATCAATACTAATAATGATATCTTACCAAACAAATTGCAGTATTTCATAATTATCAGTTTTGAGGGAGACATTTTCGTATTCGAGACAAGTGCAATCTAAAAAGGAGCAAAATGCAAGTAATACGAAATTTGTATTTCGTTCAAATGAACTGCACTTGGAAATTTCCGATCACTACCGAACACTGTGGAGACTTACGATTTCGGACAATTTTGGACGAGTTTAAGGTTTGTGATGAAAACTATTTACAATGGAAAATACCGGCAAGAAGTGAGCAGAGAAAGAGGGTTGCAACATTTAAAGGCAATTTTTAATCATCACACACAGCAGCATTTGCAAACAGATGGTTTGTAAATTATTGTATTTGAGATATACTATGAAATGAACAATTATTTTACATCTATATAAATAACAAAGTAAATGTTCGTTTGTCCAAAATCTTAAATCTCCGTAAGTTCTTCACCGATTGCTTTGAAATTTTGACACAACGTTGCATTCGAATACGCGCATGTTTTTATATACCTATTATATAGATGTCACACTGGAAAGCGTATATTCTCCGATCTAATTTGCTAAAATAAAGTTTTTGTTTTTAATGCTACATATGCAAGGGTTCCGGAGCGAAGCAACGGTACCTGAGTAGTATATAATATAGAAAGATCTATGAAATGGTTGAATTAAAGATGATGATATGAGAAATACGTAACTGAACCATTTCGTAACTGTCTAACCACACCATGAATTATTTAGCAATGTTCTATTACAGCTTATATTCCTATTAATTTGTCTTTTAGCTTTTGTATATTTTTATTACTTTGCCAGTTATACTTTTAGAATGATTATGATTTATTTATACCAACCCTCTATTATCCTTTACATGTTTGAACATAATATCCGAATAAGAAATACAATAAAATCACCATCAACAGAAACATAACTGATGGAAATATGAATGATTGAATTCATTCCGATACGTTTGTAACTCGAAGTTTACTTTTCACTAGAGAAAAACGTCAGTCAATTCTTCACATCGAACATTATTTTGATCTATATTTCGCGTTTTGATTTGGCAATTTATTCTCAACTCGGTCTTGATTGAAGAATGTCGCAAGAGAGACTGCGCCCTTGGCTGTGCATACACAGTTTTTCGATATAAAATTATAAACGTTTGTGGAAATGTGTCAATGAGTTTTGGCGCGCTTTGATCGTCTGTCGTTTGATCAAGCCTTAAACGCTTTGCAGATCCTTCTCAACCTGCTTGACATTTTCAAATGTACTATCCTAACTCAGGAGAAAGATAACTAAATAAAATACAAGTAAAAGAAGCAATTCCTTGCCGACTTAGTATTAAGTACAAGCGCAAACAACATAAATTAGGGTAAACAATAATAACTTTTATTCGTAAGGTTGCGCTGCTCACATCACCCGATGTGTTAATGAGTCTCTCAAATGTGTCTGCGCACCTCGCCTACGCCAGTTTCACACGCTACCGTCGAAATCTAAGACAAATACACGTTTCTTTTAACAAGTAGCTTGAACTTTATTAAAATAGCAATGAGACAATTCAGAAAACTGAAGCAGGTATCGAAGTAGCGTAAATGCGCACACACTTTTTTTTTCTTATCCATATCCTTTCATCAAAAAGATCAATGTATTAATTAGAACAATGTTTTCTCTTCAAATTTTTTAAAAAAATTATTGAAATTTTAATTAATGCTGGTTTATTGGTGGACAGTTTGGAGTACATATGTACTCACAAGTCACAAAAGATCGGCAGATCCGATCGAAAACTGGTCGAGATTTTAATGTGTTTTTATGTTTTTTAATTATTGTGAGTCTGGCCTTTTTTTAAAAACTACACCATTAATTTCATACACGTTACTGCTATTACTAAAAATAATAATTATTTCGATGTTAAAATTTAATAAATAATAGTTAACATTCCTAAATTTCAAAATATAAAAGTTGTTACATTTATAGTGCCGGTATGAGTACGTTATACTATTTTGCGTTTTTTCTCTCCCATTGAGAGACTTAAAAATAAAACATGATTAAATAAAAAAAGTAAATTAAGGTAATCCTGATGAGCCTTACCCGGGCTGCTTCTTCAGCTCGTAGTTGCTGTATCATCGTGGAATACGGAGCAACCAGTGATCGGGCGGTGATGCCTCTTTCTGCCGCCTGAATCCCAGCACAGCCTTTGCACATACTGTAGATGCTTATGGCAACACCGATTAACACGATGATTCTGTAATAGACAATTCCAATAACAAATGTTATAAAACGAATTACTTTCAATCAATTTTAAACATCTTCAATTAAAGATAAGTAATTTCATTAAAGACAGCTTGAAAATAAAACTCCAAACGAAATAAACAACGACAAAAAAGGAAACTTATTATTTTGTAATATAAAAGGACTTTCTAAGTACGGAATTATAAATAAGCAAGTTTTAATTTAACAGTAATTATAAAATACAGTTTAAATGGCAAACTATGTTATATTTCAGTTTAACAGTTAAAGCTGCAGAATTTCATTTTTTTCATTCTTTTTTTCTTTAAAAAAAAAAAACTGGCAGATAGTGGGGAAAAAAAAAATAAAATGCATGAATGTAGTTAAGAAATAGTGTAAAAGTTCATATTTTTTTTTTTTTTTTTTTTTACTGTAATTCAACTGAAAATATCTTGACACGGTTTTTTAGGTGGCTAACAGTGCGTTGAATGTAAATTTTTATTCGATCATCCTAATATAGTTTAACTCAGGTCATCACGAAGGAGAATTAATAGGAAAAAAAAAGGCCTATATCTGTTTCACCTTTTTATCTTATTTCATCTTTTATCAATAATCTCAACTTATTAAAAATCGACGCCAGATAAATGAAGACCTTTGACCGAATTCATGAAATAGATCATTACTACAATATAGGTACTACGTCGGTTTGAGAATCTGAACATTTTATAGTTGCTCTCGAAATATCAAGTTTATAAGTGGTAGAAAACTTAGTTGTTCAGGGATAGAGATATCTTTTTTTCATAACTTATTCTCATTTCTCGAACATTCTGTCAGGCTTCAAAGTACTACTTTATTATTATAGATGCACTGCTGTTTAGCTGACAGGATATAAATATACGAAAATGATTTTCAGACGATTTCTCACCTCCAATTTCCGTATTCTATTTTTGTCTATTGGACGCACCTTTGAGGAAAATGAAATGAAAACCAAAACTTAGGATTTTCAGTTATGAAATAATTCGAACTTTAAACAGACCTAAAAAATTCCGAAAACCTTGAGAAAAGGTAGGGTTTTTAAACAAATTTTCCTGAAATTTTATCTCCAAAAAGAATGCCTGATTAGCCAAGATATCAATATTGTATTGTTTTCAACAGGTATATTCTTAAATATACCTAATGTTGTACACATTTTCAATTTTATCTACGTGGGTCAGCTCGCGGTCACGGGTGGTGAGAAAATTCTCAGAATCCAAGATCACGTGATCACAGGTTTGATAGTTAAATATTAAAAGCAATCACCAACTGTTTTCTTTCTCGAGATGACAAATAAACTCCTGAATTCTCGAGAGAAAACAATAAAAAGAAAAGAAAATCATAAAACGAGAAATCTCGAATCACAATCACTATTAGAAGGGAATTTCTCACGTATTCCCACACCCACTCGAATAGTAATACTAATAATTAAGAAACTTCCCAGCCGTGTTAAAAGAGCCATATTGCTCCTTAAACGTGACGCCCTGAGCTACCGCCCCGATTGAGACGCCCTAATTACACCTCACATATTCTGTAACAATAAAAGAAAATCGTTCTAATGATTATTCAAATGAAGCTTACTTTTTCTTTCTTTTTTGATTTTTTTTAAAATAGTAATAATTATCTAAGTTTAATACTTATCGTGTCTTTAAATAATTTAAAGTGCAATGTTAGATTTTGCCAAATTCTAAACAAAGAAGGGTTTATGTGAAGCTGAAACAACCCACTTTCTCTCCGTCGCGTCGCCGGCAGAACATTGACCTTCAACGAAGAGATCTCTTCCGCCTACAAACAACAATTACATTTTCCCAAAAGTGTTCTCGACCTTCATCGCCAAGTGAATAACAGACCACATTAGGAACTGAAAGAGCCGTGGGATTGAGAAACAATTCAATATCATCAACACACAGGCATTTCCCTATCCAATGTCAATCAACAGACAAACAAACCATTTATTCATGCATCGTAAGGTTTACAAACAAAAGTCCAGCGATGTATACAAATACATTTTAGGTAAATGGGACTTTGATTGTCAACAACCCCTGCAAGGGTTTTTAAACATTATTTACGAAAAACATTAACTTACAGGTTATGCAATAGTAACATTAATAATCTTAAACTCATTATCTTAAATAAAAAAATAAAGACAAAAAAAAATATTAGTCACGATTTTCCAAAAATGGATGAAAAGAAAAATCCCGAAAGTAATCAACAGAACATCTGGTAAACATTTATTCTAAGAACATATGAGAATGTACTACCTTGATGCATGCAATACATACTATAATAGTATTGTGCCGATAGAAAAGTTTGACGTTATGTTGCATTACATTTTTTTTTTTTAAATCAACAACAGTTTTAAAAATAATTAAGTAGTCGAAAACACAAAAAAAAATATACAATTTGACGTTTTGTCTTGTTGCATTTTTTAATTTTTTTTTTTTAGAGCCGGGCATCCGTTAACCAGCTGGATTTCGATTACGCCTGGCGGACACCGACCCTTTACTGATCAGAAGGCGAAGCACAAAATCCATTTAAACGAATAAATAAGCTTATATTTTATTCCAACCTTTCCCCTCACATTTTAAAATATGTAGGCAACATGTTAAATTTTGAATGCAAGTAAAAGCTGGTTATGGTAATACAGTGCAACTTGGATAATTCGAAGCTGAAGGGACCACTATAAAACTTCGAATTATCCAAGATTTCGAATTAAACAAGTTACATCTTTTAACTTAAATTTCGGGTCCACTGAATGCTTGAAAAGATTATTCTGTCAATAAGTAAATATTTATTCAGAAAGATCATGGTATGAAAGACTTAAACACTACATGTATGTAAACAAAATAAGATTTATATTATGTAAGCTACAGTACATATTACATTCAATACTGAAAATTATAGTTTTTCAAAAAATTGTGCAATGTCTGATTGTTTTGTAGAATTCAGTCGCTTAAGGTTAGCAACATCATCAAGCATGTTTAGTGAACGGAAAACAGCTTCACTTACGTTGGTTTGTCCTTCAATGTACCGACGAAATTCGGCGCTATCCCGTACTCGTTGGCGATTTGGCATTTCTTCTTCACACCCTTTTCCATCTCGTGAATGACTGCGACCTTTTCAGCGAACGTTCTTGTACACGCGTGATTTACTGAAAGACATAGTGACACTGATAGCAGGAAGCTCGAATGGCGTCTGAAGCGTCACGTGTCAAATGGCGTCACGTGTCGAACGGTGCCGGAAGGGGATTTCAGTTGTCACGAATCGAATTTCTTAACGATGAAACGCCGAAAAGTCGTTATGGTTCGAAATTTTTTATAAAAAACTTCGAATTAAGGAAGTTGAACTTCGAATTAGCCACGATTTTTTAACACTGATTTAATAAGAAATTCAAGGGACTAAGAGAAATCTTCGAATTAACCACGATTTCGAATTAAAGACGTTCGAATTATTATCCAAGTTGCACTGTATTAGCAGGAAAGAAAAATACAAAAACAAAAAAAACAAAAACTTCAGTGCTGAATATCTTCACCGCTCAAAGTGTTTTTCGAGCTTATTTACGCCGTCATTCTCAAACATTTACAAAACAAAATTTGCATTTTTTCCAATCCATCGAATTTTCTTTATTGCTGCCGACACTGCGGACTTAGAAGCATTCGAAGAATATTCCCGCCTTCTGCAAATGAAAAAAAAAAATAATAATAATAGTATCCACTTCTCACTTTAATTTTGTCTCGTCTTCCCTAGTTCCCTAAGGTACAGCTATGGTTAGTTTGTCAAAAAATGAATAAAATTAAAATAAATAATGTTTATACGGTAATAACAAAATACCACTGCAGCTTCTAAAACAAGTTTTACTGATTGTAAATTTTCCTACAAGAAAAATAACTTAACTTGGTTCTTTCTTAGAATTTAATTCTTTTTCACTCCGTTCCTTGAAGGCAAATTCATAAATTTCTTTCGCACTGACATTTTGTTTTTTCAGTTTTATTTCATTTTCAAGGTTATTATTGTGTAATGATCGGCCCTTGTTTAGCTTTTACCCTCAATCCATGAGAGTTACAATCCTGTTCGACTGGGCAGTAGATGCGCATTAATAAGGAAGGTATTTTCAATGCACAGCCCAAGGGAAGGCAGGTAAGAGAAAGCAGGTAAGGAACGAAAAGCCACACTGACCCTGAACAGCCAAAAAGAGAAAAGAAAGACAAATATAGGAAGAAAAATCCACGAGTCGAAGTAAATAAGTAAATGCTTCACAGCAGCTTTCCCTTTTAACATTTACTTTACTGAGTTTATTCGTTTACGTCCCGTTCATCTTAGAACTACTTTAAATTACTTTACATATATTTTGAATGCTGAATTAGTTACGTACAAATATATTACAACAATCCATTTATTGGAGACTACAGTGTTATTTTAAAACTGGATATCATTAAGGTCCTGACTCAAGCATATGCATGTGACATGCAAACCTTTTATTTCTTTTATATATTTCTTTTTCCAATCCACCTAAAATTCTGAAAAATTAAATATGAACTTGTGAAGCTACTGCGATTTCTATTTTCTTGTTTTTAATTTTCAAGATATTCTACAATTAATTAAATTAAAATTCAAAAACAGTCAATTTTTTCAAAGGTATTTTCAACTCAAAAAGATTTGACAAAAATCTGAAATGATAAAAAAAATTCGTAAAATGATTTGTATTTAAAATATTTATTATTAGTGCTACTGCGCTATTACTATTACTATTAAAATATTTATTAGTGCAATAATTAATTTTTTTTAAAAAGTAATTTAATCTCTCACAATTTAAAAAAAAATATATTTTTTTAAATTAACTATTGCAGTAATCAATATTTTAAATACAAAACATTATTTTACGAATTTTTTTATTATTTCAGGTTTTTGTCAAGTTTTTTGAGTTGAAAATACCGAGTAATACCTCATAAACACCCAAAAAAAAAAAAAAATTAACCCAATTAATTTAATTAATTGTAGAATATTTTGAAAATTAAAAACAAGAAAATAGAAATCTCAGATCCTTCACAAGTTCACAATTAAAATTTTCAGAATTTTAGATGCATTGGAAAAAGAAATAAAATGTTTGCAGTCGCCTGCATTTGCTTGTGTCAGGACCTTAATGAACTTCAAGCAATCGAAGATAATGGGATACCACTGCGATAATTACGTGTATTACTAAATTGGGACAACGAATATTTGTTCAAATGTGCAATTTTTACAAGATTTGCACTAATAATGGCAATGCTTTTTTTTCCTTGTCATGCCAGTGCTTGCATTTTATATATATTGGGTTGGTCAAAAAGTTCATTCGTTTTTGGGGTTTTTTTCCGTACAATAAGTTGGCTCTGGTAGTGCTTAGGTATCATTCACGCCATTCCACACCATTTCTTAGATTGTATTGTGACAACTGTATATCAGCATGCATTTAAAACAAAATCTGATCAAAACTGGCGAATTTTCTGTCACCAATTTAATATTGAAGATGAGGAACGGAAGACCGCATTCTTCTTTGATGACCAGGCTCTGTTAGAGCTTGACTGGGAAGTTCTGATTCATCCGCCCTATTCATCAGACATTGCACCTTCGGATTTCCATTTATTTTGGTTTTTACAAAATTCTCTTAATGGAAAAAATTCAATTCCTGGAAGACACCAAAGGCACCTGGAACATTTTTTTGCTCAAAAACATAAAATGATTTGGGAAAATGGAATTATGAAATTGTCTGAAAGATGGCAGAAGGTAGTGGAACAAACGGTTGAAGACGTTTTTCAATAAAATTATTGGTGACAATGAAAAAAGTGTCTTTTTTATTTTACTTAAAAACCAATATATGTAAGTATGCTAAGAACCTCAAGATAGAATAGATGAACACTTAGTATACTTAGAACAGATGAATGGATTCAACAATTGTAAGTTTAAATACTTAGAATTGTTAGAAATTGTTGACGTTAGACATGAAAACTGGTTGATCGCGAAACTTGGTTGCGGTTTATGAGAAACAGAAAAACGCAACTCAGATGAGATATCCGAGACAAGTCGCTGATGTCGCCATATTTCATTCCAAATGTGGAATTGAGAAAGTTGTGCTGTATGTATAAGGGGATGTACTGAATACGATATACAAGCCCCATTAAATATTAATGAGTTGTATGGGATGATCCAGAAAAGAATTGGAGAGAACTGGATGAGAATTTGAAAACGTATAGTTTTTTGGGAGTTTGTGTAAAATGAGATTATGCACAAAAATAAGTAGGATGACGGCTGATTAAGAGATTGTGGATTAAGGATGAGGAAGTTAATGTGGTAGTGAATGTTATTCCCATAAGGAATTTTTAATTACGTTAATTACGTTATTAATTACTTTCTTAATATTAACATTAACTTACGAAAATTAAAAATGAGAATCCTATCTTAACCATTTCAACCTACTAATGAATTTGAGTCATTAAGAAGTCATTATTTTACGAATTAGAAGAATGGGCTATTAGTTAAGTTCATTAAGTGTTATTTTTGTTAGTCATCCGTAATTTATTAACCTAGGCAACATTATAGTCATGAACTAATTAACAGTTCAACCACTTCAAACCATTGATTCCTAAATTGGTGGGAGGGGGTGTCCTCTTCAGATGGAGTGAAGGAGTTACAAGTGGAATGTTATCTGGGGCGCCATTTCTAGAAGGAACGTAAATTGTCAGTCAAAAACTAACTTTTGAAATTCTTTAATATGAAAATTTAAATGACTTTTTTTGTTATCGGCTTCAAAATTAACTTCTGAAGCTTGAAAGGACGACTCAAAAAACATGACAATTGACTCCCTTGCTCTTTTATTTCACAAATCAGTTTTCCTCTATATATTTTTTTAATTTTAAATTAGGGTGGTTACTTATTGTTATTTTAAAATATATTACCCTTATACTTGAAATACTGACACAATTTCAAAATAGAAATTAAAGAAATTACTTTGTATTGAAAATGTTGAGAATATCTTAAGGAATGTACAGGGTGTACAAAGTTCGGTAACACTTTCCTTAATTTATTGCACAATGACTACAAACTGTATAACTTTCATATATGAAAGGGAATTCTCAAAGTTTGTTTAACATTACAAAGATTCGATATGTGAACAACATTTGGCTGGGCAGATGTCCACACGGTAATCCAATTCTAGCGATATCCTTCCCAGCATACAGGTCGCCATCTTTGCTACTAATGTCCACTGTAGGTGAATGACGGAACTACACGCTTTGGCGATAAATCAGTTCAGTTCGAAACATGACTCATTGTTTCATCGCTCTTAAAAGACTCCCACAAACACCATTACGATATTTTCGTAAGTCGCCTGTTTAAAGAACGTATAAACACGTTCTTTGGTCTGATAAATTGTAATTATTCTGGTATACGACTGTTTTTCGAATGACGATGAATCTGGTAATGCAAAATTCAAAATGTGATATTGTATATTTATTTATTTATCGCAGATTTTTATCACAGATAACAATAAAAGAGGACATGGCAGATAACTTGAAGCAAAACCAGGTAATTAATGCTTTTAGACAGTGTCAAAAGCAAAGCAGCCCATAATATACACAATTGTATAAACAAAATAATTAAAAGCAAGAGCATTTAAATGCAAGACCATTCCTTTATGTTTTACAGGCAAGCTAATACAATGCCTAGGGGCCGCTAAGTGCATCGTATGGATATGTTAAAGAATTTATGAAACAATACGTTTGTAAATATTATCAATGACGTCCTGTTGGCAATTTTTAGTATTGTTATGTATGAAGCATCATTATTATTACTGTGTTAATTGCTATTATTACTAATACTGCTTTGGAAAACGTTAATTTGGGGGATCAGGGAGTGGTCGTAGAGATCTGATTTTATGTATGTGGTGACTTACTATTTGATGCTGAACACAATGGTGAAGGTTTCATTCTAATATCTCCAACCGTTTGGCCGCTACAGAGTGTGACATACATACAACACAAAAGCAAGAGCGATTCCCTATTTTAACTGTAACATGGGACCGCTTAAAAGCAGAAAGATAAAAGACACTCCACAAAATAGTATGAAAACGTTAAAAATTAGGCTACTAAACGTACTAAATAAATTATATTCGCAGTAAATCTGAGCTGTAAGAAATTAGTGTAAATTAAAAGACAATAAACAAGAGCAATTGTGTGACAAGTTGGTCTGAGATATAATAAGGAGTTTATATTTAAAGGAAAAATAAATGTAGGTTTATTTATTTTGTTTTTAAAAGTGTCAATTGTTATGATCTAACATATTTAGAATTTCAAATGCAATCATGAAGAATGAAAAACAGCAGGAAATCTTTCCATCCCATTTTCCTTATAGAAATAAAAATTACCCTTTTCTTTACATTTATAATGAAGACTATAACCCGGCTTTTCAAAGACGAAAATATTAGATCATGAAAGCTTTGTTAAACAGTCTCAAAAATTCGATTTATTTGATAACCGTTGATTTTACTTTTCTCAGGAAACTAAGCAGATTTAACTTTCACAGAAGCTATCCAGAGAAGTGCGCGATGTATTTGACATAAAAACTAATACCCGATTTTTAGTCTTCAAGTAAAGAGAGCAAAATGTTTCTGGTGTGCGTTAAAACATTCATTGCAAAAATTGAAATGACCACTAACCGATAAACAAACACATTTTTAAAACTATACATTAAATTCACAATGAGGAGTTAATGGAGTAAATAAAAAGCTTAATTCCCTGACAAATATGCAGAACAAAAACAAACAAACAAACAAACAAAACAATGGTGGCATTTTTTTTTCTAGTCCGTGAAAGATCATAAGCAACAGATACATTGATATTGTAATGGATTTTCACTTGGTTTAATTAGGGACGATTAAATGTAAGTAGGGGATGGTTTGTAGCGAGTCTCTAAACGATGAATTATTAATATAATTTGTATAATTCCTTTTTTGTTTTATATATAAAATGTTTTGTTGTGATGGGTGAGCAAATTGAACACTTCGCCTGAAATAGATTTTTCATGGCGGGAGGTGAAAGCAAACGGGGTGACAGCAAATGACCTTAACTATTGTTTCAGTGCTTCTGTAACAAGAGGAGTAAATTCCTTAACTCGACTAGGTGGTCCGCGGGCAGAGTCCAAAAAGGGTGACTTAGGATATATACGGAGACTTGATGCGGAGAAAGGGGAATTGAGAAGGGATTCTCTCATTTTGCTGTTCGGATCGGAGGAAGACCCCGGCAGTTGACGGACAAAATGTAAAAGTCTCGTTTTTGATCCAAAAAGTCGATCGGAGGGACGTCGGCAGTTGATTGTAAAGATTTAAGTGTTTGGCCGAGAGAAGACAAGTGAAGGCTGAAGATTCGTCGAACTAGGAAGCCTTGCCGTGGAAACTTGGTGATCGGTCGTTAGCGCCAGCGATTTGTAAGCATGAATGCCGGACTGATTTTGGTCCCTCGTCAGGACGTTTGTGGATGAAAAGCCTAGGACTCTTGGTATTCGGACGTTGATTCCAGAGTCTTGTTGTGATAGTGTGACACCCCCCCCCCCCCA
>JAFIDM010000003.1:16680487-16704742 GCA_023159025.1 Thereuonema tuberculata | reverse complement strand
CCCCCCCCCCCCCCAACGTAGAATCCACGGACAAATGAAAACAACGAGTGATAAGTACTTTTATAGTTTTTATATTTTGAGAGCTCTCATGAATCATTTTAAAGCGCCAGGTCATTGTTGCTCACCCCACGATTTGAAATTATGTGTTTTGTTCTTTTTTTTTTTTTGGTGTTAAATAAGTTGTCTAATGTTGTGTATTTAGAATTCTAACCTTAATCTTTAATTTTTTTGATGAAAGAAGGGGAAAGATTTAATTAGGGATTTAGTGAATATGATTTGTATGGGAGTGGTTAGGTTATTGGTGTGGAGAAAACAGGCTTAATAATAATAAGGGAAATTAGTTTTGACGTCGTTTTAGGGTTTTCGTCAATAAGCTAATTGTCGATTGCCCGGGTCTCTGGAGAGGAAAGGGTATTTTTACAATTTTTTTTTTTTATTATTTTGGGGTTTATGAATAAATTTTGTAGTTTTATATTTTGTTACGAAAATAAAGTTTGTTCATTATTTTATTTGGTTAACTGGCTTTGTTGGTTTGATTTTATTTACATGTAGTGGAGAGAAATAAGTTCACGATTCCCGGCTCTATTGTCTTAAGAGCACCCCCGTATTTTTTTTAGATTTTACAAATTTCCCTTTAAATGAAAGACAAGCCAGTGATGCGGAGTTCATCGGAAAATGATTTTGTTTTCTCTCTAGAAGACCAGTGAAGTTCTTATTCAGCTACTAGTTTTTTTTTTTTTTTGTTTTTTTTAATTAAGGTAATTGACGGAAGTAGAAATTTTATGTTTTATTTTTATTAATTTTTTTTTTTTTGCTGAAATACAAGAATTTCGCTACAATATATAAAAAAAAGACTAAAAAAAAAAACTGGTTTTATTTGTCCTTTACATATAAACTCCATCTTGGATCTTAGACCAACTTGTCAAACGTAATTACTTGTGTTTTTTTTTTCTTTCAGTTTACACTAGGATATAGGCAATATAAGCCGATATCAAATACACTTAAATTGTCTTAAAATGCAAGGATATTCTCCAGCCTTGATATGTTCTAAGATCTCAAGGTCAGAACTAGTGATATCAAATATATCAACATGGTTTTTCCACCCTGAAAAGGTATTTGATGGAGTTCTTATTTTTCCCAGCATATTTTGGCTTGTAAATATATGACTAAATTAACTAATGAATTTTATTACAAACATACTTTTTTATATATCATATTGAGAACTTATTATTCTGACATGCACTTTTCTCCTGGCATCTTTTATTTCAGAAATATTTAAAGCAATCCAATAATTACACGTTTACTGCTAACCTTAAGATGTCAACATTTAAATTGCTAAACACACGATATTTTTTTTTTTCACTTCTCAATTTAAGTTTATGTGAGAACCACTCAAAGTAGCGACGTGTAACGGCTGTATTCCTAATAGGTCATTGTCAAAAATAAATAATTCAGTGCAGAGATGTCTCACTGAGGGAACTACCGCTGTAATCAACGCCACCTGGCGGCTGCATTGAATAGACCAAATAGATGCAATAAAATCTGGAGTCAACAATTACAAACGTATAGTGCCTGCAGGCAATTTTATTTTCCTTTTTTTAATACCTTCTGGAGTAGGGCTGCAAAGTTTTTCTCACATATCAAACGTGGCGCCGCGAGCCCGAAAGTCTAAGAACCACTGCACTAAATGAAACAGATTATAGTTAACAGCAACTCTTAATGGGACTATATTAGAAACAAATAAACAGCAGATACTGTTTTTATTTTTCTTTCTTCCATCTTTGTCTGCGAGAACAATAGATAAAAAAGAAATGTGACCTTTGTTCGATTGAATAACAAAACGCGGGTAAAGAAGTCATCTGGAAAAGGCGGAAATACAATGATTGAACTATTAAACATATATCTCCTTCCTTGGAACAACAATGAAATACGCCACTGACCAATGGAAGTTCGTCATTCCTAAGGAAAAACATCGAAAACAGCCTAAGACATCAAAGCAAAAAAAAAAAAAAAAAACACCTTAAAGAATCAAAGAACTGCAACATGTTAAGATATCGTATTCAGAATCACAATATGTAATTAAATTCTTGAATGAGATAAGAACAAATTAAAGACCAATTAGCGAGCAGTGAACAAAGGAAATATCGATAAAATATAATTTATATTGACGGTAAGTGAAATTTGATCACAATGAAATTCCTTCCTGTGCAGTAATTTATGAATTGTAAAGATCTAAGACTCTGATTCTTGACGACTGAAAATTCACAAGGCGTTTCCATAAAAATAACGAGGAAAAAAAACCATTTTATAGTGTATCAGTGTTTTATGAAAAAAAAAAAAAATACCCATAAATAGGATGTCAAAAAATAATAGACTTACGAAAATTAATGTTTATCCAAGGTTTCTAGAGATACTGTAACTACTTATAACCAAAAGTTAAATTATCATTGAACCAATTTACAGACAGTAGCAATCTTAAACTGCTTCGTATAGGCTAATTTTACATCGATAAATTGAACGCATTTTCTAAAAAATCTTACTCTGTAATGGGCAATGTTATTGGGAACTTGACAACATGTCAAGGTCATCCACTGTTTCGTGATTTCACTATTCATCGGCTGAGATAAATCACTGGTTTGAAATCTTCTAAAATTCACTAGCAATTTTTTTTTTTTTTTTGGAGGGGGGGGGGGGCAATGTGCTTGATTTTATTAAATATCCCCGATAGTAACCCTCGGCGTTTCCGTTTTTTCATTAACCTATAGTCACTACGTATAGAGGCTACATTCAATACATGTAAATTTATTGTGTTAATGAGCTATGTAAATATTGACAATTTTTATTTTAAACTTAACATGTAATTAAAATTTATGGAACAAATTTACATCCGAAATGCAGCCTAATATTAAAGTTCCTAGAGCTTCGTTTGCAGCGTTTATGCCGATTTGAAATCTCTAAAATTTCTTAAGAATAAAGAAGTGAAAAATACTTACAGCACCCACAACAATGTGAAATCCATTTCCATTATAAGTTTGGCAAGGTTGGTTACGGCCGATTGCAGCCAGGCGTGACAGAACGATGGCCCTGAAAACAAACAAACAGTGGAAGTTTTAGATTCCTCGACAGTAAAAACCAATCAAATAAAAAAAAAAAATTAAATGCCACAACACTACATTGAAATATTTTGTGATTTATTTTCAAGGTTTTCAAAAATTAGTCCAAATCAGTTTCCAAATGTTATTAAATTTAAAATATAAATTTATTTATTTCCAAAAATCAAATTAGGTGAAAATAAAAAAATAGATTTTTATTATAGGATCTGCCTCAGAATGTTTTACTTCAGTTGAAAGAGGGAATTTAATAAACTTGATTTTTTGGGAAACATTTAAGTACTTTTTTGTTAGTAATTAAGCTCTAGCAAATAGTTTTAATTGGATACCGTAATTTAAGACAAATATTAAAAACGAAACGTCATCTCTTAAGAATTAAACTGTTAATTGGCCAATTAAAAAAAAGAAGTCAATTGCTACTACGCTGAGATTTCTGGATAAAGTTGACAAAGATGTTAATAAAGAAAACACGACGATGGGAATGTTAACAATAAGTAGCGTAACGGTTATAAATATGGTTATAAATAATTGTATTTTGATAGAATGAAAATTGGAAAAATTACAATTTTGAATTTGTTGATCATGTTTCAGGTCTACACAATTCAAGTGAGTCAATTCCTGTTTTATCGGGGTCAAACAATAAAGGTAAATTTCAAGGTCAAAAAATGATTTTCGTTATTGTTTTTATTAGAATATTACTCTTAAATAAAAGTAACATCCTTTTGGTTTCCCAATAATTCTTACATCATAAAGAAATATATTTCAATTTCTTCGTTTATTATAGACGTGAATGGATTTCTTAACAGGCAATTTTGAAAGTTAAGCCTAAACGCCTACCGGAAACACATTCTTTCTCGGAAAATCCCACCAGTTCCGCGACGGAGATAAAGTAATCTGTCAACAGCGGCTGTGAGAAAAGAAACATCCTGGGATTATGTAAATAAATCAAACGAAATTGAGTTCATTCTAACAATAATACGTCCATAACCTAAGTTTCTGTTCTTAGATCAGCTGTGAGTTCTTATTAATTTAAATAACTTATGAGAAAAAGTCTACGAGGAGCAAAATCAAAGTGAACGATTTACCAAGGGAGCTGAAAATTTGAAGTTAAAAAACAAACAAAAAAAAAACAGCTCGTTGTTCTAAAGAGGTTGATGCCCAACCTATGGCCCGCGGGCCATATCCGGCCCGTGAAGGTGTTACATGTGGCCCGCTCTTTTATTCCGATATTAACGACATATTTTTATTAATGGGACCTTTTTTTTTCTATTATATTTCCTATTAATTATCATATTTATTAATGGTTGTTGAATAGGAGATTCGGTTTTTTTTTTTTGGTTGTTGAATAGGAGATTCCGCCACATTGTGGCCCGCGAAATTCACAGCAAAGTCAAGTTTGGCCCCCATATTATGAAAGATTGGGCACCACTGTTCTAAAGAATTCAGAGTTACGAATTATGCAAGCTTCTTACAGCTTGTAATCGCTTTTTAATACGTCGATTATTACTGAAAGAAATTGAAGCCTTCTTTCTCCAAACACTTCAAAATGTTTGAGGAATAAAAAAAAATCATTGAAATTAAAATAGAACTGACTGCCTTAAATCGTATTCATTCAAATAGGCTTAATGATCTTATAAAGCTTCCCATTTTTTTCAGAAAATAGGCTAATAACTAAATTGTTATTTTTAAATGCTGTTTAACATGAGAGCAGGTTCATTCAAAGCAAGCGTAATCTAAAAAAACAAGAATAAAAGCTAATGAGTACAAAAAACGAGAAGAGGAAGGATAACAAGTCACCCGGATGTGGGAGACCGGTCCTGAAATGAAAATAATTAATAATAATGAGTTAAATAAAAAATAGAAAATAGAAAAATAAAAAAGGAAAAAAAAAAAAAAATAAAAAAAAAAAAAAAAAAAGGCTCCTTAAAAAAATTTAGTCAAAAATAAAGTGAAATAGAAAAGAACGAAAAAAGCAAATAAGAAACATAATCTTAAGAAAATATCCCTGGTTATGTAAAAGATTGATATTAACATTATTAGGCTGAAAAGGATTCGAACAAAAATCCGTTAAAAGGCAATTTTAAATCGAAAATACGGATGTCCGTCCGCCTTCTATCAAGATAACTCTAAAACTAAATATCTTAGGAAACTAAAATTTCAGAAATAGACTAATTTGCTAAATAAAAGATTCTAGTGATTCTGGTTCGACCAAGGTAAGAAGCTAGAAAGGGGGGGGGGGGGGCGCAAACGAACAAGAATCTTGTCGCAGTGCGCAATCATCACTATAATTCAAATTATTTACCTAAAAACGACAACAGCAAATGCTCTACCTATTGACTTTGCTAGAAACCGGACCCGCAGAGGTCACTATTACCAATACACATCCTCCGTAAAGCGCCATTATCAGAATTATTGAACACTAAATACACAGTACCAAATGGAAGGCCAACCTTTGGTTCAACTATTTTGGAATCCTATCCTATATAGTTGGAGCGTCAACTATATCTGATTGAAGTTCAATTTGTGATTACAGCTGCTTAAATATATGGTTTTGTATAAATTTTCAACGCTTCACAACACGTCTGAGGAAACAAAGAGTTCATCCCGCACGCAATCCTAAATGTTTATAACAAAGATGTTGATAAAATAATCATCAGATGATAGCAGCAGCAGCCAAAGCAAACTCAGACCGATAACAGACCGAACTTGTTTACATTTCAACTGCCTCTGTCTTCCTTTATTCAACTGGAATTGTGTAAGAAAATATCAAACTGTCACGGTTATTAATTATTTAATTCATAAACAAATAGTAAACACTACTTGTTCAGAAAAATAACTAAAAATTTCTTACCCTAATTTTCATTTTTTTTTTCTTCTCTTTATTTTAGGCCTTTAACAATATCCACGATTTCACGTTAGTTAATCCTCGAATTCGTTGAAATTATAGACAGTATATATCCATTCAAACTGCAGCGTTCGACTGTTCTTCGAGTTATTCCCAATGAATGAAATCTCTTACAGTCAAACGTTCGAACTGTTCGGAAACATAGGCAAACAGGAACTAATAGATGACGACTCGAATCCCTTGTAACTGCTAGTTGGCTTCGATTGCCAATTCTTTTGTTCTTTACGAATGAAGGCGGTACCGAGAAGTGACAAGTAGTTGCGCACGTTTTAAGAAACGTATCTTTTCGGTTACCAGACAAATATGAGTCATTGATCATTTGTTGAGAAGGCAATTTCATTTAGGCCTATACTTAATGAATTCAGAAAATCAGTTTACATTGTAGAGATAAATGATCAAATGCTAATTTATTCTACGAATAATCCTGACTCAAAACTTGGCAAGAAGACAATCGTTTGAATAAAACAATGTAGATGTTACAAGGTCGTTTTCGAATCAATCGTAACCGATGCGACAAAAGACTAACTAGAATTATGACAAGCCATTTACTACATTGGTCTATTAATGTTTAGTAAATTGATAGCATATTTCGCCTTGGGAAGCTGAGCATTGTCTTTGTAGTTGGTTTTGTCCTGATTAAAATACTGTCGATATTTTATCGGATTACGTTGATCAATAATAAAATTTGTAAGTGATTATGTCATCTTTTTTACTAAAAAAAAAAAAAAAAAATTCTTTATACCATGCGAATTATACCATGCGAATGGGATATTTATCAATATCATTACAGTTAAAATAGTAAACCAAATACAACCGATTTTATTGTTTACTAAACAATCATTATCGCATTTATATCATTAATATATATATATTTTCTCTTTCTTTACTTAAAAAATAAATTTCTAATCTTTATATTGTTTCATAACAATCAGTTGTTTCCTAATGGCATTGTTATTATTATTGTTTGCTTAATTATTTGGTACTTTATGGTTATCTGAAGCCCACCCATATTTTGTCCGCTTCCCGCCCAACTGCACACGCGACACTCAATTTCAAATAACATGACATCGACCCTGCGCATGCGCAATATGGGTGAGCTTCGTATAACCGAAAGTACAAATTATTTCTTTCTTTCCTCCTTGCGAACATCAATAGTGTTTTGAATTTCCTACTTTAAATCCACTATTAAATTATCAGGTGGATTTAAGTAATCATCCTCAGATAAATCGTAGTTCAATTACCTAATTAATAACTCTTAAACAATTAAGTTTATCGTTTTGTATTGTTCTTTTGCACCACTTTGGGACCTACAGACAACTAATGTATATTAATATAATTTCAAGGTTTCTAAGATCATCATCATGAAGGCACGCGGTCTACGGAACCCTAGTGACCCCCGAGGGGCGAACCCCTAGGAGAAGCCGTAGATAAACTAGTGAAGAGATACTGGAGTGGTTTCCCATTGCCTTCTACAGGACGCCATTACGGAATGACGTCAGACCGAAGAGAAAGTGAAGAAGAGGCTGACAAACACAGGAAAGGAAATTGGAAACATCCATGCTCTCGACCGGGATAGAACCCGGGTACCGGCCACACGGCAGACCGCCGCCTTAGACCGCACGACCCAATTAAGATACCTCAAAATATTAATTACAATTTGTCTTTTAAATATCATTCTAAAGCTTTTGCTTTTAACTTTTTGTTTTTACTAAGAAGATAAAAATAAAGAAAAACTGATTTGATAAAGTTATTTTCATTTGTAATGATTAAAATGAACAAGCTTACAAAGATAATCTTTCACTGGATATTTTAAGGAGTTGTATAGTAAATATTGCTCTTCGTATATAAAACATTCACAAAACAATTGTATCCCTATTAGAATATTTGATACTGTTTCTCTGATGAAATTAAACAAGAAATTAAACAAGATCTCAAATAATACTCGACAGCGAGCATTTTGAAGATTTAATTTACTAAATCGAAGCGTTTAGAAACACTTGAAGGCAACTTATGTCTTGGAATAAAATACTTTTTAATGAATTCTGTGTCACACTCCTGACAAAACCACCTATTTTGATTGACAATTGATTTGCTGAAGTGGCGTTGACTACTCCCTTAGAATTCTTGAAGTAGAAATTGGAAGAAAAATATTAAATAATCTGAACAGCAGCTATTATATAAAAGTAAGAATCTGAATACTTAAATCTTAACTCATATTAAAGTGAACTGTTATTGTTATTCAATTGGAAGAGGTTTATATGATCTCTTAAAAAGAGAAGCAACATTCAGTAAACTGAGCAGGTCATCTGCCCCCATTAATATACAAATTTCGTACAAATCTCAGTTTCACCGAGTACCTTCCGACACTATTCTAACCATTTAGAACACTCACTCTATATCAGTTATGAATTATTTTCTTTCACTACGATTTCTCAAAAGTAAAATCCACGACACTAAATTACATCTTCAACATAACCATTTTTGTCGGGGGAACCACCACAACAACAAAATGCTGATATTTTTAAATTCTTTTAAAAGTCTCAATAGTAGAAACAATCGTTGGACACCCAAAACACTTAATTTATTTAATGTTTCCATTCGAAAATATAGTCACCGAAATCTGATCACGACAAGATGTAGTTGACGTGCCTACTTCAAATAGCATATGATTACATCTTTTGTTGCTAGATCTTGACCTGTATCAAAATCAATAAATATTTCCTTCTATCGACTTTCACCTACCTCTAAAATTTAAGCTTCTAAGATGCATAATTTTGAGTTATCTTCAGCAC
The DNA here is from genome assembly GCA_023159025.1 of Thereuonema tuberculata. NCBI lineage: Eukaryota > Metazoa > Arthropoda > Chilopoda > Scutigeromorpha > Scutigeridae > Thereuonema > Thereuonema tuberculata. The sequence goes on along the minus strand of JAFIDM010000003.1, from coordinate 16,695,935 downwards.
AGACGGACGGACAAAGGTATTAGACTTAAAATTAAATTTTAAGGCTTTTTTTTTAAATCTTTTTTCACTCCAATAAGGGAATTTTCTGATACAATATGAATATACAAAAAAAAAAAAAATAATAATTTATAACAAATAATGAATTTTAAGATAATTCAAAAGCAATTTCTTATTTTTTTTATGTAATTATATACTCATATCATTTCGACAATTGCATAAGTCAAAATTAAATAATAAAAAAATAAGAAACAAGTTACATCATCCACTGCATTTATTTAATCATAGTGCTAAGATTTCAAAAGAGTAATTGATAAGAAAAAAGGTCTACTTTTAGCTCAACCGTTGACTCAATAAAACTGACGACTGTGTGGCGAAAGTCATGTATCCGTCCTCGATAGACGAAATGTGTAGCAAAGCACGTCAGCACATTTCCAACCAAAAAACATTCAATCACGTTAATAAAAAAAAAAAAAAAAAAGTTTCCGGAAATCTTTAATGTTGCATCTTCCTTGTATTTAATACGGAAGATTTCCAACCATTCAAGGGCAATTTACGTTTGCACATCCCCTGCATCAACAAAGAGATTCTGTTCTGGGAGGGGTGCGAATGTGTCGAAGGCGTGTTAAGGTCAACTGCCGAAGCAAGTTTTCCTTCAAGTACGATTTTTTTCCCCTTTCTTTTTACTTTTCATTCGAAGAGGATAAACAGGTCAGGGTTAGGAAGTGAAGAAAACAAGGATCACAGTCATATTAATATTGCACAAATTAGTGACACAAATTCAACCGCAATTTACTGGCTAAAACGAGAAATTGGTCAACTTCGCATTTCGTTCACTTCATTATTGATAGCAATTGGTTGTTAATAATCGTCAAAGGGAACCGAAGCAGTTCTGAGCTACAAGGAAAAGTCTGAAGTTGATGAGGGGAAATCCCCAGAAAGAACTTCAATACGACGCTCGTAAATTATGATTCAAGACTAGAAAAATTGAAATATAAAACATTAATGGAAACAAATATTTCTGAAAGACTTTAATTCGATTCGGTTTTTACCACAATTAAAAATGTTCTGAACAGACAGAAGACTAATATCAAGGCAGTCTTTCAAAAATGGCGTAAAAATGCTTTCATTGTTGCTGTTATTACCTAAATGGAATATTTCAACAAAGCGACAAGTTACAATTACATCTCCTTGTCTGTCCGTCCGTCAGTCCCGAACTATCAACGAATTTCATATGGAAAATCGGTTGGTTTTTTTAACACTATCACTTTATAAGGTTTTTAATTTATTTTTTTTTCTAAGGTTTCCGAGGTCATAGAAATTAAGTTAATTAAGTCTGCTTTTTGTTAGAAAGTAGTTGTGCTGTTTTGTTTTTTTTTAGTACATTTTTGAGATGCTTGAAAACGGAAAACACAATTAAATAAATGAAAAATGAATAATTCATTTAATCCACTGTCGGAATGAATGAACGTATTTGTTCATTCTGTCATTTTTTGTCCTACCTTAGTCTATTCAGCAAATCAGCAGTAATTTTAGGTAAAGGAAACTGGCTTCAAATTAACCAAGCCAAGAGAGCTTTTGACAGCAAAAAAAGCTGCCAAAACAAAATGAAATTATCACGGAAAGGAAGCCACCATCAGGTTCTGACGGAATAGTTAAAAAAAAAAATTACAACTTGAATTGGTTTTAACCTTGGAAGCAGAGTTGTAATGGAAAACAAAGAAAAAAATTTCATTTTGCCTCTGAATATAACAGAACTTTCAACATTATATGTATATATAAAAAAAGCAACGCCAACCTTTTAATTTATTGTTTGTTTGTTTGTTTGTTTTTTAATTTAAAAGAGTTTTAACGTGTGTTAAAATTAATTTAATAAAAAGATAAAAACACACAAATGATCACATGTTAAAATATTTAAAAAAAAATACTTAAATATTTCATTTACATTTTTTAAGTATTTTTTTAAAATATTTTAACATGTGATCATTTGTGTGCTTTTATCTTTTTATTGTTTTTTTAATTTTAATAAAGATATTTTTTTTTGTAATAGCCTAATTCTTATAGTCCAAATTTTTCGAGTTCAGATTATCTCAAAATATCAAATACTTTGGGCAAAAACAAAGAAAGTTAGGGACAATAATTATAAAAACGTAAAGAAACGAAAAGAAGTAAGACTTATCCAAAAACCTGAGATCTGTGTGTATAGGTTTCTATGATGCAGTCTAATACAAAACATACCAATATTAGAGTCGTATACGTCCTTTTCGTTGACAAAGTTTTCTATTACTAATATCCTATTTGCAAAACAAATCTTAAATATTCTCGAACAGAAAAAAAAAAAAAAAAAAAAACACCCCACTGAATATGACCCGTTACACAGGAAACTAGTTTGAACTTTTTTTAATTTGTAAATAGTTTTTAATTTTAAACTCAGTATGTTGGCTATTTTAAGCTTTAAAAAGAAAAAAATAGAATTAGTGTAAAATCTACTGTTAAAAATATAATAGAATCCGCAATATAACAATACTGTTTGTATCAGTACCATCAGACATTGAAAAAAAAATGTCCTTACTATTTAAACCTTCAACATCATATATAAAAATATCCTTGTCGATACAAGAACATATGATCCATTTCAATGGCGATATTACAGCAATTAGGTTTAATTAATTTTGTTGATATATATTTAAACTCTTCCGTCACCAAGACATATTGTGACCAAGGATTTAATATTGTATTCATTATCTTGTTTACTGTTCCTTTTGTAGGATGCCTCGAAGACTTACGAATGCAGATCAGAGGCAGAAGCTTATCCCGGTATCTGGGATACCTCAAATTATAAAAAAAAAATGAATGAATGGTGTTGCATTTAGAAAGTTACAAAAGCTATTGAAGGTAAATTTTTAGAAATTTTTTGAATATAGTAATGTATATTAATAAAATCTTTTATTTCTCTGTCTGTCTGTCTGTCTGTCTGTCTGTCCGGTGCAATTTCCTGAGCGAATGGAAAATAGAAATAATTTTTACAATGAACGTCCGCGACAGGAATCGAACCTACAATCTTCTGATCCGAAGTCAGATGTCTTATCCATTAGGCCAAGGTGACTACTATTCACTTTATATTGTTTTTTGACTTATGTGTCCTTCCCCTTCTCCCAATCAATAATGAATGAATTCAATCTTTTTTTGAATCTCAAGATTTTTTATTTATTTCCGATCCGTCTGTTTATTTTTAATTCGAAAATGACAATTAGAACTATAATTGCCGAAATGTTGGAATATTTTAAATATAATATTCTTACTTAACCAAATTCTATGTGATATTGAAAAACAAGCACGTGTACACGGGAGATATTTGAATAAAAAAAAAAAAAAAGAGTTAAGAAAGAAAGAAAGCACTATTTCTATTAGGTATTGTGCTCACGCCGAAAGATGAAACTCCCAGAATGCAACGCAGATTTTCCTTTCCTGGCCGGTCGCTAACATTAAAATAGAGAAGCGACCTCTTCTATTTGAATGTCAGCGAGCGGCCAGGAAAGGACACTATAATCTGCTTTGCATTTTGGGAGTTTCATCTTTCGACGTGAGCACAATAGAATATTGAAAAATCACTATTTGTTACTTAAAAACCATCACTGTTTATAACTCAAAAACCACTATAAAGTATCAATTGAAATAAAAAAAAGAGTCAAGAAAGAAAGAAGCACTATTTCTATTAGGTAGAATACTGAAAAATCACTATTTGTAACTTAAAAACCAATACTATTTGTAACTCAAAAACCACCGAAAAGTATATCTATATTACTAAAATCTTTTATTTCTCAGTCTGTCTAGTGCAATTGTTGTAATTTGTGAAAATAGAAATAATTTCTACAAGTTCTCTACGGGAATCGAACATGCAACCTTCTGCTCCGAAGTTAGACGTCTTAGACGTTAGACCACGAGGACTACATTCTAATCTCTATAAAAATAAAAATACAGTAGAACTCCAATTATCCGAAACAATTGGGACCGGACCCCATTCGGATAATCAAAACTTCGGATAATTGGATTTTTTTCCGAAAAAAGGGTCTATTTTAAGTAATTACTGTATGTATGTTGTAAATGGGAGAAAAAACTTTTTTTAAAGAAAAAAGAGCTTTTAATTAATTAAATGAAAAGGAAATACTTTTACATGTTAAGCGTAGTTACAAGTGCTGTAGGCCTACATTAGTACAGTATGTACGTACCGTAATGTAAATGAAAGTGATTGCTTGATGAACAATAGCGCGCGTAGACAGAATCATTATTTTGCGAATCGCAATACGTTTCCGTCTTAATTTTTTTTTTCTGAAATTCTGAAAGCGATTCGGATAATTGGAGTTCTACTGTATATCATAGATATATGATTCACACACTGGTTCTAAAAGCAGTCATTGATTGAGAGAATAAAGACATCAAAAGTTAAATTAAAAAAAAAAAAAACTTTTAAAACATTTTAGTTTTAGTTTACTTGATGTAATTATACGATCAAGATATCAGAAAAATGAACAGTTGAAGTAATTGAGTATAATTGTAAATTATCATAAAATCAGAGGCATTATTATAAAATAAGTAGAAAAAAAAAAAAAAAAAAAAAAAAAAAAAAAAAAAACAACCCTGAAACATTTTAGTAACAATTAAAGAGTTTGAGATTTTTCAGGTTACATTTCAGGTTTTCAGGTTACACATGTGCTTTTTTTTTTAATAAATAAAAAGTTGTTTTCCGTCACATATGCGAGGCTTCCAGAGCGAAGCGACGGATAGCCGACTAGTATTAGTTAAAATGTTTCTTAGCAGTAACCTGAAAAATCTGCAAACTCGTTAATTGTTACTAAAATGTTTCAGGGTTTTTTTTTTGTTGTTTTTTTTTGTTCTTTTTTCTACTTATTTTATAATAATGCCTCTGATTTTATGATAATTTACAATTATACTCAATTACTTCAACTGTTCATTTTTCTGAAATCTTGATCGTATATAGGACTTTTCTCATGCCTGATACTATTTAATCTAAATGATTCTGGGATATGTACATCTTTTCAGAAATAATACATTTACGGATCTTTCTATTCCTTATTTAAGTGTTAATGCAATTCAAAAACAAAATGATCAATTGTCAATTCCAAAATGCCGAATATTGTAGGAAAAAATATTTTATGATGAAAAAAAAAATTAAAAGTAAATAATGCCGTTCCGGCATGGCCGAGCGGTCTAGACGGCGGTCTGCCGTGTGGCCTTGTATCGGAATCTGGGTTCGAATCCCGGCGCTGGCATGGCTGTTTCTTTCTTCTTCTTCTGTGTCTCGTCCGTTTTTCCCTGGGACTTACTATCTCAGGGTTCTCCTGGACGGGATGTGAATCTCGTCACCCTCTTCTTGACTTTCACTAGCTTCGTTGTCAGGTTGAGCTAGTTCCGTGGTCCCTAGTTGGCCAAATTCGATAAAAGGAAGGAAGTAAATAACGTCATTGAAAAATCAAAACGGAAGTTTCATTAAAGGGAACTGCCTTCCTAGATCTTCTTCATTTCGAGTAGTTTAAAGTTTGTATTTACTTAAATTGTCTTGTCAACACAACGAACATATGAGTTATTAAAACAACTGTGTTAATATGTATTCAAGAGCAAAAGTAAATACATCCCTCGAAGTAAAGGATATTGCGTTTGGAAAAGAATATTTTATCATAATATATCAATAGTATTTTTTAAAAATTATTTTTTGATGCCTAATTCTCTATTAAATACAAAACAGGCTTCTAATTTTTGGAGGAATGAATATTCAGATCTTTAAAAAGACCACTTTAGTAATTTTAAAACTAGAAAACTTTGAGATTCTAATTTATTTAATTACATTAACTTAATAAATAATAAATTTAAAAGGTTTTCGAAAATTTCTGATTTTTTTTTTCCTACGTTTATGTCTTTCTATCCGAAGCTAATATTTTTAATATGTTTCATATATACTTGAAATTGGTTAATTTTTTTCATTCCGACTTCAAAATTTATTTATTTTTTTGTGTTTTTAATTGCCAAATTACTCATTTTTCATATTGATTGGGCTACTTTCGTATTTTTAAGAATATGTCCTTGATAAATAAAGCCTGAATAAATAAATCAGGCTCTTACATTGCTAAGAATTAACTACAGGCTGAATAAACAGTGTGTTTATTTCACTCAAGAAGCGTGTTATTAGTAGAAACAGTCTTCAAACCTCCACGTCTTGTTACAAGCCCCTTTATCCTCTTAATTAGTAGTCACTTTTTTTCTGTACTGGCTGGTTTATATTGAATTTCTTTATTCTCGATCCTTTTCTGATGAATTCACCTAAAAATCCCAGCAACCAAATTTTAGGTTCCAGTTATATCCATGGATCCAAATAGAAGATGTTACCACAATGCCTGTAACACAGTCTGCTTTTCAACAAAGTAACATCTGAAAAACAAAGATGGTGGTTTTAATACTATCCATCTAAAATATTAATATGTTCTCAATGGCTACGACTGTTTTTCTCGCAGTTTCTTATTATTTTGGGCATTAATTTCTTTTGTTCTTGATAAATATATATATACAGTCGGACCTCTATTTAACGAAATCGCTAAATCCCGAAAAAAAGTTCGTTATATGGAAAATTCGTTAAATAGAGATTCACCTTTTAAAATTACTTTAAACTGCATAAAACAGATTTAAAATACATAAACAATAAATATTATTAAAAAGTAATAATTTTAATGACATAAAGCGTACAATACCATATGCGTACTTAAATTTTACTAAATAAAGTCTGTTAATTTTGTCAGCTTTTTTTTTTTTTTGAAAAAGTGTTTTTGCTTCTAGTAGGTCTCGCATCTTTGCAATGCACCAAAAACCCCTTCAGGCGCATTTTCTTCAAAATTGTAATGCGCATCGGATTGTTTCAAATGATTTTAGCATTTCATCATACGGTGGTTTTTTTGATTTCTGCATCATGATCATTTCCATTTTCATCATCTTCATCTTCATCGCAATTCATAGCTAGCTATATAGTTTTTATTTGTCACAATGTCCAAAATATCAGATTCAGTTAGTGTTTCCGAGGTCTCAACTTCAAAATGAAGTGAAAGATAATCATCAATCAGCACATCATCGTTAATTTCTTCTTTTTCCCTCAGCTGTATCCAAATTTCTTTCATTTCCTCTAAGGGAATATTGATAATAAAAACATTTCAAGGAGAAAAAAAAATAGATACCACGAAAAAGTCGTTAAATAGAAAATGCACTTCGCTATTTGGAGGTTATTTTACGAAGAAATTAGCAAAAATTGTTCTTGGTTCCAAAGAAAAGTTCGTTAATAGAGAAATTCGCAAAATAGAGGTCCGACTGTATAGATATGTGTGTGTGTGATCATGATTACATTGAAAAATCTTATTAATGTTGTTGGAACGTGTTAAATTGCAATAACATATAGAAAGTACATATATTATTGTATAAGAAGTATTCTCAAATGTATAATAACGAATTCCAGAGGATGAAGAAAGTTTTTCTTATCCTCTAATAACCTGAAGAAGTTTTCAATTGTATGAAAACGAAATATCGTGGAATAAAGAAGGGATGTGAAGAAGATTTTTCAATGTATATCATGATTAATTTCTTTTCTTCCATTTTACCCATAAATTACAATTTGTATTTTCCAATGCCATAAATCACCGGTCGGTAACCCGCGGCCCTCGAGGCGTTTTGGTGCGGCCCGCGAGGCGTCTTGGATCGTTGATATTTTATTTGTTTTTATTTCATTTGAACTATGTACAATAAATGTCGTAAAAGTATATAATTAGCGCTTTATTTTTAAAACTAAAATATTTGTACCACAAATATTGTAGGTTTACTCAGTATACTATACTGTAATGACATATGGCCCAAGTGCGGCCCGCACTAATCCTCACGTAAAATATGTGGCCCTCTTACAACAAAAGGTTGCCGACCGCTGCCATAAATTATAAGAAAAATGGATGGATTGTAGATCCTATTGATATGTTGGGTTTTCAACGTTCAATCTTTTCAATTTCCTGAATAGAAATTCCAAAATTAACTCGTCCTCATAAATTACTGTATTTAATTAGTATTTAATTACGAAAAATACATATTCTGCAACTAACGTCAAATGACTTCCTCGTTCTCCTTGTAGATCCAAAATGCTAACAAAATATCAAAACTGATTCAATCTAAACAAGAACCGCCTAAGTTTACCTCCATTTTCGCTTCAAATCAGCTGTTATCGTTGTCCAATGTGCAATAATTTCCGATTGAAAAGGGTCGTAAATTAATTTTCTTTCAACTAGGAATTCTAAATTCTACAATTCCCTGAATAGCATCGGTTGTAGCAGATATAGTCTATGTTTTTTTTAATCTTGCTTCTTTTTACCATTAGATTTTTTTTTTCAATAATCTTATTTAATTATATTCCCATCATCATCATCATCTATCGACAATACGATTATATTTTTCATTAATAACGCTTCTAGCTATAGCAAATAACGATATTAATTACAACTAGTCGGCTACCCGTCGCTTCGCTCCGGAAGCCTCCCTTATGTAACGGAAAACAATTTTTTATTTATTAAAAAACACACACACACACAAATTACATCAAGGAAACTAAAACTAAAATTTGTTTAAAAAGCTTTTTTTTTTAATTTAATTTTTGATGTCTATATTCTCTCAATCTACGACTGCTTTTAGAACCACCTTGTAAATCATATATCTATGATATATTTTTATTTTTTACATTGATTAGAATGTATGCCTAGTGGTCTAATGATTAAGACGTCTAACTTCTGAGCAATATTCTACCTAATAGAAATAGTGCATCTTTCTTTCTTGACTATCTTTTTTTTTTATTCCTATTGATACTTTTCAGTGGTTTTCGAGTTAGAAATAGTGATGGTTTTTGAGTTACAAATAGTGATTTTTCAGCATTCTATCTAATGAAATACTGCTTCTTATTTCTTGACTCTTTTTTTTTTTTTTATTCCAAATGATACTTTTCAGTGGTTTCTGAGTTACAATAGTGTTCAGTATTCTATCTAATAGAAATACTGCTTCTTTCTTTTTTGAGTCTCTTTTATTATTCTAAGTGGCACTTTTCAGTGGCTTTTGTGTTCCAAATATTGATGGTTTCTGAGTTACAGATAGTGATTTTTCAGTATTCTATCTAATAGAAGTATCGCATCATTCTTTTTTGACTCATTTTAATTATAATTATCACTTTTCAGTGACGTTTGAGTTACATTTATTGATGGTTTTTGAGTTGCAAATAGTGATTTTTTTCGGTATTCCACCTCAAAAAAAGAGTGCTTCTCTCTTTCTTGACTCTGTTTTCTTTACTCCAATATCTGGCGTGTACACCCACATATTTTTCAATATCACATAGGATTTGGTTAAGTAAGAATATTTAAAATATTGCAACGTTTCGGCAATTATCGTTCTAATTGTCAGTTTCGAATTACAAATAAACTGATTGATGTGAAATAAATAAACAATTTTGAGATTAAAAAAAAAAAGATTGAATACATTCCTTATTAATGGGGGAAAGGAAAGGAGATATAAGCTAAAAAACCTTATGAAGACAGTTGTAGTCCCTATGGCCTAATGGATACGGCATCTGACTTCGGATCAGAAGGTTGCAGGTTCGATTCCTGTCGCGGATGTTTCATTGTAAAAATTATTTCTATTTTCCATTCGCTCAGAAAATTGCGCCGGACAGACAGACAGAGAAATAAAAGATTTTAGTAATATAGATTGAACCAGGGTTGCCGTTTTGGTCGTTTTCAAATGCCTTTTGACCACAAGTTTTTTGTTTTGTCCATTTTTATAATTTTGATCATATTTTGGCCTTTTCGAAGAAGTATTAATAATACCGGTATGACAATTATTCAGAAATTCGATGCCTTTTGGCTGAAGACTTTTTTTTTTTTTTTTCGGACAAGAAATGGTGAGAGAAAGTTGTTTTAATTTTTTTTCTTCTTTTTTTTTGGTTGAACGGCGTAAAATACACAAAATTTTGAAGTTCAAATTTCTGTATTTAGTCAATTTCTCGCGTGAATTTGGCCATAAACATCTCCATCTATCTGGCAACCTTGAACTGAACTTCACGAAAAGAATCCGAGCAACCTCTCCTCCACAAAACATGAAGCAACTGATGCCATCTATCTCCAATCTATTACAACAAGGCTGGCTCATTGCTTCGTGACATCCTAGTTGAGCTAAAGCCCCACGTCTCCTCACGACATTTTACGAAAAGCGTGTCCCCAACGTTCTATTTGGAAAAAGTCGAAAATATTCTAGGCTTATTGCACAGGATTATCTCAATTCTATTACAGTTAACAGATATAAATCGCAACCAAAGAGTATTGCAACCTCAAAGTAGTCCAGTAAATTAAAAAAAATATTTAAATAGTTTCAATTAACTCGCTGCAGTAAGCCGAATTCTAAAATTTCATATGACAAACAGAAAAATGTGTCGTGTAAAATAAATTCAAGGTGCCTTTTCTGTAAATAATAAACCCATCATAGGGAAGGGAACATTTTGTTATTCACAGCACGTCAAGAACATACTTCTCTTCCCCTTGTACTCCTTTTGGGTTTTGAGATGGCCGAGTAGCCTTGGCTGATGAGAGCCTAATAAGCTCAAAACAGCTATCCCAAGGTCTCCGCTTGACTCAAAAGGTATTCCATTATCACAGTATGTAAAATTAAACAACTTAATTTGCAATACATAATTAAGAAAATGTCATTTACATTTAATTAAGAGAAATCCCATAAAATCAAGGGTACAGACTTTTCAGTAATTTTTAATGTACCTTAAAATTATTCTACAAACTATGTACATCTCCTGTGGTTACCCAATCTTTCTTTTCATTTGCAATGGATAGTCCATTGGTTTCAGCAGTGGTTTGAAAACTTATCAGCCTTTCTTGTCCCGATTTGTTATTAATCAAAAAGCAATTCTTAAGATTCACATACGCGATTGGATATTCACATTTTAATAGAAATGTAATTATTGATGTACAGTTAATCTAACTTTTATATAAGAAATCTTTTTTTTTTTTCAAAATGAGTCATCGTTTAGAAATTCGAGTAAAACAACGAATAAAATCCACACAAAAAAACAACAACAAAAAAACAATGCAATCTAAGCAATGAATTTCTATCCTATTTCTATAAAGATTTCAATGTTTTGAACAATGAATTTTAAACCTATTTTAGTTAATCCATTAATTAGAAAACGATTAGATATGCTTAAAAGATAATCCGACTTCAACAACATAAGCAATGCGGATTTAATATATATATATATATATTTTTTTTTAGAATGAAATGAAAAAAAATTTGTACGTGTTTGTACTCAAGATGATATTAGAATTTTACTATAAATGTAAGCTTTCATTTTTTCGTTTTCAAGACTTAAAAACTAGGGGAAAAAATAAAGAAATTTGAAGGAAAGTAGGTTTTAAGTTCTCCAAACTTTGTTATTCATTCTTCCAATAATCGTATTGTAATTAACATCTTTTATCAAAATTTCTATACGACGAACATTAAAAATACACCAAAATTTGCAACAGAAGCTAAGAAGAAAATTGGAGATTACCCAATAAACAAGTACTTAAGTATCCTAATCCCTGTGGAATTTAAGAACTCATTCTAAATTGAAAAGGAAAGAAAAAAAAAGGAAATTAAAACGATCATAAATTAATAAAAAGCTCAATGGATGGATGAATAAAGCCAATAGCTTTGACAGAAACTCCAAGTGGTTGTGTGACTGAGTTTGATCTTGTTTACAAGTTCTGCGTCATTCAACGAACTGATTGTCAAACAAATACAAGGACAATAGAAGCAAGGCCATGGTCGTAGATCTTCCCAGATTAGTGCACGATACACTGGACAATAACTATTCAGAGAAGGTGGATGAACCAACTTTCTGGAGGAGTTTCGCTTCGCGCCAATGAAATACGTAGTCTGAGGAAACAAGAACTCTGCGAGATACTAAACATAAATATTTCTATATAAATTACACTATCACTTACGAAATCAATAATGTAAGAATTTAATTTAATATCCTTTAATTCAGTTTACAATATCACACCAACCCATAGGTGAAATAAAATTACACAAGAAATGTTCTAAATTCTCCAAAATACAGTCTATACGTATATTTTAATGAGAAATCTATTCCTATTAAATCTTATTTTTTTATTCAGAGCACTATCATTTTCATGTATTATTCAGCATTTCTGCATAATTTTTACATCCTACTGCAAAGAAAAAAAAATGGCGGGGGCAGAACAAAGCTTAGAATTTTAAGAAATTAAATTGAAATACGGACGTCTGCTCATCTACGATAACTAGGAAGCTTAAATTTTACAGATAAGTTGAGATTATTGAAGGGAAGATTCGTATTGATTCTGATACATATCTGATAACTAAGTGAGTTAGGAACAGTAATGTACAAAATACGTAACCACTAAAGCGCAGTAAGTAATGTTGTAATTCCTAATGGTGATTTATATACTAGCATTTGTTTTTATTTCAAAGTTGAAATTTTAATGATAGATAAATGTTACGAAACTTTACCTTCTCCTTAATTCCGATTGAAGCTGGAGTCCCTAGGAATCCCAAACTTACAAATTCACGAATCTCAAAATTCATAGATAGTTTCAATTCGTGAACGAAACATCCACTGTTAAAGTTCAAACAATCAGATAAAGTTGCTCTTAATAATAAAACTTAAATTGGAATGAAATTTACGTAATCGTACTTTAAGGCTAATTTAGAATAAAACTTCATTATTTCTCACCAATCTATATCAAATGTGGTTCCAAAACACTGTTTCGTGGGAAATTCCAAGCCATTTTGTAAGAAAGTTGTACTTAAAAAATCGTGTCAGTTGTTTCAAGAGCAGGACTATTCGCCCTGAGCATTTCTCACTACAAGTCGGTAACGTGAAACGAATACTAGTAAGCAATGCTTACTATTCAAGAATCCTCCACGACTTTATGGAGCAATAAATAATTGTCCTCTGAGCCAATGGCACAAGGATTTGGATAGACGTTTGGAGCTCTTTAAATTCAAAGTTACCCAATCTCCAAGGCTCAGAGGACGATAATATATTAGGTCTAGTACACAGAAGCAAATCACTTGTTGCTTAGCAATTTGATGGATCGCTGTATCAATCGAGATTAGCAGCACAGTTTGTAGAGCAAGAATCACAAGACGGTTGTTTGTTCAGCTTTTAATATACAGTTGTCAACATCACAGATCGTGTGAAGACGGCTTGAAATCATTGCGTTACTTCAGAAAGTGAAATTTCCCACAATGCCCAAAATACACAGCCACAATTTTCTTTGTTTGACGATGATTAGATAATGGAAATTTATATTACAACAGCGCATCTCATTTTAAAACGAATGTTCAATTTTAACAAGCATAAGTTAATCAGAATTACAAGTAAAACTTGTTAATGCTGTTTACATTTACAGACAATTGTAATAAAAAGACTACAACAACTTTATGTTTTGCTATATTTAACTTAGTAACATTTTATCTTTAGTTCTGTAATGAGAGCTTCCCACTCCCTAAATTTATCATCCAGTCAACAAGTTCTTTTGTTTAAACAGGTGTGCAAATATAAGTTTTCCAGAATTCAACAGAAATATGATCGAAATCTATTTTTAGAGTAAATGAAAGTGCGATGCTCTGTTTAGATAATGTAACTTCGCGTTCTGATAAGAAACTACAGATAAAAGTAATTTGGAGATTCAACCGCACCTGCCAAGATAATAGTAAATACAATATTGTTCGATGACCATCCGCCATTTTCAAGTGCATCCAGGAAATATCCTTAGGTTGGCAGAAGCCTTTAACATGTCCCTAACGACAGATTGCAATGTCATTTTATTTTTCTCTCAATTTACTGGGCTAGAAAATTGTATGTAATATTGAAGACCCTTCACTTTGTATAGTTTCTGCATTTAATAAGCATTTTTTTTTTCTTGTCCACACAACAAGAAAATTCTTGTTAATTTATTTTTTTTTCTCTGTAAGCATCATAGACAGGATAGTATAAAGACGACTCGTATCAATTAAAAGATTAGCAATTTCGATTACGAAGTCTTGTGAATCTGCAAACGCCATTACAAATTGCTTTTGCTGCCACCAGGTTCACTAGCATCGACTCCCTGAAAATCGGAACAGAAAATTCATAGGAAAAAAAAAATGCTTTGAAAATAGCATGTTATGATGCTGACTGCCAAGTAAACTGAATAAAAAAAAAATACGAGTAATACGAGGTTTATGGTACGAGTAAAGAAAATGTTCATTTATGATAGTTTCTAAATAGCAATAGTTGTCCGAGCGATAATGTAAATAAAAATAGCTTTTAATACAGTTTCCAAATTCGGCTTGTTTACACCTGTTGAATTCATTTCAATGAGGAAACGATGGTGAATATCGATTTCCCAGGTTGCTACGCAGGAAAGTTCCTGATGTTCACAGGAATTCTCAGAAACAAATAAAAATTTTGCCTTTATTTCCGCTATTACGAAAACATAATTCAGGTTTTAAACAACGGGTTAAGCTAAAATATCTTTGCACAGCACTGCTACAGTTCCATGGTTATGTAATTTTGATATATATCGTTAAAATAAAAGACAGACGCTTTCTAACATATATTTTCTAATAAATACGTTTGGAATGTTTTGTTATTAATGAAGTTGGCAGTTTAAAAGATTGTAATAAAATGACGTAATCTTTACATCAAATACCGATTAACCAGAAGTAACGAGTAAATTTTAAAAAGTGACTATAAAATTCAGAATGTGTTTTTAAAAATATAACTTCTTAGAACTGTTTTGCATTTTGACAAAGTTGCTGAAGAACTCCCATTCATTAAGGTTGGTTAAAAAAAAAACTCAATTCTCAAATACATTTGCTTATACACATTTCTTGAAATGGCAGCTGGCAAAATGTGAAGCATTTACCTTCAGCAAATAAACCAAACCCTTCACGTAACTACAAACGTTACTCAAAGTCATTAAACAAACAAGATTCAACAACTGCTTTTCCACTTACAGTGCCAATATTTACTTATGAATTTCTGCACGTTCATCAACTAAGTAATATCGCAAACCGTAAGATAAAAATGTTTTATTCAGTAGAGTTTCTTTTTATTTTTAATATATTTTTTTTAAAATTACAGAATACAACTTTACAGCAACTAGATAAGAAGAAACTAAATACTGGTTCAATCAAAATGTTATTTCAGTCTATTTTTTAGGAATTCCTCAAATTTCGCACCTTACAGTTAAGGACTGATTCTAGTATAATCAATTTAACTGAGAAAAAACATTAAATAAATAAATAAATAAATAAATAAATAAATAAATAAATAAATAAATAAATAAATAAA
>JAFIDM010000003.1:16593697-16680477 GCA_023159025.1 Thereuonema tuberculata | reverse complement strand
AAATAAATAAATAAATAAATAAATAAATAAATAAATAAATAAATAAAAATAAATAACCGTTCTCTTTCTTGATGAGATTCGATTCACCAACTATTCTCATATGGTTTATTTTGGAACCCCTTTCGGATCTATATAATAATCGCGAGTGTTTGTTTGTTTGTTTGTTTGCCTTGATACAACGTCGACATTTCTCAACGGATATCTATCAAATTTACGAAGGCGCACGTGCATCCCAGAATAATGCATGAACGAAAATTAAGTCCGGATCCGGACTAAAGGGTGTAAACAGGGACAAACTTTCTTGACGGGTACACGCATATCTCTGAAACCGCTTTAATTGAAACACGAAATTTGATATGAGTGTTTTGTCAAAACTAAAATATACGTATTCGACAAATTTTCGATATTCGGATCATACGGGCTGTAAACGGGGGGAGAGGAGGTGCAAACTTTCCTGCAGGGTCTGCGCATCTCCGAAACAGCTAGATACAAACACGAAATTTCACATGAGTGTTCTTTATCAAAATGTAAAATATACATATTCGACGAATTTTTAAATATTCGGATCTAAGGGGTGGAAACAGGGTTGGGAAGAAGGGGGGGGGGACTTTCCTACAGAATAGGAACCCGCTTGAGTTGCAAACGAAATTTGACAGAGTTCTTAATTCTAAGTTTTTAGTTTACTTGATATAATTTGCTTTTTTTGAAGAAATAAAGCGGTTTTTTTACGTTACGCATGCAAGGCTTCTTGAGCGAAGCGACGATAGCAGATCTATAACATAATTTGTAATTACCACGTTTCTTTTTTACCAACTGGAAAAGGTTTTCAAAGTGATCACACAATTACAATTTCTTCGTCATCTACATCAAGACAACTCTTTTTTTTGTAACCCGAGGGAAGCACGGGTATTTTTGCTGGTTCATAATAAAAATTGGTAATGGCGTCTTCATGAACTTACATATAAACTACGCTTTTTTTTGTTTGTTTGTTTTTGTTCTTGGTTGAATTATTGCAGATTGAATTGGCAATAAAATATGTTGATAGAGGATCGCGAGATAAAAAATTTGGAAATAGCTGCTCTTCACTATAGCAAGTTTCCATCTTCAAATTCTACAAAATATCTCATTTTGATGAGATTGAATATTAATGATTAGACAGTTCGAAGTTCCAGACGTAGCATCAGCTGTTCAGTTAGTTTCAACTTACCATAGAGCCCCACACGATGGAAGGTAGGAGATTGAAGATTTCTCTCTGAAATCATAAATCCTCTCCATTGCACCAAGATCTCTGCCACGGAAACAGGCATCATGACTTGAAGCAAAACTCCAACAAATGCGATAGACGGAACAACTATTACAGAAATATATGAATGTTTTCTCGTCGATCTCAATGAACCTGTCAGCTGTGTTGTCTCCCCAAGTTCACGACCTTAGCGTAACAGCTGCAGCCAGATGGGCGTTGAAGGATGACAAATCTTGTTTCGGAAATAAAAATACGGAAATATCCTGTTTTTCACAGTAAATGGATTCAGTCAAAATAAATCTATATCATTGTTATCCTACGGAAAAAGTTGAAATCGACTGTTTATTATTGAATAGAAATGCGGAAGTAAATTAGTTAACAACTCTTACGATTCGTGTTTTTTTTTTTTTTTTCTTTGTAAAACAATGGAAGAATTTTAAAAATGGAAGGGAAAAGACAATAACAGTTTCTTACACACAAACAACCAATACTTTTTAAAGTATTTATCATGAAATACCAAACATTTGAAATTCAATGAATTTTATTAATAAAAATCGTATAACAGCGTATTAATAAATTTTGTGAAGTTATTCTTTAAATTTAGGATTTCAAAGAATTAATAAGATGGCAAAGAATGTAAGGTAAAGTTGGGAGAGATGACACATGTAATGTAACTTCAAGAAGGGTTTGCAGTAGACTGCAGCGCAGGCACATGACCAAAACCCGAGGCCAGTGTGAGCTTCAGTGTGTGTAGAGTGTTTGTGCTGAATTGATATATGAGATTTTATTGAGTTTTTCTTCCAATGATACAGCCAGATTTGTGCTCGAATTTTCGTTGACTTTGCGAATTTGTTTAGTTAACAGTCCTTTTTTAAGGCATCTTTCGCTATAATTCACTGTGTAAACATATAAATAGAGTAAGCAAGGTTATGTACCGCTCACTAGTGTCTTGGGTCCCATTTGGTGGAAATGGCGGCGTGTGTCATCTCTCCCCTTTTTTATTCTTTTTCTTTTATTTTTGTCTTTCTTTTATTTTATATTCATCACAATACAATTATAATTTGCATAATTTAAAAAAAAAATAATCACCACTAAGTTTCGTATAGACTTAAAAAAATAAAATATAAAGTATTTTTTGGAAAATCTGATAACTGTAAGTGGTTTATTTTAGAAGTCAGAAGGAAGTGGGGAGGAGACCTTGGAGATATTGTCATATATTGGATTTATTTCCAAAAAGTTTCAAAAATATCATTATTCAACTTAATTTTAGTGTTTCATTTCATATGTTTTTATAAAAATAAAGTAGCAGCTAGATTTACACATGTCTCTTATTCATATTCCATGTGGCCATCTATATCCCCTACTACCCGTGTCATCTCTCCCAACTTTACCTTATTTAAGATTTTGAAGCTTGTTAAAGTTTTAGAAATAATGAATTATTAACTAATTAAAAATACAACTAATGTTGTAAGTTCGATGAATTTACAACAGATAAAATAATTTAGGCAACACACTTGTTAAAAATATATTAAAAACAATTTATTTGAATGTTGTAAATACTAAATAATTTTAACTTAAGTAAACTAGGTGTGTTAACATGTAATAAACAAATGGAAGAGGAAATTCAAATGGGCGGGAATACTTCGAAATGCATTACTTTTAATCAGTTCGTTTTCGTCCGCTGTCTTGATTAGGTATTTTAATGTTTCCCTTTTAATTCTGTTTGAAACATTAAAGTAAAGGATATTCAAGTAAAATGACAACTTATTTTTTTCGAACATCTGCTGTACAATGTGGATACTTCCTGTACACGTAACACTTAAGTTTAGAATGGATAGATTACATAAATAAAAGACAGATGAACATCGATGGTGGCCGGGGGGAGGGGGGTGTAAAAGAAAATAGAAATAGGGCTAACTGTACTAAAGAAGTCATCCTCGCGATCCATTGTGATGTATGTATCGTATATGTAGAACAAAAAAGTGTTCTTTCATATTACTAAGCTCTGATTGGTCAGTTGAGGGTCAATTGTACTTTACCACGGTGGCGTTTACATGCATTTTGAATGTCAGAAGAACGTAAATATTACGAATTTTAACCATCAAAAAAAAAAAATCTGCGATTCATATTATATAATAATAATAAAAAAAAAATATAAAAAAAAAATATGTTTTACATAATATTTGTAAGAAGCAAAGAAGAAACTAACACTATATAAGACTATAGGTTTTGTTTTTTGTTACGTTTCTAATTACAAATTTTATTATTAAGGTTTTGCCAAAAGACAACCTACTCACAATTACGAAACAGAATCTTACTCTTAAAACGTGAAGGAATATTAATTTTACGTTGCCATTCATTTAATGAATTCAAAATTAGAACACGACCTTCACACCTTTAGGAAACAGATGTAGACACTGTTTTCTGATGCCGTTTACAGAATTTAAAAGTGACAAAGTCTTGCTAAACTGCTAAGCCGTTTAAGAAACTGATGAATAGATACAGTAGTATATCTCAAATGCAGCAAAGCAATATCGAATAGAGTTTACAAATTTATCAAAATTATAAATTCGAATTTAATCAGATATATATATTGAAATTCTTCGAAGATCATAGAGGCCGATTTGACTCAAAAGCCATTTGAATTATAAGAATCCAATTTTCCCATTTTATTTTTTTTTATTTTTTTCTAAATTCGGTTTCCCATTTAGAAAAATGTAGTTTCCCATATATTGTCAGATAGATTCATTGTGGCTTGGGGTGCGATTCGAATCCCGGAGCTTGCTTGAATATTTTATTTTCTTACAACAAATATATAAATGTTAAATAAATAAAAAAATTCTTTTCTTCTTATATACTATATTTCAAAAACTTCAGCTATTTTTTTCAGTAGGTACATAATGGATCGAAACTAATTTAGTTTCGATCCATTATACACCTGATGAAAAAAAACAGTTGATGTTTTTGAAATAAGGTAATTCGGGGGAATATGGCCACTTATTTTTTGAACACGTTTATTGAGCATATTTTATATTGCTATAAAGAACCTGAACAGTGTATTGTTTAATATAGAATGTTGGGAATAACTCCTGAAAGACTTTTTAATTCAATATGTTCACAAATATTTAATAAATGAAAAATAAAAAAAAATAAAAAACTGCCATATTCCCCCAGTACTGGGGGAATATGGCCACATGCAATGTTACACAATTTGCAAACAGTTCAATCACACAAAAACCAGAAATACTCAAAATTAATCAAACTAATGCAGAATTAATCAAACTAATGACACAAAAAAGCTTTGATAAGCATGAATGTCTTAATGTTTAATGTATTAAACTATTCACCATGCGTTTTTAAACAGTTTTCGCAGTAACGTGTCGATGTCGAACAAATTTCATGTAGCCAACGCATGCAAGCTATACACTGAATCCAATCACATTTTGGACCGATATGACCACTCATATGGCCTTATTACCATATAGCCATATTATCATATGGCCATATTACCCCACTCGGTCAATTATTTTTAGAAGCTTCGTCACGTGGTTGGGTGTAAACATGGCGGCCTCTACCAAGGCTGGAAACAAAGAGTAGATGATGAGGTTTCATGCCAAAACAAAATTAACATGCAGAAATGTATGGTATCTTTCTTGTGACAAAATCCTTACGAACTTGAAATAATTATTTAGTAACAAAATTCATTACATTCCTCTATTTGTATGCAGAAATACAGTCTGAAGAGATATTTCGGCCTAGTGTCGTTTGAATAGCCTTTCTTTGCCAAATGGCCACCAAATCCTGCCGATGGTGCTGCTACCTAGTATTGGGTTTCTTAGATACAGCTAGTGCGGCATATTCCCCCACGAGGCATATTCCCCCAAACTACCTTATAGTATGTTGATCTGAAAGAAAAGAATTTGTGTTACTTCATTTTCTTGCTCGTTTTGTTTCTTTTCCGTTAACTTTGATTGTTTAAGCAACAATTAAACAAACTATCTCTTGATCAGACTGAGGCGAAAAAGGCTTCAACACTGGATTAAGAAAGAAAAAAAATCAACAACTTTCGCTTGACTGGAATTATACAAATTAACGAAGTTAATAAACCATACAAAAAAGACTGAAATTTGATTTAAAAAAAAAAAAAAAAAGAAAGATAAAAGACATGTTATTAGATTTAGTTACACTTTATTATTCTTTAAGTAATGAACAATTTTTAACCCCAGGCATTTTTTTAAATTAGATTTTGAAACTATATATAAAAGTTTTAATAAATTATTTTATTTACATTTGCACAATATAAGAACAATTCAAAGTTGTGAAAGGATGACAACATGTTTCCGCATTAGAAAAAACTTGCGCCTTTTGGGAATTGTAGTATGTCCGTATCAATGCTGTTGGGTTTTTTTTTTTTTTGTTAAGTATTGTTAGGAGAAAGGGAAGATTAAAAAAAAAAAAAACCCCGGCATACTTCTAATTGCTGTATAAGCACTTCCCTGTTGTCTGTTCACTTTACAGACAAACAACAGAATTCAAAATGCAAAATTATGCGAGCACTTTATGTGCTGTCAATAAATATAACATAACTATTTCAAATAAAATAAAAAAAAAAAGTGACCCATAACTTTAAATATGAATTTTTCATTTTAAGGATTTTTATTTACTTTATTAATTTTGTTAATTAAACAAAATATTAAATCTGACAAGGTTGAAGAAATCTATCATAGTATTTATTGAAGTATCAAAACAAAATTCTTGCAAAAAACTTGCTTTCTTTTGTTTTTGTTTTTTTAATCATTTATTTATCTGTTGATATTCTTCCTTGTGATAACAATTATGTAACCTTTTCCTTTTTGTTTATGCATTTTTACTTAGCTAAGCTTAGATCAATAAAAAAGTAAATAGATGAATGTGTAGATAACTGCCCAAAGTCGAAATGAAGAAGCAAATATGAACCTATTTTTCTATAGACTGACACTGTCGGTGCTGGGCACGGCCTTCTATAGAGTATGCGGTTCAGTTCCAGTCATAGTCTATATATTTCTTGGTTTAAGATGTAAGTCAGATTATCCTTCTTCAAAGCGCTTTCAAAGTAATTCAATTTACAATAAAAAAAATGAAAGGGAAGTAGCACATCACCTGCCAACATAATGAAGTACGTCATAATTCTTATAGTGACTTTTTCAGGCTATTTGTTAAGGCGGGAATTCAAACAGACTGAAAATAATGAGCTCACTACTCAGCATTCGTTTTTAGGTATATGTTATTTTTTTTTTTTAATTAGAGGAAAAAAAAAAACAAATCTTAAAAAAAAAATAAGAAATTCATTAAAAAGGCTGGGGTTTTTTCCCTTGCTGAATTATGCTAATATAACCGACGAAGATTTAAAACACTTATTAATTCATTTCGTTTTTGTTGTTTTATCGCTGTATCCGTTAATCACATCCTTCAATTTTACTTTAAAAACTACCATGAAATAACGATCTCCAAATTCTTTTGAAAGGTCGTCAAGGTATTCGAAAAAATTCAATTTCCAAGAAAATGCAAAATATTATTACAAACAAAAGATCTCGCCAATCAACCAAAATCCATAAAAACGTTTCCATATCAGCCAAAGAAAAGAAATAGGCGAGATATAGGGAACCGGAGATATTCCTCAAACTGTCATAGGAAGTGTCACAGGAACTGACCTCAGTCTTAAAGTAAAACCCCAGATGTTGAGAGACTGCTCCAGGAATCCATATCAGAGACCCGAGTCCTTGCACGTTTGACAGAGGACGGAAGACGTTTGCTTACGGAAGAGTGGAGTGCTGTTCCGCGATACAATGGGAATTCCTGGATACGATTTGCGTCTACGGTTCAACGATATTGAAGACAGTCCAAAACGAGGTCTTCATAGAAGCACTAACAAAGGATTTATTTGGCAGAGGCTTTGGCGAACAGGCGTATAGTTCTATGCTGTTGTGTCCCAAGTCATTCATTCCGTAATTTACTTGATATGGGCGGATTGGGTCCTTTACTACTACAGAATAATCTGGAATTCACTTCTATTCATCATTATGAATATCTTCAGCATTGTCAATGGTATCTTGAAAATTAGTTACGAGAATAGTTTCACGTGTTATGAGAACAATGGCAATGATGGATGAGTAAATACCTTAAAATGTTTAAAGAGACTAAAATAGACTGAAAATGATAAGATACCTATTGCACACATCTGCTTGAAATACTTTTTGAGCCGTAGGGTATGACTTCAATCCACTTCTATAAGTTTTGTGGAAGGCAACACGGTAAAAGCAGTTATGTTTAAAATGTAAAAAATTCAGTCAACATTCCATTTCTTGTGGCAAATATGGACGATGCAATATCTATCCACAAATAAGAGTTACTCCTTAACGTATTTACAAGGTCTGCCAGCTCTTTCCCCGATCGAACATGTCTTTGAGACATTTGGTCTTCAGTTTAACATCCGCATTTTTGATTCCTGTTGAGATAATAATGGAATGGTAATGGGGAAAATACTACAATATCAGAAACCTCTTCAACCAAATGTCCGTCGAAATTAAGGATATTATTTTCGAAAATTTAACATTTCACTGCTATACAAATAAAATTTACGTTAATCACGTGGAATCTTTTTCATTTCATCCAATCATATTACTACGAACTTTGTTGAACTTTTTCTTGGTGTTAAGATTGTAAATTTGTGAGATTTAGGATGAGCTCTGGATTGGGGATCAAAGTTCGTCTCGACAATTAAAAGTCGTTAATTTACCAAAAGTTAATTTCTTCATCAAAAATTTATTTGAATGAATAATTACAACTCATTTAAATAACAAATCAAATCACTTGTTATTTAAATGAGAGTTGTAATCATTCATTCCAATAAATATTCGATCCAGTGTGGGAGATTAAGCTTCTCCAAAACACAAAAGTCATTCAAAATAACTTATAAGTCATCATCTAAAACTTGGGCTTGAATTAAATCAAAAATGGTTGAATGCAAGTTTGGGAAATCTTGGGATAGCATTCAGACAAATACACATTTATTCACATAATTTTCTTCAGGCTTTAGAATTATTTCAGAGCGTCGATAGAAAAACTGCCTCATATTTAATATGCTAGCTACTAATAATCTATATCGAAAGAACGGCAAATATTTTCAATAAAAAAAAAAAAAGCAACAAAAGAAAAGCAATATTGCGAAAGATTAAAACCAAAATAAATAAAGATGATCCAAATGATATCAGAGGTTTTTTTTTTTTTTTTTTTTTTTTTTTTTTTAATACCGGTATATAATCAGTTATCGGTGTTTTTGTTTTTCAGATTTGATTTGTATCAAAATGATTAATTCAATGATAAATCCGTTGAAATTCTTGAGATTTTATTCTCTTTTATATTCTTATTAATACATATGAACTTTAATATTTCTCGATTTGTCCTAAAAAGAGTCTCGAATTGGGAATTTTATAGTGGCTACAGCGAAAGCTTTCTGACGTCAGGAGTGTGTGATTACATTAGCTGTCTTTGATATTAAAAGATTTCAATTACTCTCGCTTTATTTATTTTTTTCTTTTGTTCCGTGAGAAAAATATTTAAAATGAAACTCATATTGGTTACTGTTGCTTCGGATATTACCGCACAGAACAGCCACACTGTTCGCCCTGCTGCTGTCCTGTGCACATCACCACCCAACTGAATAGATGTTCATCCTTTCACAAACCGATAATCAAAGATCTTTTGAACTGGTTTTGTAATACTCGCAGTTAGGTACAAAGTCGATTGCTGAAGGAGAAAAACAAGACAAAACAAAAGATCGATTATCAATATCACGATCTCTGAAGTAATTAAAGAATTTTAATACTCGAGTGATAAGTAATCAGAACACAACATCAAAGCAACTACAGGTTTCTCTGACCTACCGCGAAATACACAAAGAAATATATTTCAAACCCAGAAAACCGATCATTTCAATTTACCAGGTTTTTCGCCATCAACTACATTAAAGCAATTTAGAAATGTTCTAATGAGGTTGTGACAATGTTATGTCTTGTTTCGAGTTAAACAAAACATAACATTTTAAGATCTCAGTTTGCTCAAATATACCAGGGAATTTATGGAAAAATATACAAGTTCTAGAATAAAAACCAGTCTGTATACTTTCTTTCTCACAGTCCAGGCAATATTTAAACCTAATACCTATGTATTAATAGCAGATTTGGAATTTGCTACAGACATGCCAGACTTCCGGAGCGTGTACTTCAGCAATGTATATCAATAAACTGCGATCATCGTAAGTATACTTAACTGCGTAATTAAGAATAGCACAATGAGATACATGTAAACAGCCTTACTACTTCTACCTTAAATTCTATGTGCTATTCTTAAGTTAATTCCAATTTTAAGCATAAGAAAACACTAAAAATAAAATTTATAAACACTTTAATATCAAGAAAAAAAATTTAACATGCGTTAGAAACATTTTACAGTAAAATAAACAAAGAACGCACATAACTAAACAAAACACAATTTTATCACAAAGACAAACGGCTAGACACACAAAAAGATGTGAAAAGATGTGAAAGAAGCGAAAAGTCTTAAAATCTGACTTAAATTGATCATGGTAAGCTACTAAACGGTACTATAGATATGACTTTACGTTTGTAATAATCTCCAATGCATAAAGAAAAGAAAATATTAGAAAAAAGAAATCTAAATAAATAAAAAATAAAATAAAATGAAAGTTTACTTCGAAGTATTTGTCCGTCCTTCAGTCTAAATTCAAGATGATAAACTTACGTAAGATAAACTTCAGTAATAAATTGATCATTAGATATTAAAAGAAAGATCTTTATTCATATCAGCTCTATAGATAAATAGCAAGGGCAGAAAAATCTTCTAATTAAATCACGTTAAAATACCAAACGTATGGTTACCTAAATAGCTTATCCATGTTAGCCAAAACAAAGTAGAATACAGTATTTCGATCCTTACTGATTTTGATACACATAAAGAAAGAGATATGAGCCAAGAACGGCCAACTTATAATCACGAAAGTCTTAGAAAACTTGAAATGGGACAAAAGTGAAGATTTTGAGGGCTGCCATAACCACCTCTTTTTTTTTGCTTTTTTAGGGTTTTTTTTTTTCAAAGAAAATCGTTGATATAGATACATACTCTGCGGCTAAACGAACCATGTACCTAAATATTTCTATTTAATTATAAACATTTCTAAAAAAATTTTTAACAAAACTTTCTCACTTTTTATGTTTTACTCATATGGCATACTCTGATTGATGTTTTATTTATATTTTCTAATATCACAATTAACCGTCAAATAAGAAAGTGCTCAGTCCTCTGCTGGAGACTCCTCAATGAATTAATACCCGCGATAAATTTGCAACATTTCGTTTTGATCACAGCTTCAAGCTACTACTGCAGCGCAATTGACACGTGACTCTTCTTACGTACATCTCCAAACTAAAAAAAAAAAAACTATTGGAAGATGCAATACCACGTCCTACTATACCCTGCATCCAAAAACCGTTGCTTCAGGTTATAAACTATACATTTCGCAAGTCTTCTTTCGATACCAAAAGGACTGAAAAAAATAAAATTTTTAACTTACACTTTATTTATTAAAATCTTCAAATCCGAATTTGTACACAATAAAAAAAAAAGTATAGACACCTCTATAGACACCTTAAAACTCGAACGAAACATCAAATGAAGCTCGTGTTTTCGCTAAACTATGGTAAATACAATGGAAAGAGGCTTACTGACAAGTAATTTTGTTGACTTGGAATAATATTTAAGAATTACTCGTAAAGACGCAAAACGAATAGACTAATTATAATATTCAAGATACAAATAGGCCTATCGGTGCCGAAAATTTTGAAAGATACCGTGCTTCTCAATTGTTTAAAATTACAGTTGTTAATACTTTTTCCTAAATATATAAGTACTGTTCGGCGAAGAGTTTAATTACTGTATATTATTCAATCAAAAGATTCGCCAAGGCTCTGAGAAAATATTGAACAACACTTCATGGTAATGTTGTCATTTAGAATTCTGGAAACTTATGTAGTTCTTCCCAGAAATAAAAAAAAAATACTTGCGAGAAAGATAAATTTACAAACTAGTTTTCATTCGTAATGAAAGCACAGTAAAGAAAAACTTATCTTAAATAAAATACTACTACTAATCTGTGTTGATGGTTTTATTTGTTTAAGTTCTGTGTCATAACGTCACGATGCATCATTAATATTTCATATTTTTTTTAACTTACAGTGAAGTATAGTCAGTATTTTTCGTACTTCTGTGAAGTCATACCCAAACTGATTCATGTTCTCGGAAGAATAACGAAACAGGCGTATTTCTATGCTTTTTGTTCTATTTGTTATCGATATTCCTTATTCAGGTTGATTTACATTTTATTTATTTTTTTAATAAATTTCTATTCATTTTGTAATTTGGATAGAAGTAATAACAGTCCCAAGTCAATATCAGAAATGCATTGGCAGTTTTTAGAAGGTTACGTTTCCAAGTTAATGAAAACAAAAACAAAAAAAAGAATGCAAACGATACAGTATAGATAAAATATTATGTAAAACAAAACAAAAACAAACAAACAAACAAAGCAATCAGAGGCTGAAAAGCCCGATAGGGATTCCTTAAGGTCCTGACTCAGTCGCAAATGCAGGCGACTGCAAATCTTTTATTTCTTTTATATATTTCTTTTTCCAATGCACCTAAAACTCTGAAAATTTAATTATGAACTTTTGAAGCATGTGGGATTTCTATTTTCTTGCTTTTAATTTTCAAAATATTCTGCAATTAAATAAACTAAAATTCAAAAACAGTCAATTTTTGGAGGTTTTGTTTTCGAGGTATTACTCGGTATTTTCAACTCAAAAAAACTTGAAAGTCTAAAATGATAAAAAATTTGTAAAATAATGATTTGTATTTAAAATATTTATTATTAGTGCAAAAGTTAATTTTAAAAAAAAAACTAATTTAATCTCTCACATTTTAAAAAAATATATATATTTTTAAAAAAATTAACTGTTGCACTGATAATAAATATTTTAAATACAAATCATTGTTTTACAAATTTTTTATCGTTTCAGGTTTTCGCATAGTTTTTTTTAAGTTGAAAATACCGAATAATACCTCGAAAATACCCAAAAAATTGACTGTTTTTGAATTTTACTTTAATTAATTGCAGAATATTTTGAAAATTAAAAACAAGAAAATAGAAATCCCATATGCTTCACAAATTCATATTTAATTTTTCAGAATTTTAGGTGAACTGGTAAAAAAAATGCATAGGGTGTCTCAAAAAAATGCACTAACACTTTGATGTACTAACTATCGAAGTGTTAGTACATTATTTTGAGACACCCTGTATATACCGGTTTGCAGTCGCCTGCATTACACAACTTTTTGAGCATCCTTTATTGTAAGACATATGTGTTGGCTCTTCAAATTATTGTCCTAAAGATTTCAAATCCTGAAATTTGTTAAGTGAAAGACAATTTTACTTCAAGCATTATTTGTTTGAAAAACGGTTTGTAATCATTATATTATTTTGTAAATTTGATAAAAAGTTGTTAACAATATAAATGTAACGAAAAATCCTTAAAATCATTCTAAAATCGAGCTACATAATAAAATTTTATTAAAAATAACTCGCCTCTAATAGTATACTTCTCAAGTATTAGAATTCGTAAAGTTATGTTGAATATTTATATTAATTATAATATAGTCAAACATTCATTGCTGTTTATATCCATAACCATATTCGTTACTGTAATGTATCAGTAACTAAAATCAAAATATACATTATATTCATACAAAAAATTTCCGGACACTGAAAGAGAAAATTCGTTAATTTAAAAAAAGCGCGCTTTGAATAGAGGAAGGTCTTATCCCTAAAACAGACGATAAAATACCGTTCACCCAAATACTTTTCCGGTAGCGCTGCTGTGAATCAACGCATTCTTTGTTGCAGCCCCATTCAGGACTTCTGGTGAAAACTTGGGCGAAGTGATTCTAAGGTCTTACCCCAAGGAAAATGCCGTTCTTTTGAATTCTATATTTGTTCTATTACCGCTTCTAGAAGGATAGTTTTTCTTTGGTATCCAGGGGGATTAACAGGAAAAATCCTTAAAGATGATCGTCTTAGTTGACGATAAAAAGCAACTGAAGATTGCATTGAGCGACAGAATATCCTCGTACGAAGAAATGACAGGGGGAAAAACATAATTCGAAGTTTTTAAACTCACCACTGGCTAGAATTTAAATCGCCAAACAATTTTTATTACAGACACAAAAAAATTAAATGAATAATCTGGTACTAATTTATGGTTCAAAATTTCACATTGGAGAATAAAAAAATGATAATGAAAGCATTGCCAAACTTGAAACTTGGATTTATCCAGAAATAAAATAATAATCTCAAATATCCTGCTGTATTGATTATCTGCTATCTAAAAGCAAAAAAATTCTTGAGGGACAAGAGTGATGTGAACTTTCTCAACTTTGTGATCACATGTGAGAAGCTTAAATAAAAAGAGAAAAAAAACAAAACGCAATAATGACTAGTATGATAGAATGCATTTTCAAATATTATCAAAATAGTTTGAGAAGCAACTTAAAAATATCTTGGCTTATTTTTTTTTTACGGTAACGTGAAGATGCACGAACTTAAAACTGAAGAGCATTTCCCCCCCCCCCCCCTCACAAAACTGTCCGGATTCTCTTCGTCTGTATTATTCTAATTTGAACTCTTTTTTTTTTCTTTTTTCTTTTATTCCCTGGAGAGAAAAGTTAAAGGGAAAAAAAAAAAAAAAAAAAATAAAAAAGCCAATGGGAAGTAGTTTTTGTCCATTCAAGGTCACCAAATATTCCGACGAAAGAATAGTCGGAGTAATTCAAAAAGTGACTTTTTTTACGGATGTTAAAATGGGTAACTAGTGCAGGAGAATATTTTCATAACCATAAAAATTGTTCAAGTGACTTAGTAAGTTTTATTTATCTACAAAATGTTCAACAGTCCCTTTTAAAATACAACTTAAAATTATTCTGTTCTTTAGCTGAAGTTCTGTTCTCTCACTCGCCGTGCTTACTATCGTTAAATATGTTGAGGTGATATCAGGCGAAATTAAAGTGTTTTTGTCTTTTTTTTTTATCAGCCGTTCACGCGTAGCCAAACCGGTGTAGACGGTGACTACTAACTTGGCCTGAATCTGGATTCGAATTCCTAGGCTAGTATGGATGCATTCATCTCCTCTTTCTGTTTCTCCTTCCGGCTGTCTATGGCCTTTGTGGTTTTCATGGCCGGAGTATTAGTTGGGTGTAGCCATCCAACCAAAAGAAAAAAAAAAAAGCAACAAGTTCAGTTCCTTCTAAATAATTGTGGCTCTTTCTGAAGCCTCATAATCAGTTTGTTTTATTACTTACATAGGTAATTGAGTAAGAATATTACCAGCTCAAAAATTGTTTTTTTATACCTTAGGAAGTTAAGAGATGACAGTCTCAATTAGTCTTAAAATCACACTTTGATCCAATCAACGCAAAATACTTAGAAACAATTAATCATAATGCTCTACAAATTCTAAATAAAACAGAAAATTGATTTCCTTGCAATGAAATTATATATTTTTATCTCGTGCTAATTGTAATGATATGTAGTCGTTTTGAAAAAAGTACATACGTCAAAAAAAAAAAAAAAGGCTTCAGGCAGCTTCCCAGTCATTACAAACAGGAGCCTCCTAGGTGGCTCATTACGGTTAGCGAACCACGTCATTACACAAATAATGCCAATTTCTTTCATGAAGTTTCGAAAATACTGATAATCCATGTTAATAACTCATAAATATATGTGCTCATTTCTACCTCTTATTTTTATAGATTCTGTCGCGCGGAAATCGTTTCAAACATGAACTATTTCGCCAGATATTTCAGGATTTTGTGATTTTTTTTTTTTTTAAAGTTCGGGTTTTTACTATTTGAAATATTCTAACAAATTACAGTAAATTATGAAACTCATTAGATTTATTATTTGGAAAAGTATCTTGCATTTCGGGAACAATAATGTAATACTTTACTTTTATTTTATCTAATTTGTTTTCTCCTAATAAAATGAAATATTTAAAGCAGTTTTGACAACTTATTAATATAAATAATCATTTCTAGTTTTAATAAAATTGTTCATTCAAAAGAATAGCAAATATACCGTGTCAAAATTTGCATGCAGCACAATTACTAAAAATAAAATCACTTCATCTTTTAATTAAATACAGTTCGCGTCTACTTCACGTAATAATATTGTGTAATGACGTCGGAAAATAGACTATACTTACTTTCAATAAATAATATATTGATAATTAATTGTTAACAAATAAAACTGTATATTTGCATATAAAGGTAATATTTTTTTTAATATTATATGTAAATGACTATAGATAAAAATCGTTTTGATATTTCTTAATACATTTTATAAACCATTCTCAGAAGTTAATTTAAATTTAAGGTGCTATAAATATTATTTCTGCATTCAGTTCACAAAGTAAAATTATTATTTCCTATTTTCGAAAGATTGAGAATCTCAGAAGTGATAGCCCATGTGATACGAAAAAAATTGAAATTAATAACATTAATAAGAAATGCAACATTTTCTACTCATAAAACATTATTTTTTTTACTTATCAATGCTTGAAAGTTGTGAAGTAGTCTGTATTAATAATAAACATTCTATTTATTGTTTTAATCAATAAATAAATAAAATGTGGTTCAGTTGTTTTGTGAGATCTCGAGTAAATTTGTGACTATCTTAGGAATTATATTCGCGGATATAAAAAACTGAATAGGTAAAAACTTTATTTTTTTAGATAGGATAAAATTTTACGTTAAATGTAATTTAGCTAATGAGATTCACCCCCCCCCCCAACTCTTAAAATGAAGGAATGTTAATAAAATAACAGATTGGTAACATATTTAGATCTAAGGATAGAAAATCGCTTTTGCCAGCTACAATAATCTTCAGAATCACAAATCTTTATTGGCGGGGGAAAAAAAAAAAATCTATAAATGTAAAGTTATTTAGCAGAACCATAAAAAGAAAATGAAGATACCTAAAGAAAAATAAATAAATCTAAAAAGAAATAAAGTATACTTTTTCCATAATAAAGAAATAAAGTATTTTTTAAGTTTAACTCATTAATATAAAAGTGAAGCTTTTTTTTTTAAAGTTCTTTTAATCTATGAAAACATTTATCTCATTTGATACCTGATTTCATATTAATGTTGATTACTTCCTTTAAAATGTGACATAAACAAGACACGTAGATTAAAGAGTTTACTACAACGTCAAAACACAATATAAAACAAAGACGGAAGTACTTTCGATCTCTTGAAGCCCAAACGGTCAGTCCACCCTCGACCAGGTTGACGATGGATTGGCCGAAGAGAGCGAAAGAACTTTATTCCTACCTTATTCTGATATTTAACGTTATTAATGCCCAAATTTTTTTTTTTATAAGTTTTAATAGTTGTAATTTAGAAGTTGTTCAACTTGAAATCTGAAGATACCTTGGGTTATTTTATTCAATAATAAAACACGACGAAGCCTTGATTGCAATTTCAAAAAATTACTAAATAAAGCTTTATTCCTTAACTGCAGCGAGGGAGGAAATAATCCGCAATAATTAATCTTCTGAATGGATGTTATGCATTTATTTATTTATTTTCTCGATAATACTGAAGTTCTGACGATAGAGAACAAATTTGTGTAATAAAATTCTAATAAGTAGAAAAGCACGAAATTTCACTACTTGGAAATATATGCTAATGTACAGTCGAAGTTGAAAGGACCATAAAAAAAAAAAAAATTGAATTATCCAAAATTTCAAATTAAAAACATTTGATTGCGTTGTATAGGAATATCAAGGGACCGCGCGAAAAGTTCGAATTATCGAAGTTCGACTGGAATGAAGACAGATTTTTACTATCCATTGACGAGTAATTGCAACTGACTGCCTTGAGTTGTTGACATTAAACACAGTTTCTAAATATTCCTTTAGGAAATGAACGAAAACAAAGGCTAATTCAAAGAATGATCTCACAATAATGGAACTGCGCTGTGAAGGTCATGAATAGAGAGAATTCATTAACAGTTCTATGAATGAGCAAGTATTGCTACAGTCCGACTACATCTAACAGGAATTCAGGAGGTGGATTGGAGACGAGGTTAAAGCTATAGTTGCTTAAAAGAGAAGATCGTAAGTTGATAGCAAATGAAAGAAATGCAAAATGAAATTTAACTGCATTTTCATTGTTAAAGGAAGGTGAATACTCTAAAATTTAAAATAAATTAAAAAAAAATGAAACATTTACTAAATTGTTTACGAAGTAGTCATTACCTTACGGTGGAAAAGTAGTTAAAGCTGAACGTTCACGCATTTGCCACTTTTGTTTAAAAAAAAATAACTATTTCTTTTCCAATGGCTTTCATATTTTTTCCCAATTCATGTAAAAAACGTTAAAATTACATAAAAATGTATTTAAATGGCGTTTCTATGTCTTTAAAGTATTAAAAAAAAATTGTCGTAATCAGTGAACCTTAAGCAATCAAGTAGAGGTCACCAAGGCCAATTCAGAAAATTGCTTTATTTGTAATGCTGCCAGATTCGTAGAAGTTCTTGTGATGTTTAATCAAGGAAAATTCTCCTGATGGATTAGCAGGATGCATTCGTTATACAGGAGCATGTCTAGACACATAATAGGAGGGAGAAGAGGACGATTGAGAAAGAACATCGAAAAACAAGTGGGAAGAGAAGGCAGCCACGGACCTCCTTCTTCCAATTTTTTTTCCCATCTCTTTCACGCCAGTCGCACTTAATTGTCTCTTGGCATTTAGATGCAAATGAAACGCTACAGACGAATGAAACAGTGGAATAAACGGTTATAAACATTATCACTGGTTTCTCAATTGGATTCCGAGTAGACAGTTTATTTTCAGAGGCAACTGCAGCGGCTATAAATAGCAACAGTGGTTAAAAAAAAAAAAAATCATCTCGATGGGCAACGGCGCTCATGCCAATCGTTTTCTTTGTACAACAGAAAATATATTGTAAGAAATATTCTCAATTTTTAATAATGAATATACACAAATTAATTGATTTTGCAAATATCAAATTCGTGTGGAAATATTTTTCTAAGCTATTTTATTCTAAATAATTGCATGAATATAGAAGATCTGCAAAAAAAAAAAAAAAAAAAATAAGAATTCAACCCAAAATTACTGACACTTAAGAAAATCAGAAAAGGAACGTTCTCCTGCCACTGGTGTCATATGAGGGCGACATAATAGTCTTTATTAGTGTCATTGTCTCTCGATGTGAACGGTTATCGAGACAGCATCAGCGGTTTCGTGCGACGGAAAATCAACGTTAGGGAAGTACCGATTCCCAATATCTCTCCAACATCCAGCTAACTAATTGAAAAACGTTTACCTTGGGAAAAAAAAAAAACTGAAGGAAAGTAAGACAAAGAAAATGCTGCAATTATAATAAAGCGTCAACTAACTTCGCGGAACATCATGCAATTTTAAAAACTTTTGTTTAATACTTTGCAACATCTTAATTTCATTACAAAGGAGATTTATACTTCAAATTTGACATTTATCTTCTTTTTTTCAGAAGAGAATTCGAAAAAAATATATATATATATTTTTCTTTTATAATTGTAAAATTTGAAAATTTTAACATCTATTATGGAAATCCTTTATAATTACAGAAAATTTAAAGCGAAATTTATGAAAATCATAAAAAATGAAGTCTTAAATCCCAACTTGACCCAGTTTAATAATTCTAAATTCCGTGGCGAAAAGATGTAGGTAATAATTATGATTTTATTGAAATATTCAGATATAACCTATTGTTCAACATTTCTATTTTTCCGAAATAATAAAGTTTTAAGAAATTTCCAGAACTTCAACCGGAGATCCTAATGATTCAGCTGTGCTGACACAACTTCTGAGTTAATGCATTTATTTGACCGAGAATATTGAAGCTCGTCAATTTCGTTTTTACTTGTTTTTTACTGAAACGACGCACTTTTAAATTTACATTTTTAGAAGTCATAAGCAAAAAATAAAAAAATAATAACAATAATAAAAAACAGATGACTTCAGATCAGGTGATTGATGTATAATTACAACTACAGAATGTCCTCCTCTAACTTTAGCCAATTAAAAAAAAAAAAGTTAAATCTCTCTACTTTCCTTACGCGTTTCTTTATTTTGTTAACAAAGAAAACATTCCGGACATATTAAATTAAAAAAAAAAAAAAATTAAATTTCGATAGCACCGTGTCTAGAACTTTTGAAAGAGAATGCATAAGAAATTGAAGGAATAAAAATCATAATGAAATAAATGAGAATTCCGAAGAAAAAGAAGTATTTGAACACGAAATAACTTTAGTGAATAATCAAACGTTCATTATTGACATTAATAGTTTTCTAATGAAACTATGGAACTTCCTACCTGTTCCACTCCTCTTTGGCTAAAGAAATTCCGCTTGAGAAATCGTGAACGCAGTTGCACTTAAAATCCTCTTTACAATTCTTGTTTAGTGACAGTTTCACTGCAGCTTGGTAGCCCATTCGATTAGCTCCTAGTTTAAGGGAGTCGGGCATTTAATGCGGGCTTTGGGTCCTAAATTATAATGCATCACCTCAGCTGTGCGATAAGAAGGCCTACATCCCTTCTGCAATGTTTTTTTCACGTTGCCTTGTCCCGCGTTCAACCGACCCTATCGCCCATCATCAAGCCGTGATTCCTATTGGACGTTGACGAGTGACGTCATAGCATGTTACAGTGACGTAGAGCGCTTTGTGTTCAATTTCGTTTGGCGGAATCTCTGATTTTCCAAAGACATTCCCAAAGGCGAAACTAATGGGAAGTCTTGCACAGGAGAGAGAAATATGTCATCACGCGAGATTTGAGTTTAATAATTTGAATGTTACAATTTTCTCACGAAAACTGATGATTACATTACACATTAGTTATAATTAAACTTCTATTTTTAATTTTATATCTAAATATTCTTTTTAATTTTTTTTTTTTTAAATTTTGTAAAGGTAATGTAATTCATTAAAAGTAATCTACGATGTAATAAAATTTGGAAAAGTACTTTTAATTTTTGAACTAGAGGACTTTGAACCCTTTCTTTTCTTAATACATTCGTTCTATTAATAAAAGTAACTTCCACTGTTAAACGAATCAAAAATTTGATAAAAAAAAATTATTACGTTGTAGAGACTGCAAAGAGAACGAGATAGGGGACTATATTGGAATCACAGGTCGGACTCTTAAAGAGAGGCTTAATGAACATATCAAAGCATACGAAAATAACCACATAAATCTATCTGACTGGGCGGAACACTGTTCAAATTTTAATCATAACCCAGATCCTTTAGTATATGTAATTTTTGAATCTACGGATAAACATATGAGGGAAATTGTTGTAAATGTTTTAATAAAAACAAGTTTTTTAGAGTTAATGAAATTACATTAGGCTTTTTTTGAAAATTTTTAAAGAAAAATAAGAGACTAAATGAAATTTTAAAATTTAATTAATGATCACATTCTCCCAACAATGATTTGCTTTTCCCAATGAATATCTTTTGTTTTAGTTGTTAATTTTGTTTTGTAACAAATGACACGATGTAGTGTGAAGTCTGATTATTGTATTGTTATATTTTTGTATTATTTAGAGAGAGGTAAGATTCTTTTCTTTCTCTTCTCTTAATTATTTTGTATATTTTTTATTTATTTACATTTGAGACCTCGAAAAAGTTGATCTGTTCGATTAACGAAATATTGGTCGTTTTCAGGAGAGTATATATTTGTTTTTTTTTTGTAATAAAGTAGCATTTTACATGAAATGTCTAACAGTTTTTGTGAAAAAGTAAAAGAATCGAATATTGTTAAATATTATATAAAAAAGAGAATACAGCTTATATTTATAATATTGTAAAAAAAATTGTGAGCTCTCCGTAAAAGAATTTTTGAAATTCTGACTGCACCTGCAAACAATCATCGAATTCAACCAGCTGAAAAAAAATTGCTTAAATGGAAATGAGTGAAAAAGTCATTGGAAATGAAAACTAGCCTTCCTAAATGTCTTCTTTAAAAGTTAATACACTTTCTATAGTACAGGAAAAAAAAAAATGTGAAATCCGGTGTCTTTTATTTACTTGCAAAATATGTTTTCGGAAATGATCGTAAGATGTCCAACACTAGACATTAAAGGAATCCGAATCCATACTTTTTATGTCTTATTATAATTTTCCAAATAGGCTACAATATTTACAAAATTATCGTATGTGAATATTTTGGTTACTTCTTTTATATTTAAACTTGATATTTAACGTAGAAACGCAGCCTGTCTGTAGAAGACTACATATCTTCAATGAAATTTAATAATGAAAACTTCTTAAAAAAAAATAATGAGAATTGAATTGAATTGAATCAATTCTATGTAATAACAATAATGAAATAAAAATTAAAAGCACATAAGTTAAGAAAATAGTAGTAATAGCTGAATAAGCTATAATTTGAAACATATTAATGAATATCGAACTAATTTAGGTAGGTAGTTAAACCTAAATAAAAGCATCCATTACCATTATCTAAAAATAACCAGAGCCGTTTCTAGGTGTTCTGCCACCCTAGGCGAGAACTGAAAAATGCCGCCCCCTCCCCACCCTTATATTTACACCACTTAATACAACCGACACTTCGCTGTTTAATATATAAGGTACCTCAGCCATATAACGCCATGTATACCTTTAACGCCACCTACCTAATTCTTCATAAATATAAGAGATGGCGGTACTGCACTAAAGTGGTTTGCATTGACATGCCATCTAGTGTTGAAGTGAGTTAATAGCAGACCGCCAACATTTTCGAGTGAAATTATATTTCCACCTTTTCGTGTCGAGGACTGGTTCTGAAAGGCTGCTACTATATCAACGTAAGATAAAATATAGATTTTTTAATGTTCAGCAAAGATTAACTATATAAAACTATATATTTTCTTGATTCTTGAAGATTCTTCTATGTAGATAAGTTAACTGTTATTTTTAAAATTCGGAAATTGTGGACAAACAAGTGTATCTTGTGACCCATGTGCTCAGTAGCGCTTTATCGCCATGATGGTGTTAATGGTCTACATATACAATTTTAGATTACGTACGACATTTATAAGTTACTAATATGTTTCAAGAAAATATAGATTTTTATCTTATTTATTATTTTGCTTTTATAATCGGAAAGTGCCGAAATTAATTAATTTTTACATTTACTCTTTTGTTTTAGTTACAGATTAGAAAGTGCGTTAATTTCAAGTGATTTTTTTATTGTTTTTTTCCAGAAAGTCAAATTTAGTTGCTTTTTACTGTAATTTTGAACAAATAATGTTTACAATGATGGAATAATTCTTAATTTTAAATAAGTTAAGTTACTAGAAAATAGGTG
The DNA here is from genome assembly GCA_023159025.1 of Thereuonema tuberculata. Taxonomy (NCBI): domain Eukaryota; kingdom Metazoa; phylum Arthropoda; class Chilopoda; order Scutigeromorpha; family Scutigeridae; genus Thereuonema; species Thereuonema tuberculata. The sequence goes on along the minus strand of JAFIDM010000003.1, from coordinate 16,657,689 downwards.
GCATTAATTGGACCAGTGTTCCTAATAACGCCAGTTTGCAAAGTTTTTTATTTGAGTTCTCATACTTCTCCAGTAAAAGTTATCATATGTTTCATTATGATATGCTTCAAACAGATTAAACTTTCTTGGTCATAATTTTCGTGTTTCGATACACCTTATTTCCAGACTTACAGTAATTTAAATGTTAAGGTGGCGTTATTTGGGCAGGGTACCTTATAAAAAAATTTTTTTCCGTCCTTCGGCCCCCCTAGGCGGCCGCCTAGTCTTGCCTAATGGTAGAAACGGCCCTGAAAACAACTTATCACTTCAGATTGGATTTTATTTTTTAACTGAGTTACAAAAATTTATTGCCAAAATTCAAGTTAAACAGGATAATAAAAATAATTCCTTCTTTTATTTAGATTGAAAGACGTCTATGATTTAACTAATAACCAGTGGCGTAGCGTGGGTTTCAGCCGCCGGGGTCGTAGGCCAAATTCGCCGCCTGTGGCAGCTGTGAAAGCCCGTTGTCGAACTCGTTCGAGCTTGAAGTCCTGTTCGTCAATTTCGGTTAGTACAGACGGTCTTGCCAGTCTCTACAGCGAGCGAGATGACTACACTCACTTAAATAAAGGGGATTCCCCGGTTCCGTCACAGATTAAATAATAGTAAGTTCCGTGCTTGTTTTAATCGGTCCGGTTTGTAAGTGCGACAAAATAAGAAAAGAAATGGTTGAAATTTTTAGTTCAGATTACAAGATATTATTATTATTATTTGTTGTGAAATTTTGCCGACCCCCACCGCCACCGCCATGCTATGCCACTGCTAATAACCTTTTGTAGAATAGAATTTTTATTATGTATTGAGAAAAATCAAAATACGAGCAATTTATGTTAAAGTTATTTTTCAACATCCCAAAATCATGAAAACGTTTTTCGGGTAAGTTTAAATCTAGATTTGGTTGGATAAAGCAATTCTCATTTCGAACGCACTTCAGCTATTCCATATTTATTTCCAGTTTTTTTCTTAATAAAAAAATAAAATAAAAATGAAATCGAAATTTATGATGGATCGAATCTCTTTATTATATTTCTTAACCCGATTCCACAATATTATAGAATATCAGATCACAAGACCATTGATATTAGCGTCACTAAAGCAACAGTTTCATTTCGAAGGCGTTTCAAAAGCATAAAATAAAATGAGTTGTTATTAATGACGTTGTTGAACTAATTTCCATTATATTGAAAAGAAGAGCAGTTATTGCAAAAGGTGCTTGTATTGCTGTAAACTTTGTCATAACGACTTTGTTGCTTTTGACTATAAATTCATGCAGGAGGCATCAGGGTCATTGACGAACCGAGAAGTTGCAGGGTTTTAAATCGCCATTACGTTAGAAAATGGAATCCAGAATTTGGGAACTTGGTCGGAAAGTCATCGTTTTCGTTTGTACCCCACCCCCAATACGGGAAAAGAACACAGAGGTTTTTTTTTTTTTTTTTTATTGACACAAACTAGGACCATCATAAGCTCCTCATTCTCCCATTTTAAATGCCTGGACACGCCGTCAGGATCACCGGGCAAAACCCGATAGACCAGCATTACATTGAATTGGACTGTCCCAGTCTGTCCCTGATTCTGTCTTAAAAATTTTTTCAATATTTTTGAATATATATTTACAATAATATAATTCGTGGCATAGAATCGTCAGGCATTATTTGGGTCTAATTAAGGAGATGAAATTCTTTAATAAAAATGGAATAATATAAAAAAATTTTGATAAATTAAAAAAATGGATTTAAAAAATTAATAAAAAAAAAAAAAAAAAAAAAAAAACCTTTTTCAATAATAGGAACTTAGGAACTTTGAAAAAGCAAAGCATAAGTAGATTTAAACAATATGGTAACTACGGAAGGCACAAAGGAACAAAAAAGATTTCGCACCTCGAGCTGTCACGGGGAGAATCTGGGACGGCCGTTTCGTCCTCTTTAGGACTCATCATCCAGACAAACTCCACCGATGACAGGATCAGAAAGTGCGAACATATAAGATTCCCACTCTCCCTCCCGGAAGCGGGACCCCACAAAAGCAAAATGCACAAAAATAGAAAAAAGAATTATTAGGCATGTAAAAATTTATTATCACTTAAACTGGTTAGTTTTAAAGCTTTGTTTTATGCTATAGACAAATTCCTTTTGAGCCTAGCGGAATGCAAGCCAAGGATTCGACATTTTTTTCTGTTGTGTATTTTTGGTTGTTTTGCTTTTGAGGGGTCCCACTTCTGGGAGCGAAAATGGGATTCTTATATGTTCGCATCTTCTGAGCCTGTCCTCTGTGGAGTTTGTCTGGATGATGAGTCCTAAAGAGAATGAAACGGCTGTCTCAGACTCTCCCCAGTAACACTCAAGGTACAAAATCTTTTTGGTTCCTTTGTGCCTTCTGTAGATATCATTTTGTTGAATTATTAGGCACGTAAAAATGTTTTATTATAAGTAGAATTACGAAGCAATATCTACAGAAGTAGTACCTTAACTATGAAGGGTGATCAAAAACTAAGGTTACAAAGCCTGCAGTGAAACGTGTATATTTTATTTCATACAATCAATACAGCCGACTGATAGTACACACATTAGGTTATTTTTCGACCTAGTCTCCATATCGGTTTAGGCACTTGTCGCTTCCTGGGATGAGTTTGAATATTCCCTCCTGCTAAAAATCCTGTCCTTGCGTTGTCGCGAAGTGTTTCACCTCCACGTCTGAAGCGAATCGTCGGCCCCTAGGTGCTCCTTCAAGTGAGGCAACAGGTGAAAGTCGCTGGGAGCGAGGTCCGGGCTGTAGGGAGAGTGGTCGATGATGTCCCAGCGAAACTGCTTCAACAGCGTGGTGGTCTTCTGGGCTGTATGAGATCGCGCGTTGTCGTGAAGGAAGATGACGCCCTCGGTGAGAAGTCCTGGTCGTTTCCTCCAGATTGCTTCGTGCAATCGTATAAGTTTCGGTCAGCGGTTACTGTGTGCCCTCTTTCCAAAAACTCCACGAGTATGACACCCGGGCTGTCCCAAAACACAGTGGCCATCACCTTCCCGGCAGATGGCATCACCTTAAACTTCTTTGTCTTTGGAGAGGAGGGGTGGTTCCTCTCCATTGACGACCGCTTACTGATGGGGGTGTAGTGGTGGATCCATGTTTAGTCACCCGTGACAATGTGGTGAAGAAAACTGTTCCCTTCCGTAGAGAACCGTTGCAAAAGTTGCAGACTTGCCCCCATGCGCTTCTCCTTGTGTTGACTGCGATCCTCTTCGGTGACGTTTTCTCTATCGGCTGCAAACTTTCGACACCATTCTGCGACATGCTGACGAGACATTACAGTCTCTCCATAAACCTCTACCAGCTGCGGGTGAATTTCAGCCGCGGTTACATGTTTCGCCCACAGAAATCGAATAACGGCGCGGATTTCTTAGCGAGACCAGTTTTCCAAACGAGTCGCCATTTGAGTTTACCTACCACTAGCGCTGTAGGTGGCGGGTGGCTGAAACTCTGCACAGTTGCCAACCGCACACTACTAATTTCTTTATAACGGACGAAACTTCAGGAATATCGGCCTTGTAACCTTAGTTTCTGATCACCCCTCGTATTAGATATCAAAAAGAAAGTAATAAAATCCCAATTAAAAAAGGAATAAAACAAGGTGAGTCCTTATCTCCAAAAATATTCACAATTTACAAGAAATGATTAATAATATTGAGTGGAAAACAGAAGGAATATCTATGAATGATCAAAAATTAACTCATCTAAGATATGCGTATGATACGGCGCTAATTTAATATTCACCATATAACCTGCAAGATTTGGTTAACTTATTAAACTCAGAAAGTAAGAAAATACGTCTTAAAATAAATAGTGATGAAACCAAAATCATGTTTAACAAATTTTCAAAACCAAAGACTGTAAAACTTGTGAAACCGATAGAAATAGTTTTTATCCTTTTTATATCTTGGTCAGCTTTTTGATAAGGATAATGATTTTGAGACTGAAATTAGGAGAAGAATACAATTAGCATGGGCCCTCATTCGGCAAGCTAAGCAATATATTCAAAAATACCTGTTTGCCTCAAAATAAGGATCTACAATCAGCGTGGATCATTACCTGTGCTAACTTACGGATCAGAGAAGTGGACATTTACAAAACACACAGAAAAAAAAAATGATTTCAGTAACACAGAGAAAGATGGAAAGAATAATCCTTGGAATAACTTGGAAGGATAAAAAGAGAAATAATTGGATTAGGACTTAAACTAAAGTTACAGATACATTAGCATTTTCTAAATCTGCAAAGTGGAGATGGGGCAGGATATTTAGCTCTAAGAGAAGACAATAGATGGACCAGAAAACTACACAGTGAATTCCAAAAGGAAACAGAAAACAGGGTCGCCTAAAGACAAGATAGACGAGATAGAAAGGAAGCCGGAGAGAAATGATGGAGTAGGCAGAAGATCGGAAGAAGTGGAAGACCCTGCGGGAGGCCTTCGCCCAGCAGTAGCCAGAAAATGGCTAAGAAAGAAGAAAAAAGGGTATTTATAAATGTTCTTCAGACTTTGCTGTATTGACGTACTTAGAATGAATTTTCTCATTTATTAAAAATAAAATAAAATAATGATGCTTAAAAAGAAATAAAACTGTCTTAGTTTTCGAGTGACCTGATTATCGGTATCTGCCTTGCGAAATACAAACCTAGTTTCTTGGTACTGTTTACTATTAATACTTATTTTCTCTTAAAATTATTTGGAGGGAAGTTCATATTCACAGAAAGGGTTGATTTATTACTGTTTTTCAATAGTTAAGTAGCTACGATGGATCAAGGTGAGGATAAACAGTTCAAAAAAGAATGTTTATATTTTACTAAATATATACTTTTCTTGATAAAATATAACCAATGAATAAATTTTAAATTGCTATATGATTTCTTTTTTAATTTTGCATTCAATATTTTCTTTTAAATAATAAGTTAATAATAGATTCTCAAGAAGGATTCGATATATTTCATTCCTTCCTCTTTGCTTACGCCATTGCTTTTCAGTAGGCCTAAATAGCAACGAATCATGATAGATAATAAACATTGAATCCCAATGTTCCTGCTGGAATTAAACATCTCATCTTATCTCTTTTAATATATAAAATATATTTAATTTTAACAAATATGTATAAATTTTCAGTTTTTCAAATGCTTCTTAAATTTCATTAATGACGCTAAAAATGTTTTGAAACCGAAAGTCTAAAAGTCGATTGCATTTGATTTGCTCTTTGTAATCCAAAGTTAACTTTAAACTGCGATTCCTGCGACCCTACTGATGAAATTAATAAAACATTTTTGTTTTCTTGAAGAAATAATGTTTATTCAGAATTGTAAGATATACTCACGATTATGATTTTAAATTTTCTTTAACGATGTTAAATGTTTGAAAGTTTTAATTTAGTTACATAAATATTTTTCGTCTTAATTTCGAAAGTATTCCTATTCGCAATCCCATCTAGATAAGGCGCCTGTTACAGAAGGAAGTCAACGGGAAGTGAATTGTCTCCAATGTCGTTTTTACAATGAATAAAAGTGACAGCAGAATTTTCCTTGATATTTTGTTGAATTCTAAATGGACAAAAGCGCAGAAGAAGAAGAAGACTTCAGTTCTTTTTCAGAAAATCGGTAAGAGTTCCATTCGATAAAGGCTACATCGGTGACAACTCGGCATTCGAGCATTGTTAGTCCTGTAACAGTGCGATATATGATAAACATTCCTTTTATTCCATCAGCATAAAAATAACTTTTATGCAGTATCGATATTCCCTATAATGTTGATATAATACATGCCGAACTCGTATACCATATTGTTAGACTGCCAACAATACTCTGTAATTGTTTTAGAAATATTTCCCTAACTTGTTAATTCATTCTTCGAAGTTTCAATTTTTTTCTTTTCGATATTGTATTAAAAGTGACAGGAATACTTGTCATTTTAATAATTTGTAATTGCAAAATCGTTTCTTTTTTATATTTGTTAAAAATGGAGGATTAGATAGACACACCTAGAAAGAGGCGAAATCTACAACGTGCTGATAACAGATAAAAACTTCTCTAACAAGTGATTACAAATAAGATTGAATAATTTTATTAATTTTGGTAAACAGAGAATTCTTTATTTATCCGTTACTTTCTGTTATTGATGTTTTGAATGCCAAATCATACTAATTTTTAAAAAAAAAATAATCATCATGCAAATATTAGTAAATACGCAGAATAATACAGTAAGGTGTGTCTGTTTTATAGTACAGTATTGGCGTCATTCATCCGTTTCGCAACTCTTTGAATCCCCCCCCCCCCCAACTGTTCGCAACATACATTCCCCAAAACATGATATAACGTTCTACGAACTGTTATTGAAATTAAGCGTTTTTAATTATTTTGTGTGAGGACAATGTATTTACAAATTTAAAATATTTCCAAATTTATAAAAAAGAAAAATTAGAGGAAGGCCACTGCATAATAAAAACTATCTGAAAAATTAGTTTTATTCTTTTATTACTGCTTTAAGTGTGTTTTAGCTTTAAATTTGTAGACAAGGTGAATTTGATGATAACCTATGTGTTGCTTGAACTGTCACGAAATGAATATGAAGTACACATTAAAACTTAAGAATTCAAAAGGGTTCAATCCCCAATGCAGTATTAGTAAATTGGTAGATAATTTTGTACTGTAGCATCAATAATACAGTTGGAGTCGATCTTTTACATGAATCGAATCTCTCTTGATATGAAAATTACCTTTTACTTTAGAAATATTATTTGCAAGGAAGTTTTTTTTATACTTTTTAAAAATATGTTTCAGATACAGATGTATGTTAGTGATACAAATTTGGCTATATGAATAATATGGATTTGATTAGATTTGCCATCAGAAAATATCACCAGAATTCAGTCGTCCCTTGTTTATCGCAGTTAATCAGTTCTAGACTCTGCTGCGATAAGTGAATTTCTGCGAAATAGGATTTTATTTATAAATCGAATATTTATGTAGTTAGAGCATAGAAAACCTGTTCGCGGCCCTCTAAATACGGTTTTTAACATTATTAAAGCCCTCTGGACATGAAATAACACCCCATTAGTCAACACTCATATTGGGTAACACTCGTATTACCCAATATATTAGAGAAAATAAAACATATTAGACGTCTCCAGCAGATCATCCATGTCATCACAGGTCATATTCCGCAATATGTTTCATCTTCTCCTGGATGGTAAGCATCTTCCTCCGGTGCTTAGTTTCATCATCAGAAAGCTTAGAGAGCAGCATGTTTAGGAGCCATCGTGGGGCTTAGATAAAAGTTCTCAGAAATTGCAAACACTTACAAGAGCAAAGATGCTTTCGATGTGTAGCGATGTAGAAATGTGTCTGAGAGAAATGAACTTTGAAAAGAAAAAGTTTCACAACTTATTTTATATTATGAGTTATGTTATATAGTTGGTGAATTTTCAATCTGTTTACCTTTTATGTATATAGCCAACGAGTATTTCAATGTTGATAGTAATTCGACCTTATTATCTTATGTATTGTATTCAAATTATATAAATTCAAATACTGTAAATGTACTTATTTTCGCGAATTTCGCGAGCCCGTCGTAATCGCGAAAATTTAAGCCTCGCGAATTACTTTTTTTCAGTTGAATTCGGTTCTGTTATATAAAATTTGCGAAATCACCGAAATCTTCATTTTCGCGAAAATAAGTGCTTTTACAGTAATTCCTAACACACACAATGGACCACTTGAGGATAGGCGGGGCGTTGTAGTTACAAAATATCCCACCAGGCTACTTCTTGGCTTGTGGGATAAACAATGCCATGTGCTTTGTGTTACCCTTGTAGATATAGAGGATGAACTACCAGCTTTGATTTGGATGAAACGATTGTAAGCCTCCCAAAATTTTCAGATCGTATCTAAAGTTGATTACAGCCTATTGAAGAAGACGACAACAATATATTATCAATGGAAGATATAATTTGATGGACCATTTGAGGATTGGCGGGGCTTTGTAGTTACAAAATATCCCACCAGGCTACTGCTTGGCTTGTGGGATAAACAATGCCATGTGCTTTCTTTTAACTCTTGTCGATATAGAGGAAATATAATATTAAAGATGGATATTTCAAGCATTTTTCAGCATTATTACAATACGGAACTGCACAGTACTGAACCATTTCGTCTTGAAATATAAAAAATCGACGATTTTTTGAGTAATTCACACTAAGTTATATGTTTGTTTATCCCACATGTTCTCTCCGCATGTGCTTACACGTCATCTGTGATGTTGATAGGGGCATAAACCTCAAGTGGTCCATTATCAAATCCTAATATACATTTTAATACTTTCTTTTCAAGTATAAACATAATTGGATATGACATCCTTGTATTCAATTTACACAGGAGACTGAGTCTCGTTAATCACTGAAAAGTCTGTAGAAAGCACACATTAACTGTGAATGGTTCACACTAGTTCCTATGCATTCTTCTTAAAGTCACAATGTAAAATCTGTCGTTAATAACAGTTTGTTAACAGTATTTATCCATTTGTGCAATTGATCTATTCTTTCGTTTTTATATTATTTCAATATTACAAACAAGTCTTGACGCTTTACGCTAAAATCATCAACATTTCTTTTTTATGTAACAGCAATATTTGCTGAATGCATTATCTTTGTATTCTAACTCTTGAATAAAAGTCTCTTTATCGCGATGGCATCTTTAACGAAATTAATCAAGTAAATTATACTCACATTCTCTGGAGATTAATTTCATAATTGTACAATACCTCTCTCGCTCACTCTCTTCTAGTACAGTTTCCAACCTCAGGCTGGGTCTGTTTAGAACATAAGCCTCTCCATCTAGTCCTTACCTCCCACCATCTCTCCGTTGTCACCCTGTTCCAGTCCTCCCCTCTCATCCGGACACAATCCTACACTCCCTTAATCCATTTATCCTTTGGTCTTTGCTTCTGCATCCTCATTTCATGCATCCTCCTGGGAATCCTCTTCTCTTCCATTCTCTTTAAGTGTCCATACCATCTCAGTCTAGAAGTATCGATCCTTCCCTGCAGGGGCTCCTCTTTCACTATCTCCCTGATCCTTTCATTCCTCACCCTATCTCTTCTAGTAACTCCTAACCTACCCCGCAGGAATTTCATTTCACTAGCCGTCAACCTGCTTTCATCTCTTTTCTTCATTACCCATGTTTCCGATGCATATTTCAGTATAGGACATAGTAGCATCGGTACAACACTTCTTTGCTTTTTTGCGGGACATCCTTATTCCACACCAAACACAAAATGCATCTCAGGAAAGCTTCTGCCTGTCTGCCAAGTTCCATAATCTTTGTCGTTTCTCCCATTTTCCTCCACCACGCTTCCCAAGTGCAGTAGAGTCCCAAATATCTGAGTTAATGTGGGCCAAGATTAACTTGGATAACCGAAAAACTCGGTTAAAGCAAAAATTGTAAATAAAATCCTACCCAAAACACTTCGTGTAAAATAAGTTGCCAAGACTCGCATGCTCATAATGCTTTCACTGTTAAAAAGATATGAGATCTCATGTAGAGCCAAGCCCCTAACTCTACGAGGCCTAACTCTACAAGCCCTAACTCTAAAAACCCTATATCTTGGTCAAAAAGTATGCCTTGGCCATTTCGTGGCTGTCACACAGACAATCTCACGGAGTTATGTAAAGGATATGGAGTATGCCAAGGCACACTTTTTGACCAAGATAGTAGGGTTTTTAGAGTTAGGCATGTATAGTGAGGGGCTTGGCACTATATGAAATCTGATAACTTTTTAACAGTGAAAGCGTTATGAGCATCTTGGCAACGTATTTTACATGAAATGTTTTGGGTGAGATGAAATAGTTCCATGAAACGGCCAAGCCATACTTTTTGACCAAGATATAGGGTTTTTAGAGTTAGGGCTTGTAGAGTTAGGCCTCGTAGAGTTAAAGGCTTGGCTCTACATGAGATCTCATATCTTTTTAACAGTGAAAGCATTTTGAGCATGTGAGTCTTGGCAACTTATTTTACACGAAGTGTTTTGGGTGGGATTTCATTTCTTTTTGTAAGATGAGATCTGATAACTTTTTAACAGTGAAAGCGTTATGAGCAGGTGAGTCTTGGCAACTTATTTTACATGAAATGTTTTGGGTGGGATTATCTATTATAACTAAATTTAGTTTTAAGATTATTTAGGAAATGGATTTTTTTTCAATACCCTACTTTTCTGTTTTTCTATTGGTCAACTTGTATATATAAGCTGCTTGCACTTTTGTAAGAAATCACATTATTACACAGTATTATTTAGGCCGAAGCATTGAGGGTACGACGTATTTCAGATCTTAATAAAATCCAAAGTATAAAAGCTAAATAAATGAAACTTAGCGTATTTCATTAGTCTGGTAACTGCATCATATCCTGAAAATTTGAGCTCTCTAGTATTATTTAGGCCGAAGCTATGAGGGTTCGAAAATACGACGAAACACTTCCAGTAAAGGTACGTAGTGCCCTTCCTGCCTTCGGCTCGTCTTGGCGGGGGCACTGCCGTGCCCCCAGATAAATCGTCTAGGTTTAAATGTCTATTTTAACAAATACAAAAGTTATACAGATACACCACATGCAATTCGTATTGTTACGATTAAAGAGTTCTTTTACTTAAAAAAGTCGTTAATTGTTTTTTATTTTACGTTACTTTGGCGATTTTCTACAGCAATGTTTCGCCATTTTTTTAAGAATAACAGAATTGCTGGTGTCACTTCTTGTTGTTCTATATATTCAGTAGCACTTTCGATAGCTTTTAGTCCATCTGTATGGGAGATTTTCATATGTAGATTTTCATCGTCACTGTCTTCATCATCATTGCTAGATTCATTTTCCTTATTGACAATCATTTAATTCTGTAATGTCTTGTTGTTCGTTAGCGTTTATCCAGTCACGTACATCCTCTTCGTTGATTGGTGAGATCAAGTTCAGAATTTTTTTTGGTAGTTTTAAAAATAAAAAATGTAGAACCAAAAAAAATCCTTAAAATATTTGATAGCTTGGTTAAAGCAGAAACTCGGATAATCGGGCTTTTACTGTACTTGAAACTTTCCACCCTCTTCAGCAGTTCTCCTCCAAGTGTAATCCCACTCACCAGTCTATTTTTCCTGATCGTCAACAGAATCTCGCATTTACCTATGTTGAATTTCATCCCATATTCACCCACTGTTTCTTCCGAAGCCTCCAGTTGCTCCTGAATCTCCTCCTCCTTGTTACCCCAGACCATCAGATCATCTGCAAACACCATTGCCTTCATCTTATCTCCTCCAACTCTTTCCGCCACCCGCGTCAAAATTTCATCCATGACCATAATGAAGAGCAGGGGTGACAGTGCACTGCCCTGTTTCAGACCACTCCTTTGTTTGAACCAGTCATTTCTTTCCCCTCCCACTTTCACACAACTCCCACTTCCACAATACATCTCCTTCACTCTACTAACAAGTCTCTTTATCCACCCCCATGTTCTCCATTACTTCCCACATCTTTTTCCTACACACACTATCATATGCCTTTTCTATGTCTAGAAAGGCCGTCCAAATATCCTCCCCGATCCTAATTGTACTGCGAAGCAACCAAATAGTTCCAACCTAGATGTGATTCTGTCTGCGATCCAACATGGCTTCCATTGCTCAATCTTTTCTACTCATCGTTTGGACTATCACTGCATTCTCTGCTTTCCATGGCAATCGAACACTGGACATGAAAAAAACATTTAAACTCTTCCGTAGCTATATCCTCAATTTGGCATAGCTAGAATTACAAAGGAAAAATCTTTCTTGTTTTCTTTAGATACAGTTCTTGTTTGTTATTTTCCACACAGGAAGAAAAAACATAGCTGTTCTACCAGTCAACAACTGTTGTACACTGCCAGTTGTTTTTCCAAAAAATCATTCACGCACAAGAATGGAGCCTATTGTATTTACAATGCAAATAGTCAATAACTTCGAGAAAATCAATCAATTCAATTCATAACCAATAGACATGATGCTGCTTTAATCCTTTACAATTCTTACGTTTTTGCATACGTGTATTCAAAACAATAGTTACAAATAAAACTCTCCTGCAATTATTGTATAAACAAACCTCAATGGTATTTCAATACTATTACTTAAATAATCTTCTCCTTTTATATCAATTTAAACAAATAAAAGGAAACCAAAAACACAAATTGTCAAAAAATAAATTTCTTCTATCACAGAAATTTTTCAAACTTGCATGAGGCTGAGCCAATGAGTGGCCTGGATGGGATAGCCAATCAGTGAACAGCACGCTCTGATTGGCTTGGTTTCACCACAACCGAATACATAGGCCTGCAGTCCATACGTTCAGTAATTTTAATTTAAAACAAGGGGTGTATAATTGACTTAGACAACCGAGCTCGTGCTGTTTCATTTTCACTATCTCGATCAACTTTTTTAAGGAATATACAGTATTTGAAAAAACCGCAATAGAGTGAAGCCGCAAAAGTTGAAGTGCGAAGTGGCAAGGGACGACTGTAATAGACTTAACTGATTCTTCCTTTTTGTTCTAATGCTATTCTGAATTCATGAATTCTGATATCTTATGGAGTTCATTTATTTAAGTACTCACAATTGATGGGGTTTGCTGGAGTTAATATAAAAAAAAGCTTTGAACTTTCATATGCAGATGGTGTAAGTTCATCTTTGAAACCAATTATGATTAGGTTTTCACAATACAGTCAAGATGCATAAGTATAGTTGCTCTGTTATGTGCATCATTAACTCCAAGTGTCACATGAACATTGTTATCTTGAGCAGAAAACCTCAACGTTGTAGCTATGCCTTGTACACATCTGCTAGAAGCTGGAAGTATTTATCAGCAATCAATTTCAGAAAGTTATTGTGGACTTTTCATCTCATTTCTGGTGTTTTTAGGGAGAAACTATGTAATTCTTCAAATAAAATCAAAAGCATGCAGCTGTAGTATTTCATTGAGATCCTCAGTATCTTGTATGTCACAAACTTTCAGTATTTTTTCCATTTGTTTAACAAATATCTAAACACAGCAATCTCACAAAAGTGTTGATTTTCTTCCAGTTGTGGATGTCTTACCATTTGTCTTACTTTTAATTTCCTGGAATAAAAGGGTTTTCAGCACAATGCTGATATTTTGTTTTATTTCCTATCTTGCCTAATCATAATTTCTTTGGTATGCACAAAAGTACTTGGGATTAATTTGGCTTTTAGGTAGTGTTTCATTAGAGGATATGTTTAACTTTCTTATTCTTCAAGATTATATTAATGAACAACAACAAGAAGGCTTAACGTGCATATATTAAAATAAAGAGAAAGTGAAAATAAATAAAATGCACTTACTTGCAAATATGATGAAGAGAGAATAAAAAAGATGGCAATAAACCTACAGTTTTGGAATACTCAGTGTATTCCATCATCAGGGATGGCACAAACATACAGGACGCTACAAAACATTTAAGACGACACGAGGTGGGAATGCATAACAGTGATGGACGCTTTAAAGAGCATAAACAATCCTTCAAAAACACAGACCCCACACGATGGTATGCTGTTATGCACTACAATGAGACAGGACACCCCCCAACTTCTATGCTGCTAAACTCCTTTCCCACCGACTCCTAGCTGAATCCTTCCACATAAACCAGCTTAAGGCATACAACCCTTACAAAGTCTTAACCAAAGTTATTGCTATGAGACTAATACCATTTGTAGAAGAGTATCTCGGAGATTATCAGAGTGGTTTTCGACAGGGTAGATCAACGACGGACCATATTTTCACTATAAGACAAATAATGGAGAAGTGTTATGAATATAATGTAGATATATACCACCTTTTCGTGGAGTTCAAACAAGCTTATGATAGTGTGAAAAGGAAACAGCTGTACCAGACTAGGATGGAGATGGAGTGTCCATTTAAACTGATTAGGCTTATACGGATGACTCTCAACAGCACGAAATGTCAAGTTAAAGTGGAGGGAAAACTCACAAAGGAATTTGAAGTCAACCAAGGCTTACGACAAGGGGATGTATTATCCACACTACTTTTTAACTTGGTATTGGAGAGGGTGATGAGAGCTGTGGAGACCAATAATCCAAGTGGCATTCTGTTTAACCGCATGAATCAGAACCTAGCATATGCGGATGATGTGTACATGCTGTCTAGAAGGTTGAAAGAGCTGGAGGAAGGTTTGGACAGGTTGGAAAAGGAGGTGGAAAAGCTGGGACTTCGAGTGAATAATACTAAAACACAGCATCTCTTCTCTTCTAGGAGAAACACTGCTGTGAAAAATAAATTCATAAAGCTAAATGGAACCAACTATGAGAGTTGTGAGAAGTTTAAGTACTTGGAGTGCTGGTAACTAGTGATAACAACATAAATAAAAAAATAAAAGCAAGAATTGCGGCAGGAAATAGAGCTTACTGAGACCTAATTAAGATTCTCAAATCACGTAGTTTGAATAAAATCAAAGGTGACTGTCTATCGAACGGTGTAAGACCGGTGGTTATGTATGGATCAGAAGTATGGACAATGAACGTGACAGAAGAAGAGTGTTTGAGGAGATGGGAAAGGAAAATATTGAGAAAGATTTTTGGAGCCGTAAATGAGGCAGTGCAATGGAGAATATGAAAAAATAGGGAATTGGAGGAACTATATGGGTATGCAGATATTGGTTTGGAAATAAAGAGTAATAGATTGAGATGGTTCGGCCATGTAGAGCGAATGTCAGAGGATAGGACCGTTAAGAAGGTCTACAAAGGAAATCCAGGTGGCAGAAGGTGCAGAGGGAGACCGCGGAAACGATGGCTGGAAGATGTGGAGGATGACCTATGATGGGAGTTAGAAGATGGAGGAAGCGAGCAGAGAACTAACGAGATTGGGCTATAATTGTCAGAGAGGCCAAGGCCCTACATGGACTGTAGTGCCAAGGAGTAAGTAAGTAAGTAAGTAAGGCATACAACCCTATCACCAGTGGGCAAAACGCCCATCACTATTGCTAAACTTCCCTAATCCTTTCACTTCCCTCACTTCACTATGCATTCCCACCTTGTGTCGTCTTACATGTTTTTGTGATGTCCTATATGTTTGTGCCATCCCTGATGATGGAATACGCAGAGTATTCCGAAAATATAGGGTTATTGCCATTTTTGTATTCTCTCTTCATCATATTTGCAAGTAAGTGTGTTTTATTTATTTTTACTTTCTCTTTATCTTAATGCATATTTCTCGCTCTTTTTCAATGTAACTACTGTACTGCAATGCTACTCTTTCAGTATTACTGAAATAAACTGAGATGCTAGCATGCCGATGGAGGAGAGGGTTGATGAGTGTTATAATCCCATTGCATCAGGAGAAGATAAAAAATATAAATATATTTTATATAAGATATATAAAATAGCTTTTTTAGCTATTTTTTTTTTTTTTGGTTTCATATCCCACGACCACCAAAATTCCTAATGTCATGCTAATGTCATACCACTATGTTTGACTGATACATTGACAGATATCTAGAGAGAGAAAAAACAAACAAAAAAAACCCCACTTAATTTTAGTGTTGTCAGTAATTTCTAAATCACCTTCTCTAAATGAAATGTTTAACAAAATATTTTCACAAATTTATTAAAACTGCTTGGCTAGAAGAGTTAAAAGCTTGAATAAATCCACCGTTTGATAAATAATTGTACAAATGTTAAAATTACAAGGAAGTCATAGTTATGGCTTTCTACGCTAACATTAAAAAAAAATATGTTTGGTTGTTTTTGTTTTTAGTAAAATCAATAAATTACTTTACATTGAAATGTAATTGGAAATACTTGAATATCATTGTTTAAAATATTATTCAAATAATGCTTGGTAACTGAAAAACACAACCGTATATTGTATGTACACTATTGTATTCTAGTCCTACACCTTATTGCTGCATTCTTGTAACAATTTTACACATGATAAAACAATAACTTAGTTTTAAAAAATATACCCTTCATATTTCTCGTTTTTTTTAAATCCTAGTTCAGACAAATTTGTTTACCCTGCTTTTATTTCCACTCTAAAGTTAATTTACTTATTGAATCTTAATTGTGCAATCAACAATCTTGAAAGCAACTATGTATTTTAGAAATTGTTATATAAATTACCTTGCTTCGATGATATTTATACTAAATATACAAAATGAAGAGGCTTGAGAGAATTATACCAAAAGGCACTTGTTGAAAATAGAAATGTGAAAAATATGCACACACTTAAGAAGCAACTTCGCGAATGCCTAGCTCTCCTTCAGCTTCCAGAGACTCTCAGGAATTAAGACTTTGTAGAAGACCTGAATGTCTGACAAACCAACCAGAGATTCCACGAGGAACGGTTCTAATTGCTCACCACCATTTTTCATCATTTTTTTTTATTCATTTATTAAAAAAATCAAATGTTCTAATCTACATCTGAGAAACTTATGCCTTTTTTTTAACTCAAAACTATATAGTTAAAAAAAGAGAAAATTAAAGGGGATTTTATTTAAATATGGCATAATTTTGTGCTATTCTTTATGTACAACATGTAAAATGTGATATTAGATTACGCAGAAATTTAGATACCATTTCCATATGGATCCTAATACTGTAACTGGGTTTTTCCTACAATTCCCATTGCTATATAATTAGGTTAGATCTCTGTACAAGATTTAACAGCCTTATCACCAAATATTTTTACCTGGTAACCTACAACCTCGGTTATTCTCAATTTGGTCAAACCTTTTATGCATTAGTAATTCACATTCGAAAATAAATATGAGACCCTATTAAGTACACATGCTTTCTTTATTTATGGGTGACCAGTTATTGGTCACACTCTCACAACTCAAATCTGCGATCTCTTTAGAATATCTTTTAATATAAAAGATTGCTGATCAATCACAAGTTTACTGTGTTGCAGACCTGCTGTACTTACAGTGGTTTTAGTAATTCCAAATAAAGCTTCAATTTTTGTAAATTATAACCTTATCAAGATATCTACTTTTTTATTGTTCACTTTTCCTTACGACTTGGTATCCACAATAGTTAACACTTTTGCCAGATATAGGAAGTTTTCATGCATTCCTGAACCAACAGTTTATTGGAATTCACAATCATAAAGTTCTTTTAAAGCAGCATGCAGAAGCATGCAAATATTCAATTCAGTTTTTATTGCCAAAAATATGTTACAATATTTTCATATATACATTTACTTGGAATTTTGACAAACCAGTTGTCTTAAGGGAGATCCCATTGAGAAGACGAGGGCATCATGTGTCTAGGAAATTAACAAGTGGTATGACATGTAACAAAACAAAAAAAGGAAGAAAAATATACAAAAGAGAAAGTATGGAAGTTCCGCAAATATTTTTGTTGTCTCTTGATCAAAGAAAGGAATTCACATTTTATGTACAGTGAATGTATAGAGGCAAGAGAAAAATAGGAATAGATACCTCCACATCTTACATTAAATGGAGGAGGAGGATAGAATGTGCAGAAGAGAGAGAGGTGAGGAAAAGGATTAGGGTCATAATTTTAACCTGGCTACATTACAGTGTGAGACGTTAAGCATAAAGGTGATTTTTAGAGTCTCTTGTAATGTGTTCATTAATGCTGGTTGTGTTGCAGAAATTTCTACTTGAAGACTGAGTTATTGCCCTAAAGAAATAATCAAATCTAGTATTTACTTTATAAATTCCAGCTCCAAACCATTGTCAGTTTTTGATTCATTTTTTTATTTTTAACCAGACAGTATCTCTGGAATAATTTTACAATTACCGAGATCCTGAGATCTTTCCCATTTTGATCACTGTTTTTTTTCAGTATTACTTTAAGAAAAACATGTAATGATTTATTCACATGTAGGTTATGAAATCAACAACAATAAATATTACTGAGTTCCAAATGAGAGATTGTTAATCGATGCCTAAGAACGTAACGAAAATCAGATCTGCTTTTCTAGACACCATTTTTTGATGAACACAAAGGAAAACTAAATATTGCATCTTGATGAATAATTTTAAAGATTGTTATATTACAAAAATTTAAAAATATCTTTCTGTACATGAGGTGGTTTAATGCTAGGAAAAAAAAAACCTGAATATGACAATATCTATATCAATAAAATAGCATAACTGCATTTTCTATGCTAATGAATTATGTACCAAAATTAGATCTGTTTTAAATGGATAGCTTTTATTTCTTGAAGAGCTTATTTTATTTGATTAGGTAGTGTGGATACTTAAATGTACCTAATAAAAAGAAGATTATGTATATTTTTAATTTGTTTTTAGAATATCTAAAATAGTATTTGTATTTTTAATAGTTTTTTTTTTTTTTTTTTTTTTTTTATAAGAACATTTATTGTTGTAATAAAAGTTTGGTTTAAAACATGAATTCAAGTAATTACTTGTTTTGCTTTAACTGTATTGCACATTTTTATTCTCTAAAGCTTATTGAGAAAGATGTTTGTTTTTGCAATACCAGTTTTAACATTGGTACCTCATTTTCATAAAAATATAGAAATACTAGTATTAAGTTTTACTGAAATCTACCCTGAAGGACAAGGTTTAATTTAATTCTATTTTTTCCATTCGACACTGATCTCAAATGGTTTAACAAAACAACATTTTAAAAACTGTATCATTTTCTGTTTTTATAATAAGAGTTTATGACTACATTTTTTATTCTGGTATTCCCTATGTAATTTAGGGTTTTAACAAGTCAGCTGCAAATTCCCTATCTTGCCTTTCACGTAATAAAAATTGAAGAGATGGTAAGCTAATAGGGCTCCCATAGCTGAAGTCAGAGCATTAATAAGCCTCCTGTAATTAAAAATTTGTCCAACCTATAAATTGATTTGACATTTTAAATGGTCTGTCTCCTGCATAATTTTGGACACAAAAACTAATACTCCATAGATTATTGTGGCTTGATGTTACTTCTGGGTCTTATCCACATCAATATACAACCAGTATACCATTCTTAGTTTTAGTCCCCATGTTTTTTCAGACATGTTGATTGACCTTTTTGATGGATAGAAGAATCAACTTTAATTTGTTTGTTACGTTCTGCAAATGTGTATTCCAAGTTTTGTAATTAGGATTAAGCTCAAGTAAAAAGGAGATATATGCGTATATTGGCATGAAAAAATTGCTGATCCATTGCCATGTAGCTACAGAATGAGTTGATTGTAGTCACAGGATGACAGAAGTGCAGCCAAAGCATATGATATCGGCCTCACTGTAGTAAACAGTATGCCTGGCAGCCAATGGTATGTGTGCCGCTGTCTGCTGAAGACTGGAAAGCCCATAGGCTTAGGCTGAAGTGCATCGTCACTAGAACAGGGACCAGTGGTCTTCTGCTCTCTTCTAAATGAGTCGTGGTCCAGCCTGTCATGTAGAAAATTGAGTCTCCTGTTCTGGCATGTATGAGGAACTTGAAGACTCCAGCTTAAAAGGTATTCCTTTGATGGCAGTAAAGTCATGTAGTGGGTAGCATTAGTGTTGGTGGTTACACCAACCTAGACATCATTTGAAATGGATCCCTGATGGCAGAAAGATTCTGTGCCCTGCAGTTGTACCCTATGCTGGAGCATATGGTGAAAACTGTTTTTGGAGTGATAATGCATGCCCCCCGCCGTGCACAGATAGTTAACAACAGGCTCCAGGATAGAAGGATCATGCATATGGGCAGTCCTGCTCACTCATCAGACCTGGATCCCACTGAACATGCTTAGCATGCCCTTGAAACACATATTGCACAACATCAACCTCCTCCCATGATGTTTTGTCAGCTGAAGATAACCCTTGCCTAGATTTGGCTCAGAATCCCACAAGAACTGCTGGACAATCTGATATTATTGATACATCATCAGTGTCAAAGTATACAAGTGGTCTCAGGTGACCATACATTCTACTTAAGAGATGATATGTTTAATAGTTTTCCATATAGATCAATGCAATTTCACTCCAATCTATCATGGGATAGTGGCTATCAATGATAATGTGCATGCGCTGCTAATTTGCATATTCCGGTAACTTTAATTCTTCTAAATATATATGCATATGCTACATTGCTCTTGAAAATGGTGATGTTTGTCCTTTCCTATTATATTTTGCGATATCCCTAATTATTTTGACCACTGACAGTTTCTTACCAAGTTTTTATAAGGTTGCTGTTGGGTTTCTTTCTAGTTCCTCTGGATTAACAGAATTTTTAACCAACATTCTGTAGAATGTAGCTTCAGATATGTTTTCAATATTTCCATGAGTCATGTTTGGTTTTTATTCTAAGTGCTTTCTTATAAACAATCCATTCCCTGGTTTTCTTAGCTTTATTAAACATTTTGCATGTATTTTTCCTCAGTTGTGTAAGCTCTATTCCACCAACTTGCTTTCCTTTTTATAGAACATTTTATTTATGGACAACATTTATTTTAAGGTTCTCTAAGCTGCTTGTTATATATCTAGTTAGTATGACGTGGATTACATGCTTTTATATGCTGATGATCAGAGTTTATACCAATAGATATCGCCTTCCGATCTGTGAGCTGATACAATTAGAACTCTGTTATGCTAATGACTTAATATCTTTCGTGTCATGAAAGTAGGCTTGTTTCCTCTATTCAAAATTTCAGATTCTGGATAAAATGAATTGAAGATGATGCTCCCTATTAGATATGTATGAAATCTATTCATTACATTATGAACATTGGTGACTTTTCTGATGATTATCTTAAACTTGAGGTGCTCACAGATTTGTAGTATCTGTAGTATTCTAAGGAAAGGAGCTTGTTGATTCATATGGTATGTAGGCACGGGCAATAACCAACTGCTTTTCCATATGTCACATGTTAAGTTAGTTAACTGCTATCAAGAATCATTAGACCATGTATTCTTTTTTTTAATAAAAATGTAGGAGCATACTGTGCCACATTGCAAGTTATAAAATATTTTATTACTTACAAAATAGCTAAATCTTGGCTTCTTCAAGGCCTACTACACTTTCTGTAAATAATCCAGGTTCTTGAGTTAACTGCACATTACCTGAACAGCAGTTAGAAATCTACATAGGTTGGCAGAAGCTGTCCTATTATATTTATAGATGTATTTACAGCCCTGGCTGATGCAAGTCCTCTCAGATCCAAGAAAGAGATAAGTTTATGATCAGTATGGGCTGAAAGGATTACAAGAAGGTGCATCAGATGGACCTAACAATCTCATTTGTGTCAGATACTAAAACTATATCTCTGTCAAAGAACTGTTCTTGAACTGGGGACATCTCTAGTTTACAATTGAAGATATCCTGCAGTTTGACTTTGTCAGTTTCTTGAATTCATTGTTTTCAAGAGCAATGACCATCTTTAAAGCAGTTAGGATCTAAGTAAGTTTCCCCAGTGTCTATGAAGAGATTAGTCCTGTCTGGTAGATTCGTAGTTGGATTTGAAAACTTCCAACCCATCTGCTTATTTTGAAATCGGGGATTAAGACTTTTAGTCCATTTGGATTTTTTGTTTACATTTGTGGAGTTTGTCTGGATGAATCACTTCATATTTGGAGGTGCTTTACAAACTCCTGTATTTAACCTTGATCTGTATAAATGCCTTGATCTTCACTTGAAAAAGATGACAAGAGATAAAAGACATTTAACTGTCTTTTATCTCTTGTCATCTTTTTCAAGTGAAGATCAAGGCATTTATATTTGTAGGTAGCCTTTAGCTTTCATGGTTTGACTTGTGGTCCAGTTGCATTTTGGGCACCATGAAGCTTTTTCTTGCTTTCCAGGCCTATATGTTGATGCATGATACTGTGTGTTATAGTGTGATTTCACAGTTGGTTTGGAGAATTGTGGTTATTTTATAAGATTTGATCTTTGCAGATGACGTCTCATTGTTCTTGTAGTCTATTCTGATAATGGAAGAAAAGATAATTTAGGAGATGGCGGTTTGGTCTGCTGAGTCTGCCCTAATTTTCATTGCATTAATAGTATCTGTGACTGGATTTTCTTTACCTGGAAGATCCCAGAAGGAATATTAAATTACTTTCTTTCCATCCCAAACATGAGGAAAACAGATCAAAGTCTGTGGAGCCACCTTCAAAGGTGTAAGTGATTCAAGATGGATTATCACCTCTTCACAAATTCAGCCATCAGCAAGGTATGCATAACATTTGACCTTGGCAGAAGAAACATGTTTTATCTGACCTCTAAGCTTTTACCTGTCTACCATGATTGAATCTACAAATAGTTCCATTCACATTAACTCTGCTTGATATACAAATATCAGGATATACAATCCCTCTGCCGTGTAAATGCAGTGACCCAAGGAGCATTCAAAACTGAGAATACCAGCCCTGTCATTGCTGAAATGTAAATAGGATACATAAAATGATGAATTTATTAGAATAAGTCTTTGTCAATTTTTTTGCCTATCACTGATGGTGATCAACAGATTGTTGCAATCATGATATCAGCTTTTATGATAGGCTACTTTTACACAAAAATTTTCATCAATATAAGAAGGATAATAAATAAATTCTTATCTGATGATAGATCATTAAATGTAGGTATATTCATCTTTTTTATTCTGGAATTTCATAAAATTGCTTCCATCCATAACATACGAACAGATAACTTACAGAAAGCCTTATTGTAAATTGTAAAATAATTGAGAACTTAGCAAATAGCCCGAGTCATTTTGTGACTACAAAAAACTTTCTTGGTTATATTTGAGAAAAGAAAAACTAAAGTTAACATACATTTACAAGAATTCATCTGAGACCAAGAATTTAATCAACTTTACAGGTGAGCTAATTCATTTTTCTGTCAGATTTTATTTTACATTTTCCCTCTGCTTTATGATTTATTTTATGTGATCCAGTTTATTTTGTTGATCTTTTATTGATTATATATAAAAAAGTTATAACTTTTTTTTTTTGTTATGATTTATGATTCTTCATTTTCACCTCTTTTATTCATATAAATGTGATAACCAGGTAAAAAAAAAAAAATATTGTTCATGTTTTGCTTGTATTACATTATTCTACTTTTTCCTTTACTATATTTGTTTCATAACTATAAGCAATTTTACTTAAGTCTCACCTTTGCATCAATAGATCTGTGAAGGCTTTGTTTCACTCAATTTGCAGTTGTAGCCATTAAGTTCATACCAGAATAACCCCAAAACTCCCCTCCCTCCATTTGCAACAGAAAACTGCCTTCCATAACTATATTATGTAATTTATAAAACAATGTGTGAAAGAGAAGGATGTGTTGTCTACTTTCTCCAAATTAGTCCATTTTCCTACACATCTACAAGAAATTTCTGATGTGAAAGTGGTTTATTTATTTCCTGAGAACCTTTTCCCACAAGAGAAAAAGGCTTGTATCTAGATTCTAGAATATTATTGCATGGCCCTTAGAAGTATAATAGATTATGCATTATAACATATACTGTACATATACTGTATGGTATATTATACATTTCTGTATATTATACATTTCTTTTGAGAATTTCAGTAAACCCTTCAGCCAAAAATCTGAGATCTGTAATATCTGTAGGCCTACAAATACATTAAATATGACCCTAATTGATTTTAAATCCTGTAAGACTAGTGGCAACCTGTGAAATATTCACGGAAGTAAAACAAATTCCACATTTTTGAAAAACCCAAGATTGAAAAAGATGTTCTAAGCTCATTTTTTAAAAGCCATGAATTCCGTAACAGCCCACATATAGTTTGAACGACTAAGCCAAATTTTGTTAAAAAACAAAACAAAATAAAAAATTGATTTACCAGTTTCAACAATAACAATAACGAATGTCTAACAGCCAATACCAATCATCCTCCCTGGGCAACAACGACAGCATGTGTTGAGGCAATATTAACGGAAGTCAAACAAATGCCACATTTTTGAAACACCGTGAAATTTTTGAAAAATACAAGATGGGCAACAATGACAGCAATGTTTGAGTAGTGAGCAAGCAGCTATCCCAGAGTTCAATGGGGTAACAGCCGAAGCTGTGGAATTATGTAAAAACCGAGGTTTTACGAACTCTCTGATAAATTTTGATGCTTGAACTTCATGCATTTCAGTGTAAACTTCAGTTATGTGTGGAAGAAAATCTCAATAAGCTGATAATAATTGTGTAATCGCACTCCGTCGTGCTGAAGTGGGAAAAATAGTAGAGCGCCATGTTAACAAATGGGCGTGACGTCACAACTGACGTGTTCCAACGCTGCACTGTGATTGGTTATTTCTCCGACTGCTTACAAATTTACAAATATCCGTACAATTTTTGCCTATTAATAGTATGATTGTAAACCTAATGAACCTGTCAGACATCTACATTACAACTGCTGAAATAGGAAGAAGCAGTATTACGAAATCTTAGGCGACGTTGAAGCTGATGCAAAAGAAATTTATTTGAAATTTTCATTGGCTGTAATTCATTTTTGTTTTTGTTTTATTTACGAGTTTTCCAGTAATGATTACTGAAATAGTAATAAAGACATGCCAGTTAACATGCATAGTAATTCTCTTTTTTTTAGTTGGAGAAGAATGTCCACCAGAAGCACTTTCACTTATAATGGGTCGAGATAATCAACTATGTAAAGATCAACTTAATTTACTGTTAAACATAATTTCATCTCTCAAAATGTGTTCATCCAAATTACAGAAGGTAAAAATGTTTAGAATTTATAATTGCAAAAAAAAAAAAAAAATCAAATTTTAGTTATATTAAAAGGAACATGATATAAAAATAACAGATATTTACATTTAAAAAAACAAAAATGGTTCTGTTTATGATAATTTATCTTGCCATTGTCTACATGTTAATAATTACTGGATCGTTTTCTGAACCAGTCACAATGTGAGTGATATATTTTATCAGTTGTTTTTGACAATTTTAAACTAACCCGAAGACGCAATAGTTATTTTATTAAAAGTTGCCTGGGCAAGCAGATAGCAATAAGACAATGCTTTAAATGAAAGATCTGCATAGTTAGTTACTTCATACTAATACAACATAAACATTTTAAAAAGTCATTGAGCAAACAAATGAGCATTTTAAAAAAATTTATGCAAGTTTTTTGCCTGAAACTTTTTATTAGAATTTGAAATAAATTAAAATATTGAAACTAAGAGAGATGCCAGTCAGGTAACTGGGGTCATTCTTCAGAATGCCAAAAAACTCACATGGATAAACAGCTTAATAGTTGCAGAACAAAATTTTTCAAGATTTCATGAGTTGAAATGCATCAAGCATGTGTAAAAACTTGCATATTATTTATAGTAATCATTTAAACATAAACTCTTTTCAATATGAATTATGAAAACTTTCTTTTTGAAACAATATTGTAACATGCATTTTTTTTTTTGATAGCTTTTTCACATAAGCACTGAAGGATTACTTCAATTATTAATTGAATGTAAAATTATTAAAATAGCTGTTCGACTGATTGAAATTCAGTTATCATTTTGGAATCAAGAAACTAAAGGTAAATATTTATTTAAGCATTAAATCTAATTCATTGTTTTAGATTTCACTTAATTAATTTTTACAGACCAGCCTTAGATGCTTTCTTAAATTTTTATCTGCATGTTTTGTATTTGTACTAAGATGTTATATTTTATTAATATACTTTGAATAAACACTGAAATAATTCTGGTTTAGCTGAAACATTTCAGTGTCGTAAATGAGGAAGGCTGCTTTGATGTTATATTAATTTTTATTGTAGATTTTTGAAAATTTCTGTTAATTTCTGTTTTGTTTCTACACTGCTCACAAAATTTAGGGGATATTGCGAAATGAATATAATACATCCCAAAACAGAGGCATTTGAGTTTATTTTTTTTGCAAAGTTTCACCATACTTAACTGTTTTTTTGTTCATTTTAAGTAATATATTCTCGTGGATTTTTGAAAACGATCTAAAAAGATTCATAGATGACTACAAACGTTGCATCAGAATGATCACATTATTGCAAAATATATAACTATTTAAAAAGAAATATATTTCCAGTAGGACATCATTTTCCACTTATTAAACTATTGAAGATCATTATCAGGGAAACAAGAAATCTTTCAAAACTGAAAGTTAAAAAAGAATTTATATCGAACATAAAACAAAGCAAAAAAAAAATCACTGATAAAGGATTGATGTTTCTTCTGTTGACTTAGACATATCAACTGAAGCCATTAATTAAGGCATAGCTTATTATTGTATAATCTTATATTTAGTTTATAATAACTTAAAAAGATATTATTTGCTTGCAGTTTATTAATAACATGTTTACCAATATGAGGAATAATGAACCTGTTGAACATTGATTGTTCCTTAACTACAGCAGCGGAACAGTTAAGGTAGCTTAAAATTAGATAAAATTTTAATAGAATGTAAATCCCCCTCTACTGTTTGTATAAGCAGCTACATACAGGATGCTCTGTCACGAAACACACCTTCTCTGGTGTGTTCGGTGGGTTATTCTAAGCAAATAAAATATTCTAAGCAAAATAGGTTGATTTGGTTTTGTTCCCGAGATATGGAGTGAATTGCCGCTTTGCCCGAGATATGGAGTTATTGCGCGAACACATGAAATGACTGGTTTGACCCAATGCGAGGTCTGTCATTATTTTGTTTCTGTTATATACGTTAGGGGCATGTTAGTCGGTGTAACCAGTGACTTTGTCATAAAATTCATGTAGTGTATTCAAACAAGAAATACACTGATATGATATTTGTGTTTGGTTTTTGAATGGTCGTGCTGCCGCTGCATAATATTGAGACGAATATTCTAATTGCACGTCCTTCAATATGTGACATTTAGAAACATATATTGGTGTTTGCAAGAGACTAATTCCTTTCCATGAGGAAATACCAACCATGTGCTGCAGAGGCTTGATGAAGAGGTTTTAAATGCTCTGCAGTGAAGCCTAACCTTAAGTGTGGGCAGAGTTTCTCATACTGTGTGTGTTTCACCCACTCAGTTATGGGGAAATTTACATTCTGATCGTCTTTATCCATACATCTGCAGAAAGTCCAATACCTAATAGCTGGTGATTCCTTAATCTCATGTGAGTTTGTGAATGGGTTCAATTTGGAGGTGCTTCCATACATCCTATTCAGTAATGAAACCAAGTTCATCCATGATGGTTATTAATAATACAAAGCGTTATTCAGAAAGTAAGTTCTGATTGGCTATTAAAAATACTGCAAATTTATTTTCAAAATATTTTATTTCCATTCGATTCTGCATACCTTAAACTACTTTTCTACGTAGTTTCCACCATTATTAAGGCACTTGTCTTAATGAGGCACTAGTTTTTGTATCCCTGCATCGTAGAATGATGCCACCTATGACGAAAACCATGTGATCATGACTTCTTTGACATTGTCATCTGTGGAAAAATGCTTGTCACCAACGAACTACTTTAGATGCAGGAACAGATGGAAATCACTTGATGCTAAGTCTGGGCTGTAGAGGGGGATGATCAATTTGTTCCCAGCCAAATGCCTGGATGAGGTCTTGAGTTGAGGTGGCAGTATGCTACTGGGCATTGTCATGAAGCAACACATCACTGCAAGTAAACATGGCACTTTTGTTCTGGATTGCACAATGCAGTTTCTTTAGTATCTCACAGTAGATATCAGTTGAATGTTGAGCTGGTAGGCAAGAATTCAACAAGCCAAACTCCTTGTTTATCCCAAAAAGCTGTGCACATGATCTTGCAAGCCGAAATGGTCCTTTTAGTTCAACCAAATTCAACTGTCTTAGTTGATCATGTGTGCCTCCCCTCCATGGACTGTTGCTTCAATTCAGGACTCATCTGTGACACCCATGTCTCACCACCTGTAATGATATGACTCAAGAACTCGTCACTTTTTTCACTATATCGAGTGAGAAAGGTCAATGGAGAAGTGACCTCAAAATTTATGGGAAATGCAAGGATAGTGATGAAATTACAAATCATCCTCACGAACTTTCTCTTCGATCTCACACATTAAATGGTCAGCCGCTTTGCTGATCGTCATGTGCATTTTACGATCTTCATTAAAATTCCTAACCATCTCCTTACCGTTGAATCACTCATGGCATTTTCTCCATATCAGAAAGTTGACGATGAATGTCTGCTGGTTTCACATTTCTTGCATTCAAGAAAAGGATAATAGATCGCATTTCTCAGGCTGCGGGCTGCTCAATTGTCTTGAACGTGTTGAACACACTGAACGATGCGTCAATACGATCTGATTGTCTGCAAATGGCATCTGTGAAAAGCGTACAATATTTTTCGACGTTCTCCTACATCTTCCAATCTTCAAGCTTTTGCTCAATGTATCCAACGAATTACCCAGAAAGTGTCCTGGTATCGTTATATATCTTCTGTAACAAGTAAAATTTCTTCAAAGACACTCTGGAATAGGATTCATCGTATGCATGGATGCTACTCTTCTCAACCCCTTGCAAATACTAAAAGAAAATGGCACTGAAATAGGCAGCATCTTGGAACAAGCTTAAGATTTTCTTCTACTAACAGAGACCTGTATAATCTTCCCTTTTCTTTAGAGGAATTATTATTTGCCTTAGATAACAGCAAAAATATTGCTTATGGCCCTGACGGAATACATTCTAAAATGAGGTTTCACTTATCACCTACTTCATTAAAAGTTATTCTTTCTATTTTTAATAAATTTAGCTGGAACATCTATTTCCAGAATGTTGCATCGTGCAGTTATTATACTGTTTCCAAAAACAGCAGTGATCCAAATAATTAATGACCCAAAAGAAACTTGAATGGATGCTGAATTAATGATTTGTCTGGAATCTTCAAAGCAACAGCCATCTCATCTCTTATGTAGTGTTGCTTTCACCGGCATCAATCAATTGTTGATCATCTTGTACGCCCAGAGGACACTAATCGCTCTGCATTTGTTAATAGAGAGCATCTAATTTCCACCACCTTCAGTTTGGAGAAAGCTTACAATCGCACCTGGAAATTTGATATTTAATTCTGATATTTACAGTTATGTCCTTCATGGTCACAAGCTCGTTTACATTCAAAAGTTCCTTGCAGATCATGCCTTTCTAGTTCTCCTGGGATCAACTCTTTCCACTTTTTCTCCTCAAAATCTAGGAGTACCGCAGGATTGTGTTTAGAGTGTTACACTTTTGTAAAGGTAAATGGTATCTTCTTTGCCACCATCTATCCTCAACACATACGTCGATAACTTACAGATCTCTTGCCATTGAGAAACAGCTGCAATTAGCTTTGAATCGGTTACATGACTGGACTGTTTCTAATGATTAATTCTGCATTAAAGACTGTGTACATTTCACTCGATGTCAAGGGATCTTTCCTAAATCCTTCCTGAAATGTCTTTCTCAACAAATTTCTTGGCCTCATTTTTGAGAAGACATACAGAACCTTAGGGAAGGATGTATTATTAAATTACCTTAAAGTCGTTTCTGATACCACATAGGGTAGTGATCGCTTAATCTTTCTACGAGGGGAGATCGAAAAGTAACGCACAACAATTTTTTTATGGAATATTATTTTAGTCCGGACGTTCAAATTGTGGACAATAGTTAGTTTTATCTTGCGCTACAGAGAGCAATTGCTAGATCAGGTGTCGCCCTGGTGGAATGAGCTTGAACTACTGAGTAAAAATGGCGTGTTTGCTAGCATCGTCGACTTGTGAAGAGCAGCATCTGTTGTTTGTTTTTTGTGGGCGAAACGAGAACCCTCGAGTGAAATCCACAGGGAAATGTTGGAGGTGTATGACACTGATTGTCTGCACCGTAGCTATATCTCCAGATGGTGCAGGTTCTTCGAAGAGGGCCGAGTAAACTTTGCTGATGAAATGAGTTCCGGCCAACCAGTGACCGCTGCAACACCACCCAATGTCACAGGCCCGGAGATGGCAATTCGAAACGATCGGTGCATCAATCTGCGGACCTTGATACAACAATTCAGCATTTCTTATGGTACAGTTGATATTTCGCAATGTCAGTGTGTGCTGGATATCCAAAGATCTGTCAGACGTGCAGAAGGCCAGAGAATGATGTCCTGCTTGGACCACTTGGAGCGTTACGCTGAAGAGTCATGATTTTCTGGAAGGTGTAGTGACTGCCGATGAATCTTGGGCATACCACTATACGCCCAAAACAAAGCAGGTGAGAATGGTATGGAAACATTCTGGATCTCCGCCACCGAAGAAATTCAAAGTCACCCAATCAGCGAAAAACGTTCTGGTGACGGTGTTCTGGGACATACATGGCGTACTCTTGGCTGAGTTTCCAACCAGGACCACTATGAATGCCGCAACCTACACTAGAACTTTGACAAAGTTGTGTCATGTCCTTCGAGACAAACACCCTATTGTCCTTCGAGACAAACATCCTCAAAATGAAAGTTGGCCGGCGGAAGTTTGAACTGCGCAGCCCTTCCGGTAGCTGATCAATTATGTTTTCCTGTCACAATGGACAACGTAGTCTGTTTTCACTGAGAAAGACATGTTGATAACGCCAAATTAAAACTTCTCTCGACTATTTAGCGTTATTTCAATACAAGTTGCTAACAATAAGTATTTATATAAATAAATAAATATATATTTTTTATAAATACAATGCTCTTTTGCAAAGTAACAAGCGTTTACCGTAATGGCGGCGTCCTGTCATAAAATCAGAAGTGCCTGACCAGACTAATCGATCATACATGCACAGATCTCACAAAAAAAGGGCAGCCATCTCTCTTTTGGAGGATTGCCATTCTCATACTTGATCTTGTCTATCATCAGGCCTCTGTCTTTGCCTCAGTTCTTTTCACACTTGACCTGTTTAAATCTTGTATGCAGACACACTTGAACCATCACTAAATTTTCGTCAACAAGCTTTGTCTCTTCAAAACTTCACAGATAATTCATCTATTACAAATAATCCTAATAACCAATGTGTATATGTTTCTTCCCGTCATGGACAACTTTTTATCCATCGTCCTTGTGTTATACCACCATTTGGACTTTGGGTGAAGAATTTGATGGATACATTGCAAGTCGCAGACCTAAAAATTGCAATTTCACTTCGTAAATATGGTGAAAGCAAATATGCCCTCAATAGTCTTTGCAGTCTCTGCTCCATGAAAATTCATCATGCCGTTTAGATTTCACAACTTTAGTACAGATGGTGCCAAAGGAGAGTCTTACATTGTAGCTGCCTTTTACACTGAGAACTTCAGTAATGCACCTCTATACTACATGCCAATTTTATGACTTTTTTAAAATATACACTCAAAGAAAAGTTATCGAAAATTCTCATCTATAGTGATTCTGAGAGTGGTCTGTGGGCAATGTGCGATCGCACCCTAAAGGTTCAGCTTGTTCTTTTATTTAATTTTAGATTTATTACATGGTTTTAAATGTAGCACTATCATTTTCTGGTGGATTCCAAGTCACATTGGAATTGTTGGCAATGAACTCTTTGATTCACTTGCTAAGTCTGCTGCAGCTAATCACTATCCCTTGTTCCAACATTTATATGCTTATTCATTCTCAATTGAGAATTATCCGGCAACAACAGTAGAATTAGCTTCGTAATAACGAAGTTCATCTAGTTAGTCCTGTTTTAATCCCCTCTTCAAAATAGAAAATGTACTAATTCATGGGAAATGTTCTAGTATATTTTCGTATCGTACACAGTAGACTAACTCATCAATACTTATTTTTTAACGATCAGCCTCTTGTATTACTATGTGTAACAGTGTTTTAACAATTAATCATATTTTAGTTGAATGTCCTGCTTTTAATTAACAGCATTATTATTGTTTTTAAATTCAGTGTTCCATGTCATACTTCATTGCTTTTAAATAATAATGTTCTTTTACCCATTGCTTCTGTCTTAAGCTTTATTCAACTGTGTGGCCTTTGCCACCTGTTTATAATGTTTCAGATTTTTACTGGTGATTTTTGTATACTTGCTTTTAGCTTATTATTGATCTTTTTTCTTGTTTTAAGGGATCTTCTTACTGGTTAAAAAAGTTGTGTGTATGTATGTATATATATATATATATATATATATATATATATATATACACACACACACACAGACATACACAACTTATATACAGTAGAGCCCCGATTATCCGCGAGTGCCGCGAAAATTTTTTTTAATTACGAACCTAAAAAAAAACAATTTTAATCCAAGCCAACAACAGGGAAAGTACAATAGGCCTTACAGTGCGAAGGCCGAAACTTACTGACAGGTTTATTGTGCATCGTAATCCTATAGGCTTTCTCGGAATTTGTGGATCCAAACATAGAGCAAAGGTTTCTGCTGTACTGTACATATTTTAAAAGTTTTACATATTATGTTTTTTATACAATAAAACGTAGTTTTTAATGGTGAAAATTTTTTTTTCATGTTTACACCTCATTTATAGTCATTTTTCGGGTTATCCACGATTTTCGTTATCCGCGAAGCCCTTGCCACCCAATCCCGCGGATAATCGGGGCTCTACTGTATATGTTTTGAAGTACAAGAATTTTCTTAGATATATATTATCTATACATCTATTTTTTTTTTTACTTGATATTTTTCAGTTCATTCTTTACCTTTCTTGGCTCAATTTAGCCAAAGATGCTTTTGCACCATTAAAATCAAATAACTATAACTAACTATTGTAATGGCCGAGCTGGCGTGGTCGTGCGGTCTCGGCGGCGGCTAGCCGTGGCGTCCAATGCGCCAGTTCCTGGGTTCGAATCCCGGCAGTGGCATGGGTGTTTCCCTTTCCTTTCTTCTGTGTTGTCCTCTTTCTTCTTCTGTCCTTGTTTCTCTTCATAGGAGGCAGAAGTCCGATTGTCACCTTAGGGTGCCTCCTGGATAATTATATCCCAACAACAATAAGGCAAATAAATATCCCCGTCATAGAGTGTCTATGACCAGTGACCGGGGACACAACAACAACAACAACAACAACTCTATTGTAATCCTTTGAGGATCCACATCTCTCTGGATGGTGGAAAGCAGTTCTGTTGGACCTCTTTGTTCAAAGGTTCAATGATCCTCTTATAATATTGTTATAATATGCAATATTAATGTCAGCATAATTTGACTTTTTTATTTAAATGATAAAGTTTGTCAAAACTCAGTATATCCACCAGCCACAAGAAATCCAGCTTTCATGGTCCCTGTTGTCTTGATTGCAATTGCCTGAGATGTTGCAATTCACTACGACACCAGAAAAGGTGAAGTTACCATTAACCAAACCTAATTGTCTAAACTTTCACACTAAAAATTAAGAAATTTTCAACAGATTATCCTAATACCTTCAAGCATTACATCAAAGAGAGATAAGATTCAGCGCTGCCCAATCACAAATGCTGGGCTCCATCTCACACCAAGAGCATAAAACTGCATGAATAAAGTCAGTAAAAGCAAAACCTCATTGCCTCTTCCTGGGCTCAGATGGTCCTGATGAACCACCCTCTTAGTTATTAGTTAATTATTAGAAACTTTAAAATGAGAAAAAACGTACCTGACAATTTAACACAGAATTATCTAAAAACATAAATGATACTGGCAAAAATATGATACAATATGTAAGTAAAACATAAAAATATACATGAAAAATGTAAATTAAAATAAGGGATTCAATTTATAATTGAATTAAAGGAGTTTCCAAAAAATATTACCTTTCATTTGTAAAATTTATTTACCAATGAAAAGTAATAAAATATCTGTTAAATTCAGATAGAAAAAAAAAGCGCCCTCTTAAAACTGTTATTAACTCTTTAATTAAATTTTACATTTAATGTTTTAAGTTATTATTTATGGTGTAATTTTCCTATTTGAAATGCATATAAGTAAATTGCAGAGTATTCAGTAATGATTTGCTGATGTATGTTAAATAAATAAATTAAAATTGAAATTAAAGCATATATTGATTTGCAGAGATTGTTTTTCAGTAATTTGTTTGCAATTTTAATAAAATATATTTTTATGTTTATATTTAGTAGCATCCGATTTTGAAGATGTGTCACCAAATTTCTTATTGAAATTGAGATTCTGCAGTGTAGTCATCATCAATCACATAATTCAGTCCAATTTATTCTACACTAGCACCCTCAAAGAACAAGTTATAGAGTCAGATATTATTTCTATCATCATGAATTGTATAGAAAGTAAGAAGTTATTATATTTTTCCTACTAAATTTAAAGAAAATGTTTAATATTTATTTCTATGGTTTTGGTTCCCCCCTCTCTCTCTCTCTTTCTTTTCCTTTGCTCAAATTAATCTGCCTACTTTGTTTTTATCCTAGCATGGAAAGTCTATCTTAGAAAAGTTTAATCACTATTCTTTATCTTAAAAATATTTTTATTTAAATCCTTATTGTTTTTTAATATTAATTTGTTATTAAATGAAATAAGATATTTTTATATATTAAATATTTGTGTTGTTAATTATCCCTAAGCTAAAGAATAAAAGCATCTGATCTGGAAATCATTGTTAATTGTTGTTAACCTTGTATTCTGACTGTGAATTCACTTGCATGATGAAAGAACATTTGCAGACGTCACTGAACTAATTGATTACATATTGTTTATTTATTTTTATTAAGTGTTTGATCATGTATAACTTTTTACAGGTGGATTTTATCTACTAAAGGCTTTTTGGAGTTCAAAACTTAATCTTTTATAAATTTTTTCTTTTGAGGTCCAATAAATATAATTTATTCTGATTACTACATATCATTAACAGTCACATCCCATATAACCTCATCATAATCTTCATCTCCTCCTCTTAGCTTTAATTATTTCATCTAAAGAAAAATTTTGTTCCTGAAAAAAATTTTGTTTTTCCTTTATACTTAGGGTGCGTAGGATATTTGAGGACAAATTTGATTATTTATAATCTATGACAAAAAAACAAATATATTTTTATGAAAATTTGTGCACATATTTTTAAATAGCTTTATTACATGTTTATTCTATCTAACTGCCTTCAGCATCAGTTACTGCTTCAATGTAGGACCTGAAGCATTGACATGCTCAAATGAAATGGTCTTTATTCAATTCGCTCATTATCTTGACAATGGCATTAATCTTTGGTATTGTAGGGATGTTGATTAGTCTCCCTCTGAACAACACTCCACACGTAGTAATCCAGTGTATTTAAGTGTTCTGGCAAGTTTGGAGGCCAAATGTTATATGTTATATGACCATATGTTGTATGTTATATCGTCAGCCATCCATTCTTGGGTCACTTAAGCTTTGTCATCCTGATATACGTTATGGCCTTCCATTGCTTATTCGTTCAATCATGGGCTTATCAACTGTTTCAAGCACCTCAATGTAGTCGACAGCATTAACTATGACCCTGTGGAAAGAAGTGGGGTGCCATGACATGTCCCTTGTTACTCATCACTCCCAAAACCATCACAGTTGCTGGAAACTTGGTGTGCATAACCCTTGGGACATTAGATTCTTCACCTGCCATTTCTCCTGTTCAACTTTTGGTCCTGGTGGAATTTTTTATCCATCAGAAAAAAGCGAAGCATGCCATGTTCTTCTGGGCTTTTAATCTTGTTGAGTAACTGCTGTGCGCAGGTCATTTGATTTTCCTGTGTCTTTGCAGACATGAACTGACCTCTCCTCATCATATACGACTTGTATTCGGATGTCCTTGTGCACCACAGTTCCAATAGTGCTCTCTGACACCTAAAAATGTTTAGCAATGGTCCTCATTGACATTCTGGGATTAGCATCGATAATTTTCTGAACCTGTTGTATAAGCTGTGGTGTCCTGATAGTATCAGAATGCTGAGAATGCCTTTTTCACTTAGCTACAGGTGAAACATTTGCACCTGAGGCTTCCAACTCCTTCCAATTTTTATGAACAAATGATCTGGCAATATGCAAAACCTTTGCAGTCTCTAAATTGCTGTGTTTTTTTGTTTAAAACAACAATAACAGCTTGCTTTTTCATTTCTTGGGTCAAATTGTAATCTCCCATGGTTATCTGAAAAAAAAATAAAATGTATATAAATTAGTTTGCAGGAAGCAGTAGCTTGGAAATGATATGTCCTCAGATACCCTATGTATACTGTATATGTTATGTATTTTAGCATTTCCATTGTTTCCATTTCATAAATAGATAGTATTCACTATAAAGCAACGTACTATTGAACTATTAATGACATTCATTGTTGATAAGCTTTTTATTATTATTTATTACAGCTGATCCATGCATGTTGATGGTATGTCTATATTTTGCTGTTTTGGAGAGCTTATTAAAGAATGCAGATTTGTTTTTTAACCATTTCATTAATAAACAAAATATCTTCAGACTTGGACCTTATCTCTATAAAGATACACTGTCTAGCCGAATGATAAAATGGATTAATAATGGTAAGATTGAAGTTTCTTCTTTCCTTGAATTTACATTTATTCAAAAGAAATAAGAATATTTTACTTATTTTTTCCTCAATCAGTCAAAAAGTTTGTGTCATTTTTTTCTCTAAGGTACAAGTGTGTTTGAAAAAAATGCCCTAATATCAGTGCCAAATGGTCATCTTCATGGTTTAATCGAAGTGAATGAAACAGAAAATAATATCCCTCAGAAAGAATTGAAAGCTATTGTTATCAAGTGGAGTTTGGCTACTTTCATAAACTGTGCTCAGGTGTTTCGTATGGTAAGCATTTTAACGTTGATGATGATTATTATTGTTATTTTGGGTAGGCTGTTGGGATATGCAATGTACTTTATCTACTAAATAATGGACAAATAATAGTTTAGTTTTATTGTAGGATACTTCGGTGAATCATTTTTTAGTTTGGATAAACAGCACGCCCCCTAGCAAGGTTTGAAAGGAGTTTCTTCTCTAACACTATATGCTTTCATTGTTATTGTGATGGTTGGGAAGATTTAATTAAAGCTATACAAATAAAATCAATCTCATTCTTTTATCAAATTCGAGGATATAAAAATAATCCTCAAATATAAAAATTAAATTATTGCATATCAATGACAAATGAATTAATAGAAATTTATATTGACACCAAGTGATTTTATGTATCATTTTTAATTGGCTAAATCATTCAAGTTTCCTTTGAAGGTCAATATTCTGCAACACAATAACAAAGTTATAATTTGTTAATAAATATCTTTTAAGATTAGTTTGAGCGTAGTTTAAGAAAATGAAATAAAGTTCTTTACATAATTAGAAAAAAAAAAGGCCAGAAATTAAAATTCTGATCTTTAGCTTAATAATTTGCTTACAATAAAATGGTCATTAATAATTGATGCATTCCAAGAAAATTTGTAACTGCACATGGACTGAAATAGTAAATCATAAATAAGAACATTTCAAATTTAAGTTGTGTTTCATAGTTTTACCATTTATAAATGGATTTAAGTAATAGGATGAATTTTCTCTAAATTAAAATTAAGCACAGTATCCTCAAAATTCAGTGCAGAATAGATTAGCATAAGTACAAGCTTAGGTAGCAAAACTGGGGAAAAATATTAGCACAGTACCACTTTCTCGAGAAAGTTAGCATAACATCTTCGGAACACAATTGCAGAAGAATCGCTGATTTTAAATATTATAGTTAGCAGTTTTCATCTTTAGGGATCCAAAAACATCCCATTAAAATGTAAAACATAAAAATATTTATGTACTTGATAGATAATAATCAGCAAGAATTTTATCAGTCCCTGAAAATGAATCACAATCATTTGGCCTATCCAATTTCTTAGTGGGTAATCATGTGGAATTCATTACTTTATAAAACAAAAACTGACAACACAGGGCAGTATGATGTAGATATCTGTTGAAATAGGCCAAGCACAAATAGGTATTAGATCTATAAATTTTAGATACTATAATTAGCGTGGAAGAAGCTTGTATTTTTATAAATCAATTGTAGAGAATGATGATCAACCATAGATATAGCTTGCATTATTACATTAAGTTAAAGGGTATTAATGAATTCTTTAACTGTTATTGTTACAGTTAATGATACCATTCAAGCCATTTAAATTTTTATTAATTTACAATGACTTTATTAGTAATTCAATAGAATTTGAGAAGTTTTAATACTAATTTAGTCATATTTATCTTCCTAGGGTATTACGGAAAACCTGAATAAAATGAATTTCTTTGAAAAAGATCCAGTAACTTTTAAGGTAAAAATTACAGACCTATATTTCTATTGTTTAATTTATTTTTTCAAAATAGTTTCCACAAAAGAAATTTATAATTGTGAAATTTAATCTTGCCAATTTCTTAGATTTCGTAATTGATTTGATATGAGAGTTGTGATAATCTACAAGAATTCGTAAGTTTAAAATCTCGTCCGTAGGCAGTGTGTGATCGATGGCTTGCTAAATCTTTTAAGAACTCTTGCTAATTCTTATATACACTTCACAGAAACTTTTATGTAGGGAAATCATGCTGTTACCTGCCACTCAAGAAGTTCCCATAATATTAAGTTCTGGTGATTGAGGATACCAAGATAGTTGCTTTATGTCAACTATCTGCTCTTCAAACTAACTGGAAGGCAGTTTGCAACATGGATGGGAGCATTATATGTCTGAAACCATGGGATGGACATCAGTAGATTGTCTGCACCACTTGTCTTGCATGCCTATGGTCTTCTCATCTAAATTTAACCTGTTGCATGACCTTTGAAACTCTTCAGGACCTTTAATCATTTTTATCATGTAAAGGGCTACGCCATCACAGAGCCCTTTTTGTTTTACAGTTGAGGACTAAGCAGTCATGACATTTTGTTTCTGCAGGATGTCTCCATACTTAAAATCTCCCTGTGGTGGGAAACAAGCTGAACAGTCAGGACAAATGATACATTGTCAATTGTTAAGGCTCCAGCTTTTAATTTTCTCTGCACCATTTTTTGGACACTGATCTCAGTAATGAGAAACTTGTCAATATGATTTGCGAGTTGCAGCAATTCCAAAAATATCTAATTTTTGAAGTTTCCCACAAATTCTTCTGGTTGAAATGGGATCTTCTTGACCTATATTTAACTCAGCTGTGTTATTATGTTTTTGACGGAAAAATTCATGTCATTATTTGGTGATCCTGTCTGACATCTTTTACATCTGCACTTTCCATCTTTTGAAGCTATGAACTTTTCTGTTATAGAAGACTTAATCTACTTGATGGAACTACTTGATGGACAGGGATAAAAAGTAGCCTATATCCTTCTCCGTGGCAAAGACTATCTGCATGCAAAATTGTAGATCCGTTGAACCTTTGAGGCGTGATTGAAAGAAATAAAAAAATTACAGCTTTTCACTTTTATACAGGGTGATTCACGAAGATATGCAGAAACTTCGGGAGCTCATTCTACATGTAAAAGTAAAGAAAAAAAGTTATGTTAACATAGGTCCGGAAATGCTTTGGTATCGAGTTACAGCTAGCAAAAGATTTCGCCCATAATGTAGTACCCTGGGTGAAATGAAGACTTGCTGGAAGTCTGGGAAGGAAAATTAAGGGGCGAAAATCAATGGCTTCTTATGGCGAAATCAATGGTTGACCTGAAAAATCGAATGAAACATGTCACAGAACTATCTCCCAGTGGTTTGAAGCTTTTTGGAACCTACAAAAAAGTTGGCAACATAATAACAGCTGTTCAACAATAATGTGAATTGCATTGTTTTGATTTATTGTGAGAGCTAACAACTGAGGTGTAGTCCATGTGCTTATTGTACTACATTATGGGCGAAATCTTTCGCTATTCATAACTCGATACCGAAGCATTTCCAGACCTATGTTTATATAACTTTTTTTTGTTTACTATTACATGTAGAATGAGCTCCTGAAGTTTCTGCATATCTTCGTGAATTACCCTGTATATTAGATATAAAATTAAGTGTAGTTTTATGTGATTAGTGTAGCCAAAACCTCTGCTTTCCTTGATTTGAGGATACTGACCATCACCAAACAATGAAGAATAATGTCAGTTTGTATATAATGGATGTAGCTAAAAATAAAATATGTATATAATGAGTATTTATTGAAATATATGTATGCCTAAATGTATCTGTACATTTGTGGAAGTATTAGTTTTACATTGATCAGAATAAATGCCTGCAATGCAGACCACTTTTCTTATGTTGTCTATAAAAATTTCAGTCAGTTGACAAAATTATTTTGGAAAGTTCTCAGTAAGAGATAAAGACTTAATATATTTATATTTTTTCTATTTTTGTTCTAACAATTTCTAACAAATAATACAATATAATAAACTATGCAATGAAATTATTAGATTTTATTTTTAACTCTGAATGTGGTAGTTGGCACACTACTTGTCTGTTACTGTATGAAAAATATCATTAACTTTAAAGATTAATTTATAATTTTTTCAGGGTATTTTAATGTGGGTTAGATGTCCTCCCGTTTCTGCTGCCGATTTAAGTCGATACACAGCCTGTTTACAAATTTTCACAAACTTATGTCTTGATAGTAAAGATGCATCTCAAAAACTAATTGATGAATATAATTTCATTGATGTTTTGGAAGTAGGAGGTAATTTTTTAAGTTATTTCTAAAGAATTTAAAACTTTTTATTATATCTAGAGCTAAGGTTTCGGAAGATTATCATATGAATTTATTTTCAGAAGCCTCCAAAACATTTGCGAACATCATAGCATTTCTGTATTGTGATTTTTAACCTAAGGTTAACAACTGTACTCAATGGCCTCACTGTAGAATTTCTGAAACTTTTCTGAGTCTATAAAATGGGTATCTTGCTTTTTTTTGCAGCACTTCCATTCATTCTGCAGCTGATTCTGCGAGATGCTTCTCTATTGATATTGTTAATTTAAGACACTTGTATGCTATGCCATTCGACGGCATAGTTCTGATTTTTTCATGATTCAGTGCTGTGTAATAGTGTATGTCTGTCTGTCTCTCACCAGACCAATTGTGATAATGGTTCTGGGGATGTTCCTATATTTTTTCTTAGTGGATCTAATTTGACTTTTATAGTATTAAAAGAAGTAAACTATAATCATTATGAAAAAAATTATCTTATTTCTATTAAAAATAGATTAAAATTCAACCTAATAAAAACATAGTAGATAAATAACAAGCAAATTAATCAATCAGATTACAAAACATTAAAAAAAATGAAATAAAGTTCCAACGTCATGCTTTTGTTAAATTGTTAGCTTAAAAAAAAGTCTAATAAAAAGATAATTGGTGAGAAAGATTTAACTTTGTTGATAATAGGACATAATTAGAATTGGAGACATCACATGTTTTTGTTGTTGTTTGAAACCTGGTGAAAATTTTTAGCTAACAGATCATATCAAAATGAACTTAGATTGGACGATAGTGATTTCTTATTCACTGTAAAATTACAAGAAAGAGAATGGAATTTTCTGAATATGGTATTTTTAATATCCTTAAAAAAGCCGTTACAGCATGGCCAAGAGGTCTTAGAGGGCTGTCTGCCGTGAGGCCGCTGTGTTGCAGCCTGGTTTCGAATCCCGGCGTCGGCATGGGATGTTACTTTCTCCTTCTGTGTTCCTGCGGGTATTGCGTGAGCTGTCTCCTATGGTGTACCCTGGGCAACGTTTCGTCGGGTAAATGCTCACAGTTCTCGTCCTTTGTTGAAGCCAATAGTATAAATACTAAGAGCCTGGGCATTGACCAAAAAAAAAAAAAATCTTTAAAAAACTATTACTTAAGGAATAAATCATTCACCATTTAAATAATTATCATAAACCCATCCTCCATGCCTTCTAATAACTGTAAAATGTAGCCTATAGGAAGGGGCGAAAAAATCATTGTTTTTGTATTGATTCAAACCAGAGAAAAGGAATTGTTCAATTTCAAAAAAAGTTGCACATTAGCCCTCCAAGCTTTTGGAATAACTATGACACCTTAATTTTACTTTTTTTGCATTTGGATCATTCTTGGAATTCAGAAAATTCTCATCTGCAACTGATGCTTTGGTTCAATATTTGTCTAGTAGCATTAAAAGGTCTCTGGTTTAAGATTTAATACTAGTATATAGCTGAAATTTAACCTGTCAAATAAATAAATAATTAACATTGTAGATAATATTTACAAAAATTAATTACAATATTAAATCCTACTGTACAATGTAAATAGAGCATATATTCTATCTCAGTACATCAATAAAAAAAATCTATTTAAATATCACTGTAGCACTTGTGTATTTTTTTTTTTTTTTTTTTGCAAAACCAATTTGTCAATCTTCATTTGTATCAAATGAGGAAAAAATAAACATGAATATTCTTTGATATTGCTTTTTTATTTCTAATATTGCAAATTTGCTTTTAGTTTCTTATCCATCTAGTGAAGTTAGTAAAATGTGCTTACGTTGCATTGAAAACATGGCGAAAAGTGGGAAGGTTTTACGTCATAGGCTTATTTTAAGTAAGGTAAGGAATTTTAATAAAAAAATTATTTTACTCATTTTCTTTAATCCTCAGAAGAGGTTATTTACAAGATATAAAGTAGTAGTAGTTATTGTTATTATTGAGTTAGTAAGTACTTTAACTGTTGTTTTTTGTTTAATCTTTCTAATTACAGTATCTTTCTAAAAGTTTCCTAACATAAGTTGCATTCCCATTAACAGTTGCGCAACTTGTCCGATAGCTGTCGGTGGCTCTTGGCCACTGTGACATACTCGCCCTTTTGGGTAACCCATACCATCAAAAAATAACATGCTGCCTGTATAGTTCTCCATTTTTCCTTCAAAAATGACCAACACATTAGAGGACTCTGTTCTCGGCTAGCATTTAGTTCATCTCCCTGTATTCAAATCAGAACCGACCAAACCTTTTGAGTCTACGAACATTCTATCCCTGAATAATTGAAATTAGTATCTGTGAGGTTCAGATATCGGACAATTACATCCTTATCATAACTTGATCCTTGTCTTCATTAAAGACGCACTAAATACTGTTAGAAGACACACGCTATCCTAATATACTTGATCTGAATTG
The DNA here is from genome assembly GCA_023159025.1 of Thereuonema tuberculata. Classification (NCBI taxonomy): domain Eukaryota; kingdom Metazoa; phylum Arthropoda; class Chilopoda; order Scutigeromorpha; family Scutigeridae; genus Thereuonema; species Thereuonema tuberculata. The sequence goes on along the minus strand of JAFIDM010000003.1, from coordinate 16,614,595 downwards.
AGGGTTTCAGCACAAAATCTTTTGAACTAGACAACAGAAATGCCATTAAGTAAAAATCAGAGGGGTTGAAGTTGGTGAATAGGAAGATTGTGACAGATCCCCTTGCAAGATGTTGTGGTGTCATTTTTGGTAGGACACTGTCTTAAAGCAGAATTGCACCTCTTTAATTAAAAACTTGTTAGATTTCCAAGTAAAATCTGAACTAGTTGTTTCAGTGATTCACATTGCTACTATTATATTGTGAATTGCATTCAGCAATTACTCACATCCTTTAAATGCAAAACATTTGAAGGTCTTAAGCAATCATTTTGAATAGATGCTAGAAGTAATCTAAATTTAGCCACCATCTTTTTACATTGGGCTCAATTTTCATCTGAACAGTTTCATTTCAGTTAGTTTGCATCAGTGATTTTTATTTCTATGAATTAATGGCATTTAAATTTTTGTTTTAGGTAATACTGAATGCTGTCATTAACCGATGTTTCTCACCCGATAAGTCTGTAAGTTTATACAATCTTGGATTTTTAATTTTTGAAAATTTCTTAGACTTTGCTTCATGTAAATTATTTTGAACATTTATCATTTGTTTATTATTGTTACGGTAAAGTTTGTTGTACTAAAACTCCGTAGTACTATTACAATTTTGAAGTATTTCTTTTTTTTTTTTATGTAATTAGAAATTATTTCAATAGAAATTTTCTACTAAAAAATTAAAAAAAAAAAAAAAATCATTACATTTAAGATTTAGAGAGAATGCTGGTGGATTTTATATTCTGAAGAAAATACAAGATAGGGACCAAAAAAAAGTTGATTTTCTTTTTTTAAACTTGCTTGATTTTGTTGTCCAGTAGTTTTGTTATTTTTTCTTGCACTGTTTGTGTTCTGATACGTTAACTATAGTTCAGCTGCTAACATCCGAGTTGACGCCACCTTCACTGGAGCATCCAAACGCTCCAGTTGATACTCAAAATGGCCGACACTATCATTGGATTATGTATTTTGGTTATTTTCAGTTTTAATAAAAATTTAGAAAGGCAAGGAGAATGATGAATGATTGATATAAGCAGTAGGCTGTGCAAAAATTATTTATTGGACAAGTTTAGGTAAGTACACAGAGAATCCCACACAACAGAATCAAACAGCGAATCTAGAAAAGGGCCCTCTCTTCAGAATCACAACCACCACCATATAAATACATGCTGTGTGTGCATCGCCATCTTGGTTGACAGGATCAATCTGTTCTCTCAACGATTGATGTAGTTGACAGCCGACTGCAACCGAGTTGATTTCAGCCAGCATTTCCAACGTCCAGTTGATGAACAACTGTGCACATCCGAACATTACAACTGTTTCACTGAAATCAGAAATGATTTCTTTTGAATTTCTTCTTGCCATCTTCAAGCTGGCTCTGTTTTGTTTTCATTTATGTTTTGCATTCCGCAATTGCTTTTTTAATCTTTTTGAAATAATGATTTAAATAATTTACTTGCTTCATCTGTTGGCAGTAATTTTGTCAAGAACCAGTATTCAAACTGTAGAATCTGTAGAAAGTGCCGTGCAGTATATTTCATAAATGGGATATTTTTCAGATGAACAAAATGCTTTGTAGCTTGCATAAAGGAGCTAAGTTGTACAGTATTTAGATGTATTTATCTAAAGATACAGAAAGATATAAAAAAGTGGTAACACTGGAAATAACTCATTTTGCTGCCATACAGAAGGATATTTCAAAGTGGCTGTATAAAAATTAACTATGGCGAGGCTCTGTTGATCCTTCAGTCAAATGACTTTTTTTTTTTTTTTTTTTTTGCATTAGTTAAGAAGATAATCTTATATTTGTCTGTATTGTGTCAATTCTTAATAAAGATATTGTACTATGTCTGTCGATCTTTCTTTTCCAGAATATAATATCCTCATGCAAAAACCCATATCAACTGCGTCAAAGTGAAAAAATAACAAACAAAAACAAAAAGTCTTTCAATTCGGCAATATGGACATGTATGTTGAGGATTTTCTATTTCATTAGTCTCTAACATGAAATATGAGTTTGAAATATATTTGCTGGTTATTAATATCCCATGAGTCTATTTGATTCATCCTGCTGAGACAAATAGAAAATCCTGTCAGTTTCTTACATTATCTTAAAAAGTTTTAGACACAACTTGAAGAAACTTAACCTTTTTTTTTTTTTTTTTTGGCGCAGCTTATCAGTTATCAGTTTACTGATATTGTTGAGTATTAGTTCTGCTAGTGTCTAGTGCTGTTCATAACTTGTTTTCCTTTTTATATGAGCGCATTGTCAGTCACCACTAGCTTTTTGTCACCTGTAATTTGCCTAGCTGTCGTAAAGCCTATTCTACAATGCACAATATTATAACTGATTTTTATACAGTAAAGGGTACTTTGTATCAGCATTCATGCTTGCTTTCAAAAAAAAAAAAAAAAATCCCAAGAGATTCATTTTTACATTCAGTCTGTATTACAAAGCATTTTTGTTGTTGTTTTTTTTTTGTTGTTTGTTTGTTTTTTTGTTGTTGTTTTTTTTTTTTGTTTTTTTCAATTATAGACTGTCTATTACTGACTATGTAAGTAAGAAACTCGATAAGAAATATTATAAATCAAGCAAATCTAATATAGTCCTCATATGTGTTATGCCATTCATAGCCACTACATGAGCTTTTACTGGCTTATCAGTTGTACATCCTGACAACTTATTCTTCTTTCTTATCTTCAGGTTCCTTAATGCTATTTAGCCAGTTAGGAAGGGTAATCATTTTTCCTAATCTCAGGGGCTTATAATTGAGTTATGAACATTTTGTTTTAATTTCTTTAGGATTATCAATGGTTTCAGCTGTGCTATTATCTGTGTCGGTATCAAATTTGGCCCCAGAAAATTTCTTGTCTTACTGTGCTCCATTATTTCTTACTATAAAACTATGTTTAATAAGACAAACGGCGATATATGTAGAGAGTATTATTGGAGAGACGTTAGCCTGTAATATTTTTACAATTGTTTCATTAATCATTTGAAAAAGAGCAAGAGAAAGGTAAACTGAAATAGGAAATTTGTTGGGAAATAGTATTGTTATAAACTTTTTTGTAGTAGTAAAAAATGTTAGGTTTACTTATTAATATAAATTTCTTTGACGCTTTTTTTTACTTGCCTTTGATTCACCTTCCCATCCTATGAGCTTTGTTTCACAGATTTCCATAAAAACCACACAACATTAGTGTGAGATTTGAGAGCACAACATGTTTAATTGCATATAGGTAAATTCCATTGTGGGAATCTCATTTTTTTCATCCCCCAAAGACGATCAAGCTTTAAAAATGTCTTGATAAAAGCCACCTGAACTCAATTCTTTATAAAAGAAATTTGTTTTTCTAATTAAAAACTTGAACATTATTTTTTAATTAGATTGTGACTTAATTCCTTGATGGACCTGTGGTTTCACCTGGGATTTCTCCTCAGATGCAGGTCGCAGAGATGCTTCCAACAGTCCCTGTCCTGTGCCTTCCTCCTCCAGGTTCTTCCCAACATCTTGACCAAAGGATCCTCCATCTCATCGGTGGTCTTCCACGTTTTCTCTTTGTTCTAGGTATCTAGTTGGTGATCCTGTATGTCCATCTATCATCCCTTAATCTCGCCACATGTCCAGCCCATCTTCTCTTATTGTCATATATCTGCTGGACAACATCTTCCAAGCCAGTTCTTCCACGTAAATCCGAATTTTGACTTGATCCAGTTTGCTCACACCACAAATTTTTCGCTCCATGGCATGCTAGGTCACCCTGAGGCCTTCTTCTTCTCTCTTTGTTGTGTTCCAGGTCTCAGAACCATACAACAATGATGGTAGTATATTGCTGTTAAAAATATTTGCTCTAGTTTTTACGTCAAGCCTTTGATCTGTGATGGAAGTTCTGAGACGGTTGTAAGACAACCAGGCTGATCTTTTTCTTTGAGCCAATTCTGCTGAGAGATCGTTTGTCATTGTGATGATTGTGACTTTATCGAGATAAGAAATCAGTTAAATATCAGAACAGACATTATAAAAAAGATAGATGAGAGAAGACTAAGATGGTTCGGACACGTGACAAGAATGGGAGACAAAAGATTACCTAGGGCACTGATGGACTGGCAACCAGAAGGTAGAAACAGAAGGGGAAGACCTAAAAAGCGTTGGAGAGATAACTTGAGGGAAAACCTGGAAAGATATGGACTGACAACAGGATGCAGAGGACAGAAACAAATGGCGAGACATTATGAGGAGGACTTTCAATTGAGGAAAACCTCAGAAATGGGGAAAATCCTATAAAGAAGAAGAAGATGATTGTGACTTAAGAAAGGATTAAATGACAGCTATAAATTGTTGTATATTTACAGATTCTCATATGCAGAACAAATGTGTAAAGATGTGAACATGTAAAATTAAGCTTCTAAATTACAGTTATCATCTTGAAAAAATGTTAATTAAAATGTTTTTGTTTTTCTTGTTTTTTTATAGTTGCTGGGGACAGCCATTAATTGTCTAAGTAGTTTAGCAGATACCAGTAACGCCATAAAAATACTAAATGCTGGGTTTGGCCTATTAGAACTATTGAAATTACAGTTTTTCTGTGATGTAGTAAGTTATTTAATTTATTATGAAGTTTATTTTATGATGTGTTGTATAACACAATGATTAAAAAGAAACCCTTACACTAAATCACCTGAGTTTAGTTTGCTATTTTTATTCTTAATTTTCTGAATATATGTATGTGTGTGTGTGTACATATATATACACACACACACACACACACACAAGTTTATAGACGCGCTTCATATCCAAATCTATTCAATAAAAACAATAGTAAAACCCAAAGAAAGTTGATTGAAAATACTTAATATCCAGAAATATAAAATATTCTGTACACATATTTAAGTCATAGATAACTAACTGTATTAGTCCAATATATCCCACTTCTCCTTCAGAACCAAACTATCTGTATTAGTTTCATTTAAAATGAATTTATTAATTTGTTAATATATAATTGGAAAAATTCTGCTATGGTGCTTCGGCCCATTTTCAGGTCTTGGCCTCCCCAATCTTTTTCCTCCAGTCTTCTCTATTGGATGTGATTGTCTTCCAGTTCCAAATAAGGATTAGGTCGGCAGCATTCTTCCATACTTCATTTTCCATCGATTTTGAGGTTTACCCTTGAGTCTTCTTCCTCCAAAGTTCATTCCTTTTTTGGGGAATACAGCACAGATCATCCGAATAATATGGCCGGTCCATTGTAATCTCTTGAGCCAAATTACTACAGAAAGTGGCACATCCATAAATAAATTATTGAGTTCCTTATTATATCTTGGCCTCCAAATACCATCTTTTTTGGGGGACCCAAAACTTTTTCTAAGAATTTTCCTCTCAAATCAGTCCATCATTTTAGCAGGTTTTTTCAAGTCTCACACCCACAGATCAGGGTGCTCCTTATTAGTGAGCATAACACAGGCCCTACAATTGATATTACGACATTTTATCAAGGAAATAATAGCATAGTTCATCGTTTATATCAATAATACATATATTCCAAAGGTACATAAAGTTATGAACAACCTCAACATTGTCTTCCAATAATGACAGAAGGATTTGTATTTCTTCTTTTTCTTGATTGTAGGAGGACTTTGATTTTTTGTTCATTAATAATAAGACCAACTTTAACTTTACCTGCTGAATCAAAAGCTTCCTAAGTTCCTAATATCAAATTGGAATCTGAATGGCCTTGTATATAAGAGTGAATGGAGTGGCGTGATGTCTAGTTTTTGAATGGTATATTCTAAAATTAAATAATAGGGGTTGCCTTGTTTTAATCCCTGGTTAGCAGTGAAAAAGCTTCCAAGATCATCTTGTACTTTCACACAGGAAAGAGTATTCTTCATAGTCGTAGTAAAAAACTCATAATATGATCATTTCTCTATCAACAGAATCATAAGCTTTTTGAACATCTATGAATAACTGATAAATGTCAATATTGTCTTCCCAACATTTCTCGAAAATCTTTTGAACAGTGAAAAGTTGATCAGCTGTAGATCTACCCTTTCACCAACTTGGTATTCCCCAATAATATCTTCAGTAAACGGATCAAGTCGGGTACTTAAGATTTGACTGAAAATTTTATATGAAGTACAAAATAGAGAAATACCCCTGTAATTATTACGAGAGTTTCTCCCCTTTTTATGTACAGGGTGTTTCGGAAATAGTAGACAAAGCAGAGATATGGGTTCCTAAGATCATTTTGAGTCGAAAATGTTCTATGACATTTTGTTGTACGGGCCATAGTTTTAGAGTAAGGAAATGAATGCTTTGGGAATGGTCTTAGTTCACATTAGGAAGTGTAAGTAAATAAGGTAAAGGTTTATTACAAAAAGCAATCCGGATAGCAAATGTCATGACTGAAAACGGGTATGATAATTAAAGAAAATGCTGAAAATGGCCAGAACTTGAGCTTTCTTTTATTAGGGGCCATTGGAACCCGTATTTCTTCGCTTTATCTACCATTCCGAAACACCCTGTATATATAAATTGGATACAATATGAACAGCTTAAGTATGAAATTCTAATTTTCTTATTTGAGAATAATATTACAATTAAAAGAGGCGTGATGTTTGGAGGTAATGGACCTTATGGACAACAAGACCAATTCTGCATCTGATTAAAAATCCACATTTGCATTAATTTTCTATATTATTAAGATTTAGCTGTTCCTGTAAAAGAGAATTGAAGTGAGTTGCAGCTTTTCATTAGTGAGACATGAGTTAATGTAGAACAATTTTATAGAATATGGTGTTGAGCAAACCAAATTGTGAAAGTGATTTGCTGAAATGCAGACTTCATGTTATTCTTTAGTATATTCAATTGCATTATTATTCTTTGTTATCATGTTGCATTTTTGATTACTTATGTTTTAAATATGTTTTTCTTTATATATGCATCTGAAGACGAGAAAATAATCTCGAAACATGTTATGTGAAGATATATTTTTGTTTATGAAGACATGTATGTTATGGTCTCTTTTGTATTTATACAGTCTACACACAATGTATAACTTTAATGCATTATTATCAACTTAAAATATACTTTGATTAACCTGGATATTATTTTTTTTTCTTTTGAAAGCTTACAATTTAGATGACATTTGTGTTGAGTTGCAACTTATTATTTGATTTTATTTCTTGGTTCTATAAACCAGAAAATTTGTTTGTTTTCATTAAACAGTAAATTAATTAAAAGTTACTTAATATTGTCTAAAGATAATATTTTTTTTTTCAATATTGCTCAAAACTAAATATATAATTTTTTTTAATGCAAAAAGAAAAAGAAACAGCTAATTTAATAGCTTGGTTCCTTGATCTCTGAAATTTCATGTGTAGTTGAAAAATCAAGAAATTGAAGAATCTGCAATGCATGGATTCTATGTCATGATTGTTGTGATAAGAAAATCTATCAAATTATATTTGTAACCTTATTACTAAAAGTTCTTACTCATGTTTACTACCTACAATTGGATGGTTTTATGCATCATTTGACCCAGTGTCAAAATTCGATTTTGAGATATTCGCATAAATGCAAAAGCTTATGTATTACTTCACATTTTTTATGGAATGAAGAATGTTATAATATATCAAAATGAAGTTACTTTCACAGGACAATTCTGATCATTATCAAAATTAATAATATCCTTCAAAGGTTGTTAGTAACATGATGCAAATCTTATTTATTACAATTAGTCGATTGGCGTTTATTCAAAATTAATTTCCTGCAGAATTACGTTGAGATAGCAAGCAGGAACAATTTTTTATAAAGAGTTTTCACCTTTTGCTAGTATATAGCTACCCACACACGTAGGGGTTTTTTGGGAGTTTTGACTCTGAAGACCAAGTCGGAAGGATGAATCACTTACGTTAAGCTGAGTCGGGGAGGTGGTAAGTGGGGGAGGAGATTTCGCAGGTAGTTGGCAATCGACCTGTCACAGTTCCTATGCTTGATGCACGGCTTAACATAAAGATTCTCAATAACGATAAGTTCCTTTAAGGATTTCATTTCGAACTTGCCTAGACTAACTTTCGAACATGAAATGACAAATAATTGTAGTTTCTGACAAATTGATTATGTAATTCGCTTTATAGTGACAGTAGCACTAAATTTATAAGTATATTTTGAACTTTTGTAGACATTATATATTTGATAATTGTAAACACAGTTACAAGAAATAGTAAAAAAAAATCTTAATTAAAGTGAAAAGTAAATTCTAGAATTATAAATATAGTCAACCAGAGGATTTATATTTATTATTAGGCAATTTCTAATGAGATTTTTTTTTAAATTGATATTTTAGAAAATTTCGGCAATTTTCTAGATTTACTTTATTTATCACATCCGGTAGAAATTTATATGGGTGGCATAATTATTAAAAATGTTTGTTATAAAGTTGCATATATCTCGAAGATTATGGTTGTATTCGAATTTGTATTGTTCATGTAATATAATTGAAAATAAGTCTATTATTAAATTGTATAAAAAGTTCGAAGTAAGTATTTTATTATTCATAAAGAATTCCCTTGTTATTTTATTACTTGAAATATTTTTAGAATATATTACTAATTTTAAGATTTTTTTTTTTTTTTGTTTCATAAAATATTTATACTATTTACATTTTCCATTATTTGTATTAGATCAGATAGCATTTTCATAATTGAATAAGAATCAAAAAAAAGAAAACTAAGTTATTATTTTATAATTTATTGGTATAATATTTTTATAATTTTTTTTCAAGAAATTGTATTTAATTTTTGTTGCATCATTTAAAATAATACCAAAATATTAGTCTTTGAATGATATTATAATTTGTTCATTTTTTAAATTTATGTAAATATTTGTTATGGAAACACAGTTTCCATAGAGCTCTGTGCTCCGCAAAGGATAACTTTCAGTCTGGTTGGAAGTCCGAAATCCACCCTCATTTGGGAGATCGTAACGGCTAGCAGCCCAGGGATTCCCTGCTTAACGTAGAGTTGTGAAACGCCGCGGAAATAAACCACTAACCCGGGGGATAACTCTTTTATGGTTAAGCGGTGACGAAAGATTTGTTCCCCAGGGGGTAAGTACTTGAAGGAGAGACGAGTCTCCCTTAGAGGTCAAAGATCCCTCGATCCGTAAGAGAAGACCCCTACGTGTGTGGGTAGCTAATGGATCAATAATCTAAAAAAATCTATTTTGGTGCTTGGTCAAATGCATAACACCATCCAATCGGTGTATGATGCAGTGTTTGAATAATTAATGTTAATCATAAAAAAAAATTATTTTATTTTATTTTATTTAAGTAACAGTTTGTTTTGTACTTTAGGATGAATTTCATGACAGCTTAAGCAATCTAAAAAAAATTTTGGAAAAGGGAGGCGGAAGGTAATACTTTTTCCTTTTCTAAAGCAAATGATTACTGAATAGAAATTTTATTTATTTTTTTTTATTTTTTTGCTGTAACAAATTATTTTCAAAATGTTTTAATCTGTGCAAAAGTCAATCCTACAACAAGTTACATTAACGTAAAGAAGCATTAAAATTCTTAATAAAGGCATCTTTCATAAAATTTGTAAGCAATTACTCCTAGAAATCTTTTTAAATAACATTCTTTTAATATCCACAATATTTCATCCTTCTTTTCAAAGGACTTCCTCAGGTGGTTATAGAGGACAAGAAGACAAAGCTATTCTTTTTCCTCGACATAACATAAGGGTGAATAATTATGCTGGTGAATAAGATAGTTTTCAATTGTTAACATGTATAAGAAAATGGTTTTAGTTCTTATTTTGTAACCCTTATGTTACATAGAGGAAAAAGAATAGTTTTCTTGTTTTCTATAACCATCTGAGAAGTCCTTCGAAAAGAAGGATGAAATATTGTGGATATTAAAAGAATGTTATTTAAAAGGATTTCTAGGAGCATTAAAATTACTAATTTTGCTAATTTAAATTTAACAACTTGCTAATGGTTTTCCTGTGCAATTGAGCTTTCTTTATAGATACAGTTTATCTGTGTGTTTTTTTTGTTTTTGTTTGAAAAGACAAAGTACAAGGCTTGAATGAATATTTTTACGTGCACTGTGTATCGTTAAAATCATTACTGAAGCTGTACACCTGATTATAGCAAAAAAACTTTATACTTAAAGAGATATACACAAGAAAGTTCCAGAACGACTTTACAACTATACTAGTCATTCTTGATAACTTGATAAGGCTGCCTCTCATCAGCGGAGCTAGTCGTTTCTTGTGTATATCTCTTTTATGTATAAAGTTTTTTGCTATAATCAGATGTACGGCTTCAGTAATGATTTTAACAAAGTACAGTCAAACTCGGCTATATCAGGATCTTTCAGATCCAAGATCTCGAAAATTGCAATCTGCCCGAGCTTTTTTTACTTCGCGATGTCAAATGTCGTATACTTGAACCCTTTTATCGCCCACATGATTCCAAATCAATTTAAAATGGTCATTTCGCGATTACCTACATTATTCAGAGCAATGTGAGAGAATTTTATATTTATAAATATTTATAAATCATTACCTTTTCAACACTTTGATGATGGGTTATATTAACCAAAATCTTCATGTTACTGTTTTCTTACGGTTTGGTGACGCCATCTTGGGATTAGCGGTATTAACCAGTAAGCGGTATTAACCAGTATTAATTACAAGTAGCAAATCGCGAGCAGTTCTCTAAAATCAATCGATTTTCGTACTTTTTGGGCAAAAATATGGCAAATTTTGCAATTTTACAATTATACACCTTTTCCAAAATAGAAGGGGTTCAAGACCAAATTGCGTTATATCCGAATTAGCGATATAAACAACCGTGTTATAGCAGAGTTTGACTGTACAAGGGTTGTTCAATAAGCAATGCAACATATTTTTTTTCTCAAAATAGATTTGAGAAAAAAGTTTTAAATACATCACCTTATTCCTCAATTCTTTAGCTACAAAAAACTATTTTTCAACATAATCTCCGTTCAAGTCTGTGGCCTTAGCCACCGAGATGTGAGAGCTTGTATGCCTTGACGGTACCACTCTACTGGTCTGTGCCTCAGGCAACATCTCACTGTGTCAAGAATGTCCTGATGGTTGCCATATTGCTTCCTGCAGATTGCATTCTTTAGAGGTCCAAATAGGTAGAAGTCCGAAGGTGTGAGATCAGGGCTGTAGAGTGGATGAGGGAGAACAGTCCAGTGAAGTTTTGTGATCTCCTTGCGAGGATACAGACTTAAGTGTGGTCTAGCATTGTCGTGGAGCAGGAGAAGTTTGTTCATGTCTTTGTGGCTATGAACACGCTGGAATCATTTCCTCAGTTTTTTAAAAGTCTTCACATAGGCTTCTGAGTTGATCTTTGCAACATTGCAGGAGTCATAGCTGTGTGCGGCCGTCCAGAGTGTAGGATCAGACAGCTTCCCTTTTCTTTCTTTCGACGACGACAGACTATTCGTCCCAACGACTCAGTGCTTTTATCAACTGCCTGGTCTCTGTAGACATTCTGTAAGTGCGTATGAATATTTGTCATGGTCTCCCGTTCTGCCAAAAGAAATTCAATTACTGCTCTTTGTTTGAAATGCATCTCATTCACAGATGCCATCTTGAACGCTACTACAGTGCTGCTGCACAGCGGAGAATGATGAAACAATTTGAGAAAGTGCAGGAATGTTTGAAGAAAATTTAACGATTTTTCATCAAATATTAGCCAAGAAAAAAATGTGTGCATTAGTTATTGAACAATCCTTTATTTTCTGTACTTCTAAAGTTTGCAAATGAACATAAATTTCTTAAATCCTCTACTTAGTAGGAGATTTATAGTTTATTGGGATCTTTTGAAATATTGCACAATAATATTTTAATTAGAGTTTATTCAATGTTGAATAAAAGTTTCACATGTGCGACGAATATTTTGATTGAGTAAAGTTCTGCCAACACACGACTAAGAAAAAAAACACATCATATTAAAAAGAAAAATGACAGTCGATGTAATTTGAACTTTTATTCATATGCCTCATAATGAGCTTGCTGGATATTATAGGCAAAATAATTATTATTGGTTATACATATGTACAAAATTTTAGCAATTTAAAAACACTCGACTGCTTGCAAAGACATGTTAAAGTTTTGACCGAAATAAATGCATATACAAGAAAAATACAATTAACTGAAACCTTTTTCTTTTCTCTTTTCAGTGTCTGGAAGAAACAGTCAAAGCATATTAAATCTCTTGAGACTGCTAAATGTGAAGCATTAACACTCCTTAAAGAATTGGGTAACAGTTACTATCAAGAAGGAAAATATGAAAAAGCCTTACAATGTTACTCTGCAGCAATAACTAAATGTCCTCCAGTATCCAAACCCAGTGGAATGTCTATAACATTAAAAGAAAAATCTAAAATAACAATAAACTTTTTTGAAAGTGAAAGGTGTATTAATGGACATACTCTTAGTAATTGGTAAGTAATCCACTTGCACCTTTGCTTATCCGTAAGTGTGTTGTATTAATGTTAATGTTAATGGATAGTTCATTAAAGATTATTCTGTTACTTTTTAGCGGCCCCTAGGTTACAGTTTGCCTGTAAAACATAGGGGACCGCTCTTGCTTTTATGCTTGCTGGATGTCACACTCTGTATTGGCCTAATGATTAGAGATATTAGAATGAAGCCTTCACCATTGTGTTCAGCATCGAAAAGTAGGTGACCACGTCCAAAAAATCAGACCTCTAGGACCACTCCCTGACCGGAAGTTGAGGGGTCAAAAGTGGTCGTTTCCGATAAAGAGGAAAACGGTGTTAGACAATTACAATTACAAAATTCTAATTATCGCTATATGAAGTTGTGCACAAACTCAAAAAGAAATTAAAATCTCATGCCCTTTCATAATTACTTCCATTATTCAATGGTCAGCGTGGGTGTTGTGTTCCTGCACTGTAGGCCTACTGGTTAAAAAATAAACAAAGATAACTGAATCCTGGGATACCTGATTATGACTGTTAATTTATAAGAGATTTTAAATAAAGATAAGACATTTCTTTTTGTTAAATTTAAAATAGTCATTTATCAACTTATTAATAGAATGACATTCAGTCATCATTAGTGTTAATTTAAAACAATTTTTTTATTAGATTTATTGCTGTTATCATTACTGTTCCTAATCATTATAATTATAAAAATAATAACTTATTTTCTTAGCTTTTTTATTAATAAAATAGCAATTAGAACCAATAATCACAATTTTTCTTCTTCTTTTTTTTTTTTTTACAACAAGCTTTTCGCAATTATTTTAAATTACATGTTGGTTTGCAGAAAGCTTGTAGAAATGTAAGACTTTGTTAAATGCCTCAAACAAAACAGTCCTAATTCATAGTGTATAGCAAAGCTATTATCTATGGAATGATAGCATCATGAGTGTATTTTCATCAGTCGGTGACTGCCAACTATTTTTCTATTTTTAATTGAGGGGCTCAGTGGAAAAGAGGCACATGCCACCAAATGAAAATTTTGCAGGAAAGCAAGTTACTAATTGCCTGTGGAGAATTGGTATCTACTTGTAAATATTTAAACTTATAGTGAAAGTAGATGGCGATTGAAGATGATGGTTAATAGAATAGATACTAGACGGCAGGATCTACTCAACAATAGCAAAAAATCAAAATCCATATAGAGGTGGCATGTGCCCCTTTTCCACTGGGCCCCTCAATTATGTAATGAAATTTCGAAATTTTAGAACAGAAGGATTTGTGACGTAAATAATTTAAATGTAGTCCTAATGTGACAGTGGAGACTCTGGGGTAATTTCCCACATTGTTAAGAAAGAGATAGATGAGACCTTTCACCTCCTATTGTTCAGGAATTGTCTATCTCTCTTTTTAACAATGTGGGAAATTACCCCAGTCTCCTTTGCAGTTAAACAGTTCAGCTGCAAAAAGAAATGGAAATGATCTATTTACAAAACACTGTTTTTGCAAAGGAATAAATTATAATTTGAAGTTAAAAGTTCTAATAGTATCACAAAAAAAGGAAAATTGATTTTGTTCTTCAGTATATTCCTTATTATTGAAAACAAATATTTAAACTCATTGTAATGCTTATTTACAACTTTATAACAGGCTGCTCAGAGGATTTTTTTCCCCATCAAAAATACAATATTAGATTTATTTATTTTTTGTATAACTTCCTATAGTGAATTTTAAATTAACTTCTAATTAAAATTGGTTTTTGATAAATAAGCATTATCTGTTAATTTTTGTTGGCTATATTTCTCCTTTGTCAGCTGACACTGTTGCTAGTTTCCATTTAGACATTTTTTTTTTTTTTTTTGTATCCTTAAAACTTGGAATTGTGTAAATATTCTTTTCTTATGGCACTACTGTTTTTTCTTTTTTGTCAGGGGATAGCTTAGGCACTACTGTTTGATTATGGAAAGAAAGTGTGAAAATTGCTTCACTGCTTATTACAGAATTGTATCAAGTAGAAAGGGCATTTATTCTAATGAAAGAATGTATTTCTTTCTCTGTACTGGACTTGGGAAAATGCACCCGAATTAATGATCTATAATGTACATGATTAGCTTAAAAACTATTATCGTCATGGTGAAAGTTGGACCCGCAAACACATTATCATTGATTAATTTCTCCAGTATCAATGCCGTAAGCTCCGCAGAAAATATCAATCTCAATTATCAAATAGGAAATATCAAAAATCTCACATACGTCTTCTTGAAATCGACGAGCAACGTTAAGAATAATTTCCCTACTTGATTTTTGAGACCTTTTCCTCGTCGAAATGTTGAATGTGAATCAACGACCGCCATTTTCTCTTACATTTGAATGTGACCGACAGGCCAGGAAAGGAAAATCTATCATCTGCGTTGCATTCTCATCTTTGGCCTTACTGATAAGGATAAGGATATATAGAGGGTCTGCTATTTGCCGTTTGGTCATTCAGACCACATGTTTGGGTCCATTGTGTCCCCTCATAAAACATTGATGACGTCAATGATTATTCTTCAACATAAGGTTGAGTTTCTGTGGTCATAAAGAGTCCTGTAGATTTACAGAAAGACAAAATGACCTTAATATTAAAAGTGGAGATGTTTTCAGTGGTAAGACGAAATCTACCAAAGATCTCCCATCTGTTCCTAGCTAAAGAAGCATAGAATGTGTTCAGGAGTTTCCTGATCCATTCCACATTTCCTCTGGAGGTTTCGGTGTATACCGTCCCTCCTCTGAAGTTTCGTGGAAGCTAGCTTCCTCGTTAGTGCCCTAGATAGGGATGTCTTTGGAGGTCTCTTCTTCAGAGCCCTCCATTGTTACGGGGGAAGCAAACAGTCACCCCGCGGAGAGCCCCCATGCGCAGGGAAGGCCATTTTTTTATTTACTCCAGGATTCGGCCTGGTTTCCTAGAGGCACCGTTGAAGACGCTATAACCCCAGTGCTATCCATCCATCGGCACGGTCCGCTTAACACCTTAGATTGGGGGGGAGTCTGGTTCGGGGTGCAGAGCACTGCTTCACCTCACTCAGTGTCCTCGGACCCCGCGGAGACGAAGATATCCACTATCCACCACCCGTGGACCCGCCAGGTTGCTGACATCCCGAAGCTCCCGGGTACAGTCCAATGACTATTCCCCGGCCTGGGGCCGTACTGATAATAATCATGTACATTATAGATCATTAATTCTATTTTTAAGCCTATTTAAATTGGGTTTTTTTAAGTGATTTTGGAAACCTAATCCATTTCATTCCCAAAATATTTTTGTATCAATCTGTAAATTCACTTGAAAAAAAAACAAAGATGTAAGTAAAAAGCAGTGAGATTATCTTATTACTGGAAACGTTTTTCAAACTAGTTACATTTATTGGTTTCTGGAGTTTACGTAATCTCTGAAGATATGATTGAATCACAAACTTCCATATCGCAGTTGCCTCAGCAATAATTTTGAACTGTTCCAACCACATGATTAGAAAAAGTCACAAAATTGAGTTTTACCAATTAAAAAAAGTTTTCAGTAATCAAAATATCCTTATTGCTATTTATCTTACATTATACTACTGTTAATATGTTAACTAAATTTAATTCATATTCAGAGTTCCTTCAATTATATTTAATGCTTTTTGATCTCATTCTTCTGCTGTTATTTCATCTCTGTACGAAGTGTCATTTGTTTTTGCCTATATTATTAAGAAATGCAAATTGTAATATTTATCTGTATTTTCAGTGATCCGCTTCTAGTAATATTATACAGTAATCGGGCTCAGTGCTACCTCCAGATGAAAAAATTTACAGATGCTATCAAGGATTGTGATCAAGCAATTGCTTTATCTTATAAAGGTATGTACGACTTACAATCCAGTATCAGTGTTTACACTATTCAGTTATAAGAGAAAAACGAAGTGGAGGGCCTTAAATTAGTATTTTTTTTAAAAAAAAGATATATTAATATAGTTTATTAATATATCAAAGAGAATCAAAATAATAGTTACTCTTCTCGGTTTTACATTGCTATACACAACTATTCTTCAGAAAATCTGAAGATCTATTACAAAAGTGATATAAGAGATCTTATGTACGTTTCAAGCATTGTGGGGGTTTGTCATTTTATTGATACCCTTAATACATCTAAGCATTTTATTTGTTGCTGGTATATGAGTTGTATTTTAATCATTTTATATTTTTTGCCGTCCCAGTGTAGTCTAGTGGATTATACTACACAAGAACGATGCGTCATCGCCTGGGTTTGAATCCTGGCATCAGCTTGAATGTTCACTTTCTTTCCTGTTTGTCAGCTTCTTCTTCTCTTTCTCTTCTGCTGTCTATGGCATTGATTGAAAGGTGTGAAAAATTGTCAGAACTGAAAATGGTAAAAACAATTTCACAATTTCTGACCATTGTGGGGTTAGTGCGATAGATCTGCAATGGATGAAAGCACATGTGGGGTGTGCCCACGGTCCTATGCCGAATTAAAATTATTTTGACTTCTGAAGGAAATGGGTTTTTTTTTTTTTTTTCAGGCAAATGATTGTCATAAATCATAAAGAACCCCAATTTTGGAAATAAACTTAAATTTCTCATTTTGCTAATTTTTCAGTTCATTCAAAACAAAGCTCTAAGCTGCCATATAAATTTTATGAATAATTTTCATCACAAATTACAGTAAAACCCTGTTATTAAGCTCCCGCTTATAGCACTATCCCGTTCTTTACGCTCCTTTCATACAGTCCCTGGAATTTTCTATGTAACTCTGTATACTTTTACCCTCTTATAACGCTTCAAATCCCGCTTGTAGCGCCTTTTTTTATATCGGAAATTTTGTATCGAAAAGAAATGTAACACTGTAAAGATTCTTTTCTTTCCCTGGTAGGAGGGAATCTTTGAACTCTTTGAAGTGTGGGTCTGTGATACAGTAAGTTAGTGCAAATTGTCGAAGCGGAAATCCCTTTCTATAAGTGAAAAATTGCAAATTCTCCGTAAGTATGACGAGAATTCTACACTAAGTCAGAAGGATTTCGCATAATCTCTAGGAATTCCCTCATCCAGTCTGAGAACAATAATAAAAAATAAGAATGGAATTACCAATGCAGCGAAGGGTGGTTGCAAACATAAAAAAAGTAAAGTGTGGAAAATATGAAGATGCCGAGGAAATTCTAATTGAATGGATTCATCAGTCCCGTGATGAATCAGTGCCATTAAGTGGCCCAATCATTCAAGAAAAGGCGCGTGAAATAGCAGGCAGTGCACTAAATCTGCTCTGAAAATATATTAGTGTTGCTCCTAGTGGTGTATCAATTTATGTTAATAGTTACTTGAACCGCATTGAAAATGTCATAATTCATAACAGTAGCACACACCCACGGCAAACCACAATCAGATTTTTTTTAATAGGAAATAAGCTCACATTTGCACTATATCTATTGCAGAATCAAGTATCTTTCCTGTAAAATGGTGTCTAAATGTTTCCCCATCTCATAAATCATTTCCCGTCTATAGCGCTATCCCGCTTATAGTTCATGGTCCCTTGACAAGCGTAATAACAGGGTTTTACTATATTTAATTTTTACATTTAATAGAGAAATGATATTGTCATCGCTAAACAAGATTACCCCTACATAATAAAACTTTCATAAGGTTCATAAATTTCTGGCTCCATTTCATTAGATTTTACCAGTGATAATGATTCCCTTTTAAATATTTAGTAGAATCTTTTGCTGCTGCTTATAAACAAAATATCAAATGTACATATCATATACGTTTTTATTTTAATATAATATACATTTGAATTGAAAAAGATGTAAGAAAGTTAGTAATAGTGTTTATCTGTGGCATTCAAAAAGAGGGACAAGTGGTAACTAAAGAGATTATTCTGAATGTTAGTTAGATCCTGTATTATTCAGCAGAAATAAGTCTTATCTGGTCCTTTTACATTTATTCATTTGTGAATGTGGTTTAGATCAAATAAATCATTCTGAATTATAATGGTAGAATTATTATGCTTAGCTTTCAGTTTTCAAAAGATGAAAGAAATATTAAGAGTGGACCAACAGTAGTGATAAACCTTGGATTTAATTTGACAGATGAAACCAGAGCCGCCCAGAGACTTATGGTGGCCCTGGGGCAAGGTTTGGATTTGTGCCCCCCCCCCATCCCGAAAATCAACAACCAAAAAAAAAAAAAGGACAATCCAATACAGCGGGGCCCCGGGGCAATAAAATAAACATTATATGAGATGTTAAAGAGGCCGAGTGGACTAACCCTTCTGAATAACTTTTTGAAATATCAAACACTAAAATACTTGTACAGAAATCTGGACTGCATTTAACTATTTTGGGGATAGCAGTGTGTAGAGTTTAGTCCGTTTAACCAAAAGATGGACCATCAACAAATTAAAATCTTGGGATTTGAAGGTTAGTGCACTCTGTCTCTTTAACGCCTCATATGATGTTTCCATCTTACTTTGTTTTGAGTAATTTGAGCCACAGCACCTCCCTTAGGATATTTTATCAAATATGAACAGTTTATGAACATTTTTTTAATAATAACTATCCCTATATAACCAAATTTGTTTTTGATTTTTCTCTTTACCTAGATAATTCAGATAATTATTCCATTTTCCTGAAATCAGTATTTAGAAGAGCAACAGCCTATATGCATTTGGAAGCTTATCGTTTTATGTTGGCTGATGCTGCTTATTGTAGAATTCTAGAACCAGGAAAACAAGTCCACAGAAATATGTTTAATAAGGTAGGTATATGTTAGTAGAAAATTCCGATGAACTTAGATATACTTTACCTAACAAGTACATTTTTTATTAACTCCTTTTCTTCCTCCCCATCCTAGGCTTATAAAATGTATCGCCAGATGAATGGGAATCAAACCTTTATTAAACGATGCATAATCTGTTTAGAAGGAGAAGGGGAAAAACTGAAACGATGTGCTCAGTGTGATGAAAGTTATTGTTCACGTACTTGCCAGATTCAAGCATGGGAATCGGGCCATAAGACTGAATGTCAAAAGAAAAATTAAAGGATTATTTTCATAATTTCTCAAGCACAAGACTGCACAAATGTATCCATCAGTACATGGAACATTTTTATTTCTTTTAACTTACAAAAAATATGTTAATTGTATTTTTTTATTTTTGATGAATAAATAAAAATGAAGATACATGAATTTAATGCAGTGATTTGAAATATTACATAAAAATTTACATTCTGGTTTTTAAAATGCATATCTGGTACGAATGTCTTCAAGTTTTTTGGACACCTAAAAGAAAAAAAAAAGTAAGGATTAGAAAGTTAAGTAACCATATTAGTAATATTTACAAAAATATACTAGCATTATATATAATTTGGTAAAAATTTTCATTTAATTTGTTTACCTCACTTGGTGTCCTGTCTAAATCTTCAGTTATGCTTTTCTGTTTATTTGGATCAATAGAATTAAACTGTTCACAAAGATCGCCATCAATAACATTCTGTAAATAAACATAATATAAAATGTTATATATTAAAGGTAAATTTATTTTTATTTTTTTCTGTTACTATTAATTCGAATTGCCTTTTGTTTCAGTAAAAACTTCTGAATTTCTTCTACTTGATATGTTTATAAAGATTTTGAACTCTATAAAAAACTCTTACCTTTACTGGGAAATAGTAGGAGCGATAAGATAAATGATCACGGCCACATAATGGTGGATTTTCAGACCTCATATGCATTTCAAGATGCTGGAAAAAGTCATGATCCTAACAAAAAGAAAGAAAATGTTGTTAGTATGCCATGGACATGTAATACAAGATAAAACTGAAGAATTGGAATTACTACTAAAATATATATATATATGGGAATTTGTTTTTTATTTCAATTCAATAAACAAAAGAAATGTTAAACACACTTTAAATTATAAATTTCCCATGGATATTTGAAACTAATCTAGAAAAGGAAGGTAAACTAAAAAAATAAAATCTTAGTAAGTTATTTCAATCATATTTTTTTTGGTATATCAACTACAAAGTATTGAAGTAACAAAAAAAAAAATGAATGGCTTAATACATCTTACTGAACACTATTATCATCTCAAAGATTTTTTTTTTTTTTTTTTTTTTTTTTTTTTATGACAAACCAAATCTTTAAAACTACTAAGGAATCTCCTGGTCGAAAATGTCCTTTTCTTGTAAACATTTACTGCTGTCAATGATGAAGGAAGGGGGAAATGAAAAGGCAAAACTTTTTAAAAGTTGGCTGTATACGACATTTTTGTTTTTATTCAGTTGCAGTCAGAAATTGTTCATTTATTGGCATTGTTACTTGTATACAACAATGTTCCAAAAACAGTTTTCATTT
>JAFIDM010000003.1:16556129-16588697 GCA_023159025.1 Thereuonema tuberculata | reverse complement strand
AAAAAAAAATTGAGAAATGGGCTTAGGCCACTTTCAAAATAAAAGGCTCATATGTAATTACAATTTCAAACTCTGCAGACTACCATCAAATGATTAGTTAACAAATATAGTTTTTGCATAGAAAAACCCAATAGTTTCATGTTATTTATCCACACAAGCATATGTTTAAATAGATCCTGAATGTGTTTCTGGATAAAATACTTTTTATAAATACAACTTAAACGTTTTTACCTTTTGAGATGCTCCGTTAAGGAGGCCCCTATCCCATAATGCCTTGTTTCCTGTGGGATCTTCATCCACCTCATCTGATGTATTTTGAGGTAAACGAATCTAAACAAACAACAAAAAAAAAAAATGTAACCATGAAACTGCAATTTTATCAATTATGAAAATCCACAATTGATAAAACAAACAAAATTTAAATAATTGCTTTTCAGTAAAAAATGTAAACTTCATAAAAATATATCGGAAGCGCAGTGGTGCCTCAAAGTATAAAATAAACAAATTTGGTCTCATCCATTTCATTTCATAAAAATATTTTGGCAGAATTTGAAGTGAAAATTTATATGATTAATGATATTTTGTTTTTAAATCCAAATGTCCCTTTAACCCCTATCTGATTTATAATGACCTGTAATTGGAACCAACAGAAATCCCAAAGATAACTTATACAGAAACAGAACAATACTCATTGCAGAAAGACTGGAAAAAAAGGAAGGTCCAATGTTTCATTTAGAATGTTATTACATCTACAATCGAAATTAGTGATTTGGTATAGATAGTCATAAGATGAAGATGGATGATAATAGTAATCATTGGAGATGGTTAGGCAGAAAGGTGAGAAAAAAACAGGGAAAAATAAATATACAATATATACTGTATGTGATCCCTCCTATTAATTTCTTTTCTAGCTCTACTAGCAAGAAGATTGATCTCCTAGCATCCATCTTATAAACATTGCACCCCTAAATTAATGCCTGAATTTGTTTGTGTTGCCCCCCCCCCCCTTCCTCACACTTCTTTTCAAATTTTCTCCTATCTTTAAAAGCAGGTCCCCAGTTTCACTGAAATTATGCAATTCTCTTCTTAACTAGCTGGGCTCTCAACACTAGTTTATACTTTCCATGGTCTACAATGATTTAAAATAGCATTTCAGTTAGACTTCATATTTATCCTGTGAAAAAAATTCCTACAGAAGCATAATTATGTTTTCTGATCAATTTAAGAAGCGCAACAGCAAAATGATGAAGGATCTAAATGCTACTGTTAAGAAAAGAAATTTCTCATTTCATCTTATATAAGATAAACTACATTACACATTAAATCCAGATTCCTATACATAATAAATTCTAACTGATGAAAAATATATATATATATATATCTAAAGCAGTATTTTTCAACCTGTGGGTCGCGACCTCTAGGGGGAGTCCCGAACTTGCTCGGGGGTCGCGGTCGCAAGCCAGATAAAAGTAAAAAGCATGGGTTATAGGTCCTACACTATAATAGAAATACAACAATTTCAGCGGGAAGGCTATGCCTGTTTATTATTTAATATTTTTTCTAATCTTGGTTCTAAGATCAGTGAGAAATGCTAATTTTAATAGCCAAATAGAGTCACAAAAATAATTCCAAATTCAGATTTAGCATCTTGTAGGTACATTTTAATATATCTACATTGTAATAATATATTAAGTACAAAGACCCAAACTGGTCTATGCTTATTTCCATCAGTATCTATTTCAAAGAGTTTTTCTTCATATTTGTTGGAATTTCAGCCAGCTGAATGCAACTGTCTAAAAATGGATTTAGTATCCATCTGTGACTGTCATAATTGTTTTGAGTTTCTTCCAAAAAATACTCAAAAAGCTGTTGTTTAACACTGCCATGTTTGCAGTGACGTAATTCAATATCTGCGATGAACCGTCTAATGCAAACTTTATTGTGTTTTATTTATCCTATTAAAATGTTTTGTTTTTTTTTTATGTGGAAACTAGTGGCAACCCATGAAATATTCACGGAAGTAAAACAAATTCCACATTTTTGAAATACCGTGAAATTTTTCAAGGAATTCAATCTATTTGTAGCTGAAATTTGTACATTCAATACAAATTCTACTTACAGATTTTGTCATTTATTTTCATCACATTTTCAGCATGATGGTTATAATTTCGTGCTTTTCTTTGTTGAACATTTCTTAATAGTAGATTGATGAATATAAAGAACTGAAAACTTTTAATACTATTTGTCAACATCTAGATTGATGAATTATTTAAAAATTCACCAAATTTTGTTAAAAAAAAAGCAAAATAAAAATTGATTTACCAGTTTCAACAATAACAAATGTCCAACAGCCAATACCAATCCTGCTTCCTGGGCAATACGTGTTTCCCCTACTGTTTAGTAGTGAGAAAACAGCCGAAGCAATGGAATTATGTAAAAACTGGGGTTTTACAAACTCTCTGATAAATTTTGACGCATGAACTTCATGCATTTCAGTGTAAACTTCATTTATGTGTGGAAGAAAATCTGAATACGCTGATAATAATTGTGTAATCGTGCTCCGTCTTGCTGAAGTGGGGCGAATAGTTTGAGCGCCATGTTTACAAATGGACGTGACGTTATGACTGATGTGTTCCAACGCTGCACTGTGATTGGTTATTTCTCTGACTCTGCTTACAAATTTACAAAGTTACAAATATCCGTGCAATTTTTGCCTATTAATAGTATGATATGGTGGGGGTCGCAGACTACTTAGTTATTAGAAAAGGGGGTCACGACTCGAAAAAGGTTGGGAAACACGGATCTAAAGCAAAGAAAATAAGCTAACATGCAAATGCTTAGTTTTTACTTACTATTGAAATGTTGCCAAACTTGTCTGCGCCAGCTACTGTGTCATAATCCAAGAGACAAGCAGCAGTAACCCATCGAGGATTGGTATCATCTGCAAAAATTATCAATTGATTCTCTTGTCTTTTGTATCTTACAAAATTAAAACTTTCTTGAATATCTGCAACATAGATCCGGTGGCCAAGTGTTTGGATGTTCACTATGAAGTTTGGCACATGCTGGAAAATAGAAGAGAAAAAAAAAATTAATAATTTTGAAAGTTTTTTCATGTAGTGAAGTCTCAAGTAATCTGCTTTTGATGCCTTCATACTTACAGAAAGATTTGAAAAATACTGATACAACAATGAATGAAAGATGAGCAATATTAAAACTGTTCAAATGTTGCAGAGGACTGCAAAGTCAAGAACAAGTTTAGATGCAAACAAAATCTGAGTCACAATTGGTCCCAGTAACTAGTTGGCAAGTCCAATTTTAAGAACTGATCTACACAAGCATTGAAAATGCCGCAGTGCTAACGTTCTTACAGAACTGAATGAAATCCCATGTATTTCTATGTAAAGTCAAAGATGCAGTCTACAATGCCTTTGTTGGCGTTACCAATGCCAGCGTTAGCAACACTCAGTCCTTGAGAGTGTATGTTATCCATATTGAATGTCTGGGGGCTGTACTAATGTGGCATTAGCAATGCTTGTGTAGACTACATTTGGAGTTATTAATGCTCTCGTGTAGATTATGAAATTTTTGGGCATTTTCAACATTCGTGTAGACCGCCTTAAATGTGAAGCTGGGTCTAAAAACCCTTACCAGTTAATTCATTTTTATAAATATTCTCACTATTATGAATAAAGTATATCAAAACACTGAAAAACAGTAAATTTCTTCCTACAATTATCTTTCAATTTATAAAAGTTATTATTTTTTTACATATTATTTTGGCTCACCTTTAAACAACAGAAATTCTTGACTAAGTTACAGATTGCATGAGAATTACATTAATCACATTAACATCATAGGGGAATAACCAAATATCTTTAATCAATGTTAGGATAGTTAAAGAAAAATAATGTTTTCATTTTTAACAAAGATGAATTTTCAGTTCTTTATTATTCGTAAAACTTAAGCTATTTATCGTAAACAAATGAATGAAATGTTAGTAAAACATTTAGTAGTAAACAAGTGCAGAAAAGGAATCTGCTTAAAATTTCATTCAGTGCACTGAATAGTTTCTTAAATAATTTAAAGCCTCATTACTTTCGAGACAGCCTTTAAGATATTACACAACCTATTCTCTGACTGATTATAACTTCCATAGTAAGAGTAGAGGTGCTAACTATTAATCTTATTTAAAGTGAAAAAGCCCCGCGAACACCATCCAACTTTCCACCAACTTCGAGTCCGCCAACTTTTTGTCAGCCGTCACACCATCCAACTCGCAAATGAGTCGGCCGTGATAGAAGGAATCCCATAATGCAATGCATTTCCTCCAGCAGATGTGGAAAATCCGAAAAAAATCGAGGTTTTGAAACCTCTCTGATAAATTCTGCCGCATACAGTTACTGCATTTCAGTATAAACTTTATTTATGAATGAAAGAAACTAGCAATACTCTGATATTCATTTGGTAAGCGCTT
Organism: Thereuonema tuberculata; assembly: GCA_023159025.1. Taxonomy (NCBI): domain Eukaryota; kingdom Metazoa; phylum Arthropoda; class Chilopoda; order Scutigeromorpha; family Scutigeridae; genus Thereuonema; species Thereuonema tuberculata. The sequence goes on along the minus strand of JAFIDM010000003.1, from coordinate 16,584,220 downwards.
GTCTTCGACTCGAATCGGTGAACTCGTTTTAGACGCCATTTCTTTCCATGGGCGTGACGTCATGACTGACGTGTTCCAACGCTGCCCTGTGATTGGGTAATTCCGACCGACTTCCCACCAACTTTCCGAGTTGCCCGTGCAGAACCAACTCGAGTCGGCGGACTAAAGTTGGTGGCAAGTTGGTGAAAAACTGGCTCAAGACTGGCTCTACCAACTTGTGACATCAAAATCGGCCGACAAGTTGGTGGAAAGTTGGATGGTGTTCACGGGGCTAAAGTCTTTTTTTTAAAAAAAAAAATACAAGGAATGATAACACACAACAAGTGATCACTGGAGAGAAAGAAAACTATTACAAATTTATCACACAACCAACTCATGGACAGCTGTTAGATAGGTGGTCCTTAAAATATAAGATGTACAGCCATGAAAGAGAAAAACACAAGAAGCTCATTAACTATGAAAAAAAGGGGGCACTACAGAATAGAATGTAATGAGGAACACCAACGATACCATACTATTACTTAGACTGACAGGCTCCAAAGACTTACTTGATGGATGAATAGGTCAGGTTAGACAACACATTCAGAAAATTCTCATATGAGTAACCTAGGAAACAGAAGATATTTGCTCTGCATGAAGATGTAAATGCTTTTGCAAATGGATATAGAAAACTGTTGTGCAGCAGATGAATAAGATGTGGTCAGAAAGGCAACCAGGATTGGCATTTATATAGTGGTAAGTGAAAATGTGAATTCATATGATCATGTTATGGTTTGTAGCAGCAAGAAGTGACTGCAATCATATTTTGAAAGAAACAAAAAAATTATTGCTAAGCTGAAAGAAGATATGCTTATGACTTAAATCAGCATTTTTTTTAAACTCTTACCTTATTCTCACACTTCCTTAATAACTTCTTCTTACCCATATCGTAAATACGCAAATACCGTCCAACACCGACTAGAATACGACCTTGAAATGGGCAAATTGCAGCAGGAACTTCATCAACTGGAGTTTTATGAACAAGTTCTAGCTGAGTGTTGTCTTCAATTAGGCGGTAAGTGTATAAAAAGCCTCCAATAACCTGACGAGGACTTAATTGTAAATCTTTTGCTACCCCAACAATCAAAAACTGGGTGTCTCCTTGATTTGCAAATTTACATAATGATATGCTGCAAAGAAATGAAAGAAAAAGCTATTTAATTTATTGAAAAACACAAAGTTAAACAAAAAAAAAGGGGGAGAAAAACTATTTTTGAAAGGAAATTCCAATGCTCAGTTGTTGTTGTTCATTGAAAATTTTTTGTTCAGATAGTCATATCTTCTCAATTTTTATCATTATAAATAAAACTGACTGTTGCCGTGCTGGCATGGCTGTGCGGTTTAGCCGGTGGGCTTCCGTTGTGGCGATGCGCCAGTACCCGGGTTCGAATCCCGGTGGTGGCATGGCTGTTTCTTTCTTCTTCTGTGTTTCGTCCGTTTCCCACCTGGGACTTACTATCTCAGGGTTATCCTGGACGGGGTATAATTCTCGTCCCCCCCTTTCTTTAATTTCACTAGCCTCGCCCTGACGTTGTCAGGTTGAGCTAGTTACGTGGTCCCTAGTTGGCCAAATTCGATAAAAGGAAGGAAAACTGACTGTTGTTCAATTTGATCAGTTAACTCAATTCAACTACGGTTAAAGTTACACAACAACAAATTAGCAGCAAAGGCCTGAGCTTGAAAAGAAACAACAACAGACATTGTAGGCTAGCTATCTTGTTGTCTACATTGTGAAGACAAAAAGAATCAACACAACGGAAGTAATTGAGTACAAGATAAAGCAATTTTACATCTAAAAAAAAAAAAAGATTTGAAAAAAATAATAACATAAATTTGGAATTCCTACCTAAATGCTGCTTCATTCTGTTCTAATTGTACTTTACTGTGTGTTTTTCCTTCAATAGGATCCAATATTCGAATTTGTGAAGCCCACATACCAGGACCAGCTTTAGGGGCTCCAAATATACTTTCAGGAAGGTTTTCACTGAGGAAAGCTGCAGCCATTTCTGCTGCTAATTCTTCCTCTTCCTCTCCAGCAGCTTCTATCATTTCCTACAAAAAAGTTAAATGAAATAATTAAAATACTTCTAAAAGCAAATTATATCTAAGGCCTGAAACTAAATCACAAAATACAGATAGAACTGTACATGATATATTACATAAAATGTAAGAAAACTAGTTATAAATTACACCAGTTAAAAGTATTTTCACTAAAAGTAAAAAATGATACATTTTTCATTCCTTATCACGAGACTATAGGACTTAAAAAAAAATGAGAAACAAGATTGCATCAACTCAAATTGTTAATACAGAAGCTCTCTTGTCAACATACAATTCTTGCAGCAAATTATTCCGATTAATAGGTTAATGATGTGCTGTTAACAACAAATTCCATTTCTCCAGAAAGGCACACCATACTCACAGAGATTTGAAATAGCTGCAATACATCTCTAAAGCATACTCTACTGTATTTATATCTGAAGATTTCACTGGCTAGTTCATTATTTGAGTATCATCATCTCAGATGATAAAGATTGTATGAGAAACAATGGTGCAAAGAAGTTCCTGAAAAATATTATATTAAATATGGATTCCCCCAACAACAGCTGTAGGTGAACAAGCTGTCAATTTAACTTAAAAGTAGCTGTTAAGTAAGCTTTAATGAATAGATGCCAAAACTGATCTTGAAAATATATATATGAAAAGAGGGAATTGAAAGAATACACATTGAGTTTGGCCTTGGGTTATTAACGACGGGAATCTGGAACAGCTGTTTTGTCCTTGTTAGGACTCATCAACCAGATTTGCCGTCGATGATCAGCCCAGAAATGATGATGCTCAGCCTAGCAGTTAGCAGGCTAATGTTTTTCAATCTGTACTGGTTACAGTAATTTATTATTGTTGTTTGCTTTTGTGAGGTTCCACTTCCGGGAGCGGGAGAGGAATCAATAGGCTTTCGCACTTCTCCTAAGTGATCATCAAGGGTAAATCTGGCTGATGAGTCCTAACAAGGATGAAACAGCTGTCCCCAGATTCCCGTCGATGATAGCCCAAGGCGTGAAAGCAGACTCAATATGTATTCTTTCATGTTACATTCCTGCATGTTAAATTGTCCTAGCCAGATAAATGTCTAGTAAAAAGATATTTTTGACAGGACAAAGTCGTAGCACAACTGTACATTAACTAGACGGTCAATTTATCTTCTACTGGAGCTTTTCAATATTACAAAACAACCTGAATATAATTTTTCATTGCAATAGAGATGAAGAGATTCGACTGTGTATAATTAGCTAGAAAGTAGAAGCTGTATATTATTAGTAGAAAAGTAGGCATGTGTTGAGAAGTTCATCAAAATCACCTAATGCAGAAACTGTTCAGCATGAGAAGCTGATGAATGTATAAAATGGTGCATCTCAAAATTGACAAAAAATATTTGATGTAATGCAGGAGGAATGCTTTTTTGGAGATCTGGCAATGAGAAAGATGACTGATGACTAAAACTGAAGTTAAAAACTATTCACAATAGCGTAACTGAACTGAAATTATAAAGTATAACATTCTTCATTTTCAATTAATAATAATAATATTTTTCTACACTAGCACAACATTTAATCAAGAATCCCTAACAAACATGAAGTCCCAATTTTGAAATACGAATCCAATTATCAAAAGGTTAAAAAAAAAAAAAAGGTTGATTAATAAGGATTTGGAAAATCTTATCAATAGAAAAGATCTTATAATAGTAATTATAAATACAGTTAAAAGAAGATAAATTAAATGTTATTATCTTCAAACCTATCCCTTTGCTTTCAAAAGCCTTCACAATCTAACATGTTGATAAAGAAATTGTCAGTTCTTTAAGAGAAAATGCTGTTCCTTCAACTCAGTATATGACAAATCTTTAGTAAATTTACAATGACAGAAATAGATTCTAGGAATTTAAAGCCAAGTTCTTATAAATAATTATCTAATTTATCCTAAGAAAACAAACAAACTGTCAATAATTGAGTATCGCTAAAAAAAATAAAATTAAAATACTAATACTTAAGAAATCAAAAACATAATAGTTTTTTTGTTTTCTTTTTCTTTATTCTATTTACCTCAGCCATTTGTCGTTTACGTTGTTGTTTTGTACTTTCTGTGTAAGCATTGTGGTCGGTTTCAATGATTATTAAATTTCCACTTTCCTGGTGAATTACAAATTTCCGTGGGGTATATTCCAAAGGATGAGATACTTGATTAAATACAGCTCCCAATTTTTCCAAAGCCAAAATTCTGTTAAAAGAAAAATACTGATTAAAAACTGAATTTTAAAAAATAATAAATGCATGAAAAATTAAAGAAGCAAAACAATAAAAATAAGGGTCAAAAGAAATTAATTTTTGGAATAAATAAATAGACGTAAAAATGTCACAATCAACTGGTTGTATCGCAATTGTTTTATCTTCAATTTATTTTAAATAATCATGCAAAATTATTAAATATCCAACAGTTCAACTGATCAGGTGAGAATAAAAAATAAATAAATAATGATAATTGTAATGAAGCACCAATTGTTCCCAAGCTTATAATGCACAAGCAGGCAAAGAATTTCCATTAATTCGAAAACACACTATTCAGTTCTAGATAATATAGATTAAATGCTTAACAATGCAATGTAAATATTTGGCTCTAATGTTAAGTGACTCCAGATGGAAATCTTGTCAGATCTAGACAGACGATTAAACTCTTAAATCTCAAATCTGATTCATAAGGCTCAAGTTAACATTTCTAGAACATTCTTTTTTACTTCATTTAGATATACTAATAAAAAAAAAAAATATATAATAATAAAAAAATTAAAAAAAAGAATACACAAATGACAATTGGAAAATATACTACTGCGCACCTTTTTTTCATATTGAACTCATTTCACATAACTGGTATATTACTGTTACTCAGTCCAGAAAGATGAGTATCACTAGCCAAGTAATCTTTAAAGATGATCTACACTTTAATCAGTTCTAGTGTGCATCTGAACTCTACAATATCAAGTCTGAAATATTTCGCTACACTGTTATTTTAGTCGACACCTCCAGGAAGCATAAACTTTTAGTGAGATGCCCTTAAAATCAAGCTACAGACTATACTTTTAATTTGTGTAAGCTGCTTTTTCAAATAAGCAACTACAATATTATTTAATATATTAGCTGAATACAGAAACAATAGTAAATGAATGGACTGGATCTCGCTTCATATGTTTGGGAATGAGGCAATCAATTATCTGAAGAGTCAACCTAAAAGAAAGTGCACAGCACAATGGGAATTCTATACCCACTGTGAATTATTGCTATCCCCCATTAGCTTGCCCTAAAGCAGATATTCCTTGGTGATGTTTTCTGTATTCAGAGAAGGAATATTTGATAGAGATGTTTCCCGCAACAGAGCTGACTGCTCTTCAGATTGAAGTGGCTGCTGTTGCTTTTGTCTGATTTATCTGTCTTCCAGAAAACATGTGAATATAGCAGTGATCAGTCCCCAAACGAAAGTGACTTATTGCTGAAATCACACAGTTATATTGTACACTCAAGAAATGACAAGCAAGAATCAGTGGTTAGTCTTGCCCCTGCTAAGTTTTCAAGATCGGCTTTGTCATGTGATGGAATAACTTGAAATTAATTGATTGTGTATTAACTACAGTAATTATCAAGAAGAAAAAAATTAAATCTAAAATTTTAAATAATTAAAAGAAGAATAAAATCAACTAAAAACTATACCTCAAAGTATTTGTAGAAATTGCAACAATGCCTTCAGGACACTGTTCTGATGCGAATCCTGAAGCATATTCAAGGGTTTCATAAGAAAGAGGTGTCAGATGAAACCTATTCTGATAATAATAACTGAGCCATGATCGACTTGACATTGCCAATACCTAAAAGTAAAGAATAAAAACCAATTTTACAAATAGTCATTATTAAAAAGCAAAATTCTCTTGTATCATGTTTCTAGCGAAATACATCAAGTGTGAATTTTGAAATATTTAGCTATCTCACATTTTCATATGTATGGCATGATCAACTGGCAACCTCATTAGAAGTACTGCTATAGCTTTGTATTGGAGGTGAGACAAGTATAAACTTACCAAGTCAGCTTGAGACAGTGATTGTCAGAGGCCAGTGAGTGAAGATCATAATGTGTGACTTTATGATCTTAGAAGATGATGTATTATGTTGTGAATTTGCTCAAACAAGATCCAATAGCAGGATTCAGTTTCTTGGACAGATGTTGGAATATTGATTTGCTTGCAATAGAGATGAACATGAGCAATATGCATACACTAATGCAGGAATCTTGATACCATAAGGTATATTGACAGTGGGTTCCACATCTATTGTAGGACAATCATTAGGAACAATGGATGGCATTGGCACTATGCAAACATGCAAAAGGTGATGTGTTTTTCAAGAGAACTGTGACTAGAGATAATAGATGGCATCACCACTTTGAAACAGGAAAAACTGTTGGCTGCTGGAAAAGTTATACTCACAATGTTCTTCGACAATGAGGGATCTTTATTTCTGGATTTCAAGTAGGAGGATAAAACCATCCACATATGTTGCTTACACTAGAACACTGCAAACCTGTGGAAAAAAATCAACAACAAACTTCCAGGAAAATTCATCTCTGGCATTATCCAGCTGCACAACAAAGCCATCCACATGTGGCCCACACGATTCAGAAATAATAGAAAAGTGCTGCAACATCCTCACTATACCCTGGACCTGTTGCCTTGTGATTTCCATGTTTTCAGACTATTGTGAAAGGCTTTTAAAAAGTGTGGAGATTTGAATCGGATGCAGAGGTGACTCAGGACGTAATGAATTGGTTTCAGGAACAGCCAAAGTTTTCTGCACAACGTATCATTTGGCTTATGGAACAATGGAATTGATGTCTCAATATCCCCAAGGGAATTTATTCTGATTCTTGTAATGTATGTAAACAGGTTTCAGCGTGCCATATATATCAAAGAACAAATGCTTCTATTATTTTCATACGAATTCATAAGCAGATAGCAAGATTTTAACTATGGTAAACATTAAACAAAGATAAATTGTTAGTGTTTTCATCCCCCCCCTCCACTTAGAAATTTCTTTTTTGCTCGAGGTGATTTTTGATATAACAATGATCTTTCATAAGTAAATCATTTGTTTTAGTATTTTAACTTCACGTGATGTCATTATTATTAAAATATCATTTTTTAAAAGGAGTACAAAAATTTTTACAATATCACAATATAAAATAATATATTCTTACTGAATCACTCCCTTGCATTCTGATCCTAAACAGCTTAACAGGTCTGGATCCTAAATAGCGAGTTCTTGTGTCAGAAAGATCACCAGTAACTTGATCCAAAACAGTTCTTAACAAAACACCATTCTAAGGAAATAAAATTAGGAAAAGTTTTCAATTTGTAATTACTGAAAAATATTTTGTAAATGTTAAGAAAAATTTCCTGTAATTTAAAAAATTAATTTAATTAGAAAAGGACTAATTCTAATTGCTTCTGATTACATAATGATTATTTTATCTCACTCTAAGTTTAATAATTAAGCTAAATTACACTTAATTTAGTCAATCGTTTACAATCATTTTTAAATATTTACCTGTAATCCAATATTTAAGTGAAGCATTCCTTGATTTCCACCTTCTCCGTCCTGACTTTCTGAACCACCCATTTCAACTATACAAAGGGACTCGGCTGGAGCTGGAAGCGCTTGCATACTCAAAGGTGACAAACAATCCTAATTTAAAATTAATGAACGGGATTAGTAATCTTAATAGCTTTTCATACAGGCAACATTAATCAAAAATTAATTACTGACTAATAAATTCCTAATAAATAAATTTCAGCATTTGTGGTAATGCACTTAGATATTTTCGTGTAAATACAGTCATGTGCTAAATTAAGTGGATAAGAGAGCGTTTCTCATCTTTTTAAAAAGTACAATGAATTTAGAAGTGTAAACTTTGAAATAGAATGTAAGCTAACATTTACATAAATAATCAAATGAGAAAAAGAGAAAAAAAATTAACACATCATATGCAAACATGGAATCTTGATGTCATTTGGCTATTATTCATTGTGGTGTGTGGGTACACTGCAAAGATTGCTGTACTGTTGCTTTATTATGACAATGTTTAGACCAACTGCAGAGGGACTGTTAGGATAGCAGCAAACCAGATGTAAAATGTGTTGACCAGAGTTATGAATACAATCAAAAGCATCGTTTCAACATTATGGAAACAATTCCAAAGGATAGGAAGAGTGTCTTGAAAAGCTGACTAATGTCATCTAAATGATACAACTTATTCTAGTCCTTACTGCCAAGAGATATTCTCATGTTATCAGAATGTCAAATCTTACTGGAGCCTCTGGCAGCCACAACACAGACTGTTTCATAATCTACTAGGTCTCAAAAGATTCATCAGAGATTCCTTTATTCAAGAAGACCCATAGTCTATATTCCACTGACAAGAGCTCAAAGAAGAAACTGTCTAGAGTGGAATCACCAAGATACCTAAGACCAATAGTTTGAAGTTCTCTTTTCTGGTCCGTCTAGAGTGACCTACAGATTTAATTCCTACCTGTACTGATCTGGAGAGAACCTGGAACACAATACCACTCATCTAATAATTGGGAAAAGGATCATCATTGCAGAGGCCGTATGGTTAGACGTTGCATAATGTTAGATGGTCGCATATGATCTCCATGTTTTCGATACTGGGTCTCTTATTGTTTAAAAGTACAAAGAAATAAAATCCTGAAGCCCTATGGTTTCCCTTTTATGGGTTACAGTTGGTCGAGAATTTGCTTTAATCAATGATAATGCCTGTCCACATAGAGCTAATAGTGTCACTGTAAAGTCACTTCCAAATATGCTACATCCCATAGAGATATCGTAGCAATTTTCAAAATCAAATGGATACTAATGACTTCTTGACAATGCTTTACCACTTACAGCTACCATTTACTGCATTACCAAATGTATTCCTCCTTCCTAAGAATTTTTATTTCAGTAATTCTTTTCCTTTAATTAGAAATAATAAAATGAAGTTTCCAGCAAAGATTATTACCCAGTGAGATTAGTTTCCAATAATGTTGCAGTCATCAGTATTAGAAGACTGAGTTAATGACACATTTCTACCAATGTGAAAGAATAGACAGGTGAATCAAACTATTTTTAAGATATACTATGACATCTCACCTTAAACTTACAACTTAAATATAGTAAATAGCTTCTTTCTATTCAATTCAGCAACACTGTCTTGTAAAACCAATTAATTTACAATTTGCAGCCTACACAGTACGTGCATTACTAATAAACTACATATATTTCAAAAAAATTAATTATCTCTTTTTTTTTTGTCAGTTTCTAGATGTTATCAGCTTCTATTTGAGAATAAGCATAAACTCAAAATAAACCAAAAAAAAAATAAAAAAAAATGGAGCTATATGACAATCAACAGGTAACACTTAATCAAAATATAATCAGGTAAAAAAGGGTATTTTCACTTGCTTAGGTAAATTCATTAAAAAATAGATTAACAGTAGAAACAGTCAAATTAGTAGATAGTCTACTGAAATAGACTAAACAAAAATGTAAGAAAAGTTTGAGTAAGACAACATGGCGAAGTGATGTATCCAATGTGTAATTACTTGTTTTTTTTTTTAGGGGAGGTATGATAATGAGCAAGTTTATAAAGATTAACTATATTACAGAAAATGTATATGGCTAAAATGAATATGGCAAAACTTTAACTATCAATTTCAGACGAAACATACGTAGTTATTTTTTGTAGCCAATTCAATTAAAATTATAAAATAGAAAAACCAAAAACACTTACTGATGGATCTAGAGAAATAATTCTAACAGTATTATCAGCAAGACCCACTGCTAGAAACCTTGATCTCTGCTCTCCTACAGGGACACTCGCCAATGCCATGCAAACAACATCTGCTGACATTTCTTTTCGTTCTGTATATTCATTAAGTTGGCCTGTCTGTAATTTGAAATCAAATGATTATTAAAAATTAAAACCAGTCCTTTCACCTCCAAGAAACAAAGACAGACACGAAAGTAAAATGGTTAGAATCAGCTAATAAGTTTCGAAATCTAATTAAATATTAAAAGATAGCTTTAATTTATTAGTCGTAAATAATTTAAAATGTAGAGGTTAGGTCTAAAGTCACAAGAATCGTTTCTTCACAAGCTTTTCTTAAACAACTAATAAAAATAACAGTTTGGATAGAAAGTACATAGCTTTCATCAGAATGTCTGTGGTCTATATTATTATGTAACGTATGTAAACAGATTCTCATTACTTTTCACTGACCTTAATATTCCCTACATTAATCTAAATTTCTTATATGTAGAAAATTTATAATAAGAACAATAATGGTGTTTGAAAGTTAGGTTTAAATTTAAAGTGTTATTACAGGATCCATTTCAAAGTAGACAAGTTCTCCTCCTGTCAAAGCGATGACGACTTGACGTTGGTTAACAGCACATTTAATAATGGTCTTTTTTCCTGGTGTTTTCCATTCGTTAACTCTCTTATCAGCACGAATATGACGAATGCCATCAGGATATATCTATTCAGAAACACAAAATTACTATGTATTAGTTAATAGCTTCACAAAATGATGAATAGTTAAATAACAGAAGATAAATAATTATAACCAATTACTAAGCAAAAAATTCTAATTATGTCCCAACATTTGCATGCCTGCATGAAAAGAATTCATGTATTGTTGGAATTTAATTTCACGTGAATAGTAGTTTTCTTGTATCTCAGCATCACTGTCTTTGAGCTCAATTTATATTCGAATAAATTGGGAGACAGTAAGATAATCTAAAAAGGCCATTATTGTCCTCCAAATGAAAGTTGGCCGGCGGAAGTTTGAACTGCGCAGCCCTTCCGGTAGCTGATCAATTATGTTTTCCTGTCACAATGGACAATGGCGTCTGTTTTCACTGAGAAAGACATGTTGATAACGCCAAATTAAAACTTCTCTCGACTATTTAGCGTTATTTCAATACCAGTTGCTAACATTAAGTATTTATATAAATAAATAAATATATATTATTTATAAATACAATGCTCTTTTGCAAAGTAACAAGCGATTACCATAATGGCGGCGTCCTGTCATAAAATCAGACAGAAGTGCCTGACCAGACTAATCGATCATACATGCGCAGATCTCACAAAAACAGGGCGGCCATCTCTCATTTGGAGGACAATAAGCATTTAACATCACAAGACAATAATTTGAAGTTGTTGATTTGAGATAATAATGCTTTAAAAGGAATCATGAAATCTTTGTCTATAAAGTTATAACAGATGGAGATGAACAAGTTATAATAAAGTTCTCCATCTATTAACTCTAATTTATCAAGAGGATTATCAAGCTGAGTACAACACCCTCAATTTACAATTAATGTTCCAGGTTTCTAAACAACTGAATTTTTATTATTTTGTTAATTTAGATATTAAAAGTGTTAAACATACTTGGACTAATGCTTCATCTCCTAACTGTGAACATGATAATGTTGGTGTTGTGCCCAAAAATCCTGAATCTGTTACTTCTTCTACAGTTTCTCCAATTGACAAGACCAGGGTGGCATTAACGAAAGATACTATGATGTACGCATCGTAATCATCTATTTGAAAATATAAAAAAATCATGTTTATATTAATTAAACAATTACAATATGTTGAAGAAAGCAAAAAGAAAACTGGAGTTCTAAATAGAAACAAATGTAATGATTTACTTGCAAATTCAATAAATGACAGACGACTTTATTTATGCCTTAGCACTATGAAATAATAAGAGTCAAAGTAGGAAAAGAACCTCACATTTGATCTCTACCTTTATTACTTTTTTGATCTTAATCTATTATCCATAATTTGTGAATAACAATAAATACAGCTGAATTGCATTCAAAAACTTCATTCCATCTAATGACTCAATAAATGCTATACTGAGATAATGAATATTAATTTGTTAAAATAATAAAAGCCAATAAAAGTTTCTTTAAGTTAGGAAATCTTGTTGCCAAGGAAAAATAAGGGTTTGGTTTTGAAAACAAGAATGCCTAGGGATTTGAACCTTTTGGCTAGAAGATGCAAAGATTTTTGGAGTTGGGGCAATAATTCAGGCTATCAATTGAAAGACACAAAATAATGGTTGGCAAGGTTTAATTATTTAAAGACATATGTCATCAACTTATGCAAGACTGAATTGTCATTTGAACTAGAACATTCATTAGCAATTTAAATATGAAAGAACCAACACACAAATTAGTAAATATGTCAATGTAAGTAATATACAATAGATGGACAAAGCTGGTTTGGCAATCTTATCACCAGGCCTGAAAGGAAGGAGTCTGCTGGACTCTCAGGAATCTGCAGTTCAAAGGTAAAGGTTCTGAATTGGATATGAAGTCTTATTTCAATAGTATCAAAAAGAGATTTTTTTTTCATTAACTGGTTAAAACATCATTATGAATATGCAAAGTGGAAAAATCAATGAAAAATAACTGAAAAAAAAAAAAAGAAAGAAAGAAAGATGGTGATATGTAACAAAGGACCAACGGAAACTGAATTATCTGGCTGATGCTCAAATGCTAGCAATAAGAACCTTCTGTTACTGAGATCAAAGCTTTTAGCACAGTCATAACAACAACACTATGTAGTTGGATCTAAGCAATTTGAGAAATTATGAACAGTATAACGGTAATTAAGCAACATAAAAAAAAAACACATTATGAAGGATTCTTCTCATATTAATATGTGAATCATCATAAATACAATAACTGAAATAAACAAACACATACCATCCGATTTTTTCTTTACAGTCCATACAGCATTTGGATTACCAGGAAGTTCTGATACAGCCATCTCAGAAACCTACAAAAATAAATCGATTCAATGAACAAGAATGATTTACCAAATTATTTTTCTAATAGTAGTCTTTTTGTAATAGGAGGTAAATTAAATTAAAACCAATTTGTGTTATATATAATTTTACAGTTGATTTAAAGTAATTGTAAATTTAAATACTGGTTTATAAAAAGAAATTGGCTAAATTTATCTTTAAAGCAGATGTATCATTCAACTGAGAATGAAACTGCTGGCAGTTAACACTATAAAAAAAGGAAGAAGAATAACTAAGATATTCAATGGGCAAATCTACTTTATTGTTTTATTTAAAAATTGAACTAATCTTTAAACTTAATGTACTTAAGAAAAATAAACAATTAATTACCTCCAAACCGTGCCGTAAGACCCTTAAAGATGAGCGAGGTCCACGACCACAAGCTACATACAATTGAGGTGTATCTTCATTTGCTAAATCTGCAATCTGACAATACATTATAGGAGATAAGCTTTCTAGTTCATCCACTAAGACCAAATTCTTCAAAGGCCGGGGTGCAAAGAAGAAAGTGTCACCTTCTTCTAGTGGAGTAGCACTGCTAAATTCTGGTTCATCATCATCATCTCCAAGATGAGCTATTTGATACAAATAACTGGAAAGAAAATAAGAAGACAGAATTACTAATGAGTGAATGTTTCTCAATGCAAAACACAACTTACAATAATTTTGACAATAACCAACAATTATACGGGAAGTTTTGTCTTACCAACTGGCAATCTATTCATGTTACAAAAATGATAATTCTGAACATAAAACAAGTTTCAATTCTCAAGGGACTAATTAAAAAGATACACTACGTAAGAATTATATGAAATCTAAATCTAGAATCTTATTATGCTATCTGATTCCAATAGCAATATCTCTATTTAGTTTTAATTAATTAACAGAATCGTAACTATCACAGTCAAAAAAGTAAAGGAGTCTAGTGTCAAAAATTCTTTATTTTTAAAAAAGTATTAAAAACATCTTTACCATAAACCACCCTTTTTTTCCATTATCTCTTTTTCAAAGCACTTAAAATATAGAAGTTCTTTAAACTTTATAAATCCAATAAAGTATTTAGTTATGAACAAGAAGTTCCTCAAAGTTCAACAAATGTAGCCATTTAAAAAAATATGAGTGCTCATACACTTAAATATTTTTGCATTTTTTAAACATTTGTGTCTCTCTACTATTAGTAATTTTGTTTTAATTAATCTATCCCTTTCCTTACCCAGGAATGGGGTCGTGGTGGACAAGGGGGTTTATGTTCCAACGAATGAGAATTGCTGCTCTCAATCATAATTTGATATATCATTTCATAAAAATTAGAAGCCCTAGATAGCCAATAAAAGTTCCATGATATATTGTAAAAAAGTATTCACTGAACCTTTTTACAAACCACTATATCTACACAAATATTACTTTAGCAGTCAGGTCAAATAACCAAAAAAAAAAAATAGTTTTACTTAGTTTAAAAATATCTACTTACTGATTTCCAAATTCTGTTGAAACAAATAAAAACCCTGTTTTCATGACACACATGGCGGAAGCCACTGGTACAGTATCAAAATATTTCAGTTTGATTTCCGTTACCTGAAAAAATACAAAATTATTTAATTATTAAATTTAAATGTCTATGTAATTAAAAAATAAATAAACAGATTATTCTGGAGATTTTGAAAAACTAATTAAAAAGAAATTACACAAAAAATGGATCTAGTGCTTACATATAAAACAAAATATAAGTTTATTTTAAAGTTATTAGAAATATTAATTTTTAATAATAAAGTAAAATCAGTATAACCTATTCACATTTTGAAAATGTTACATTTGCATTTTTGTTGCTCTTGTAAATTTATTTTTAAAAAATGTCTTACACTGCACCTATTATCCATCTTTCCTACTGCATAATTAAAAAAAACATCATCAACACACCATTGATGCATTTTCATTTTGGTTTTAGAGGCAGTGGTGAGAATAGAAAAGGGTGACAGGGATGAGATTAGATGTTAACAGATTACCATCAAAAGGCTACATATTTTTATTAATTACAATTGAAAAGTGCTTTTGTTTTCAGAATTTATTAATATTCTGTGAATAACAATAATGGGAGAAAGGTCACAATAATCAGAAAATGAAATGGTTCATGCCGTATTTACTTGAATATAACTCATCCTCTCCTATATCTCGCTCCCCTGATTTTATTTTATGAAAAATGAAATTAAAAAGTCCCGCATATACCTCGAGCACAAAAAAAAGTTTAAAACTTTAAGAAACAGATAGTGAATGTTGTTATGGCCGTTTCAGATATTTTGGAATTCAGTTGAAGAGAATCAGCATTTCAACTCAAGAATCATCAGCTCATCTACACTGATGATGTTATTTGGATATATGACCTTGACAATGCACACAAGAAAACTGTTCTTGAGATCGGAAGTAGCGATAGCGATTAGAAGATATTTGGTAAGTCATACCCATTTACAGTTTGTTGATCATGGGTGATCTTATGATTCCAAAATGATAAAAAGACAAGCAATAATGAAACTGTCTGTTTCAATTTAATTACAGAAGTATTGTTGCTAAAGATTCAAATACACTCATGTTTGTGACAATTGCAACACCGTGAAGTAACTATCAGAATGGAAGGAAATTTTATTACACACATTACTAATAGTGATACAAACAAATGAATAAGTTTCAGAGCAATGCAACAACACTACTTGCAAAAAATCAGTATGGTGTAAAGCCTCCACGAGCTGCAATAAGAGCATCAAATCAAACAAGCCTTGAATGTGTATTGCCTGCCAGGCTGCTTCTATCTGAGTTCAATGGTATTGGCTGCTGAATGACTATGATGGAACCAGTTGTCAAGTGGCCATATCCCAGACATGCTCAATATCGGACGAGCACGCATGCAAGAAAAGAAGGGGCATCTGCCTTGCTTCAAAGAGAGCCTGGACATTTCTGACATGTGGTCAAGCATTGTCTTGTTGGAATATGGTTCTAGGAGTGTGAGGAAGGAAGGGTACGACTTCAGCCTCCACAACTTCCCTGATGTAGAGGTTGCTGTAGTGCCCAAATTCAAAGCAGCCGAGATCGCCTTTGATACCCAATTGCTCTCCAAACTATCAACCTATCGTTTGTGCAGTATGACGCTGGACAATGCCGACTAGAAGATGTCGCTCACCTTCATATCATCTAATGCATATGCGGCATTCACTGTAATCCTAGCTAAAGCGGGATTCGTCCGAAAACACAACATGGTGTGTTCGTGAGCTCATTGAAGGCTGAGGTGTTGATGGTTCACGCCCAAGGGGAATCCTCCACAAAGGAATGCATACACATAGTCCTCTGCGCAGCAGATGCTGTGGAACTGTGGGACTAGACAATGTCAGACCTGTTGCAGTGTTCCAATGTTGCGCTAACACTCGAGAAGAAGCTGAATGGTCCGTAACTGCCTTGTGGACGAGCTGTCGTCACATTTTGTGGTTCACTTCCGGATTTCCGACTTGTCCTGTTCTCGTCATCCACTGCTTCCATACTTGCATCACTGTCATGGCATTATGCATCGTATGAGCAACAATTTCGCGATATGAAAATCCTACTTCACCAAGCTGATCATTCGGCCCCGTTCAAACTCCGTTGCTTGCTTTGACGTCGACGAGGCATACTGAATTCAGTAAGCATGTGTACAGCTCACTTACGATCAAAATCTACTTGTCTGGATCCACAAAGTCCTCTACTTAATCGCTCTAACACAACAGTTCAGAGGGCGCTCCTGAGTCTAGGCATATGCAATCATTCCCAAATTTTAATCTTGTATATTATACCCTGCTTTACATTTCCTGTAATTTTCACTTCATTTGCATGTTTCCTTCATGGTGTTGAATTTTTCACAAACATGAATGTATATTGTGATGATGGTGAGTGGCCGATTGAATAAATAATGTAAGCAATTATAAATTATGATGAAAACTGAGGTTTTAATTATAAACATGTATTTAATTTTTTCCTGAAAAACTTCAGTTTCCAAAATCCTTATATGTATCTTGCACCACAATTTTTTTTACTTTAATTTTGGGGAAAAATGTGCAAGTTATATTCAAGTAAATGTAGTACTTAGTAACTATTGGAACTGGACAAAAAAAAACATTGAGGGAGCTGTCAACGAATAATTAGTAACTAGTTGATTTGGAGGCAGTAATAGTAACTGCAGTTCCAAAGAACAGTAGAAGGAATGAGAAAATATCACATTTTTAACTGGTTCAATAAATAATTGACTTCTTTGGACAATATCAAAGAAGTTCAATTACAAGAACTTGGGGGCTTTCAAAATGAAACACTGTAATATTAGACTATAAACAACATCAAATAGACTGGGGCAATAGAAGGTGAACCAATCATGAAATATGATGCATGCTTGAGATTAAAATGAGACAGTTTTAGCCTATAATGAAAAAAAATAAAAATAAAATAAAGATATCAACATCATTGGGCCATATAGTGTAAAAAGAAACAAATGGAAGATTACAAAGCAGTTTTATATTGAGGTGAAAAAGATTGTGAAACTTAAATGACTGCAATTTGGAAGATACACATACACTAACTCCATCTTTCAATGAAGTCAATGATCATACGAAATGAAGTCAAGTAAGCTGTTAAGAGTAATAAACTGCAATTGCAGGAATTTGTCACTTAAAGTATGCAGGGAGTGTATAGAACAATGTGCAGACATGAACAAAACAAGAACTAGATTTCTCAGTTAACTAGATACAGTTAAGAGGTCATCAATCAGCAGATGGAGAATGTAAAATCAAAAAAAATCTTCTTGTTTAAAAGAAGTGGAGAAAAGTAATTAAAGCAGGTCCTGAAAGCAAGGATCAGCACCAGGTGAAAGGAATCATGTGACAAATTACTGTTTTGCATTAATAAGACTGTTTATGAGAAGAACAACCAGGTCCTCAAGCACTAAGCTTTCCAAATGAAAGTTTGAAAACCACACAACAGAGAAAATCAACCAAAGAATAAATATCAATATAATGTGTATAAACTATAAAATCATCTTTTTATTTGTAAATTTCAGGATAAATAAATACAAAATGATTTGTGAATGTGACATCATTGGCTACTCTAGTAGCCAAATACATACTACTCTAGTGCTGTTGCCTTGAGTAGATCTCAAAAAAACACTTATTTTTTAAAATTTATTTTCAGAAATCTATATTCAAATGAGAAATTATAGACTGCAAAAAGATTCTACAAATACGAAACATATATTCAATTTCAAATACAAAAGTTTAACCTTTAAAATGGAGATTTTTAGGAGAGAAATCAAAGTATGTTATTTAGAAATGTTTACTAGAAAACTGGTCAATCCTGTAAGTTTGTTCAAAAAATTTCTTTCTTAGTCTCTGCATAACCAGTCCAAATTGCTTCAATGTCCCTATGGAGAAATTCTCATACAGTAGAGTCCCGTAAACTCGGCACTCAATAACCCGGATAACTCCCCCCCCCCAGCAGGGCGGAAAAACCCCCCGCCCTTTAAAAGTAGGCTATTTAATTTTCATAAGGGCTTGGGGTTTTTCCCCCCGGGGGGGGGGGGGGGGGCCCCGAGTTATCCGGATTATCGAGTGCCGAGTTTTCGGGACTCTACTGTAATACCATATGTACTTGTCCATATTACAAAAGAACTTCCACTGCTATTAAAAGATATGTCGTTGCTACATCCAATGAAATTGATACTCCTGTCAAAAGAAGCTGACTTTCTTTTTTAGCCTGATATATGTAAAAGAGGCTTAAAATAGAGCAGGAGAGGGAATCAGTGTAAAATATAAAAAGACAGTCGCAGAAGATCTAAGATGAATAATAACTAATATTAAAATATATTTTTAATAAATTCTCAAAAAAGATAGTTTTAAATAAGGAAAGCTCAGCTATAAATGTTGAATTTTCTGACAATTCAGGACGCTGGCTTTGTTACTGATATCGAAGCTAAACTTGTATTAGACTCATCATCTTAAAAATGGATTTTTAAATCAAAAGTATGGGAATTGGAGGAATTTACAAACTATCATCTGTAAAGACAAAATACAATCGAAAAAATACATAAATAAAGTTTAGTTTAATTAAGCAATCTTACCATATCTTCATCCACTTCAAGTGTTATTTTAAAAATATCACCTTGTTCAGTTTGAGTTAAGAAAAAGAACATTGACTGGAAGAAAAAAAAAAAGAATATTAATTAAATAATCATTAAAACAATAATACTGAAATAAATAAATATATATATTTGTTTTAAACTTTGTCAAATTAAATTACACTTTTATCATGTTGCCACTTTTAGGAAAAACATTTTTTCCCCCAATAATTATGAGAGCGCTCTAGTATTTTCTCCATGGAAAATATGAATTCAGCTTGTCTCTGTTTCCAATTGATGATTACAACTACTTTTAGAAGTCACACATCCGATCCATAAACAATAGTTCAAGAAGCAGAGGGAAGCACAAATAAACATCATGATCAAAAGATAGGACAGTATTTCTATTGCAATTTTATCATCTCTCAGGGTCTGTTTGTCAAAACTCTTAAATAATAGCAAGAATATCAAATTACTGATTCTGCATTAAAAAAAAACAACAGAAATCCTTTCTTGAAATTTCTTTGTTATAGTGAATCAGTGATTGATATGCAATGCTTCACTCGTCACAAATAGTCAAAAATAATTATTTAAATTTGACAGCTATGATTTAATTAGTTTCTTCCTGCAATAATTAACTTATAAAAACTACAAATCAAAATCCACAATTACACAGTAAAGCACAATAATAAAGTAAAAGTATGAAGTCTCCATACATCGAGCTGGAAATTATATACACACTGTCCGGTCTCTTTATTAGGTACACCTATGCTGTGCGCACAAATGCTGTGTCTCATAACAACTTTTCAAGCTGGTGGCGGCAGTGTCATGGTGTGGGGATGTTTTCCTGGCTCATGTTGGGTCCATTGATACATCTGGAGGCTCGTCAGGATGCTAAAGCGTACCTAAACATCGTAGCTGACCAAGTGCAACCGCACATGTTAACAGTTTATCCTCACGTAGATGGCTACTTCCAGCAGGATAATGCACGGGTGCACAAAGCCTGCATCACTATGGGATGGTTTGAGGAACATTACAATGATGTTTCCCTGCTGCAGTGGCCAGCTCAGTCCCCGGATCTCAGCCCAATTGAAAATTTATAAGATGAGCTGAAACGGGCTGTTCATTCCAGGCATACACCTCTTATCAAATCTTCAGGAACTGCATGGTACACAATACCTCAACAAAGTTTTCAGCATCTTGTGGAATCCAGGCCTTGACGAATTCAGGCTGTTTTGAGGGCTAAAGGAGGCCCAACACGCTACTAGGTAGGGGTACCTAATAAAGTGGCCTGACTGTGTATATGAAATTTCTTAAATTCTAACACAATGGAATTATGTAAACTACTCCTTTAATCATTGCATTAAAAACTGATATAGATGTTAACTGTGTACAAAACGAAATTGGTGTTCTGAAGTATAAGAATTTGAAATAATCTAAAATGATGAAGCGCCAGACAAATGGAGTGCAAAGTTTCCACTACAAATACCACTACTAATTTTGTAATTGTTTACTGATATAGCACTGCCAGGACTATATTAATAGTTGGGTTAAGAGGAAAACAGTTCTATGTGAAAGAATTAGATGTAGTTTTATACCATTTTATAGTGACCATCGTTAGTTTTCAAACTGATTGTTAGCTAC
This sequence comes from Thereuonema tuberculata, assembly GCA_023159025.1. Classification (NCBI taxonomy): domain Eukaryota; kingdom Metazoa; phylum Arthropoda; class Chilopoda; order Scutigeromorpha; family Scutigeridae; genus Thereuonema; species Thereuonema tuberculata. Next base: position 16,563,440 of record JAFIDM010000003.1, on the reverse strand, counting down.
GCCTGCCAAAAAAATAAATATGTCCAGGCTGGCCACTCTCCAAACATTTTAAAATTCCCTGACTTTTCCAGGTTTTCGAGGTGAATTGAAAAAAAAATCCAGATGCGGGGCTGGACACGAATTGTACACGATATTGTAGAAACTCTTTTCAATGATTGCCTTAAGATTTAGATAACTCAATTGCACGTTTTTCTCTTTTACTAAATGTTTTCTTTTTAATAATTTCCTCTGTAATAAGTTTACTCCATTAATAGAACAAATTTTACTTTTTATAATTTATGACATAGAAACACCATCGTATTTGTTTATTGCACACTCTTGCGAACTGTTTAGTATCATTAACAATTTAAAATTTTAATTTCTAGATTTTATTTAAATTTTGCTTTCTTTAATAAAATTACTTGAGTTTTTACAACAGATGTAAATTATCATTAAATTAAAGAGAAAATCAAATTACACAGTTTTAACCACTTTGTATTATATTCACATGCATATAATAATTTTTTGAAATATAAACAATTTTGATAACAACAAATAAGATATAGTGTGAGACTGCAAATATCCACACACACACAAATGGGAAAAATAATCTTAGTGAATATATTTTAATAATAGTTGCTTGATAGATATATTGAGTTAAAATACAAAATATTAGAGTAAATAAAGGATATGATTGTAAAATATACGATAATTGGAAAATGTACTACAAAACAGAAATTTTTAAAAATATATATGATATGTCATATGGTATGTCTTATCTTTCTAAAATTTTTTGAACTTTTGTTCAAGAAGAACTTAATAAAGCAATCTTTTATCATTTGCAAATGTCAAGAGTCAATCACTTGAGTTATAAAACTTCATTATAACCAAGGTCTACTGCTGCATTTTTGTCTTTGCATGTCACTCTGGATCTCACTTGTATATGATTTCCAGAAATTTGATATTTTTTCATCTACTGCCCTTTATTCTGATATAAAAATGTGTTGTTATAAACATCCACTACGTTCTAAGCTTGCAATGGCTTATCAGAATGCCATAACTTATCCTTCTATCTTGCACAATGCATGATTTGTCAATGATGAATCTATGAAAGAAATTATTGTGTGGACAGCTTATTTTAATATTTTTTAAGTATAGTTTGAGTATACAGAGGAATACAAAAAAAAAAAATATCTAGCTCTTTCATTTTATCAATATTACCAATCTATATTATTAGAAAAAAAAAACGTTGGCCCATGTGTACATCTGCAACAATTGACGTTTGCAAGTCTGTTGCCAGGCAACAGGAGTATTGTTGCACATTCAACTAAACTGCTAATTTTTTAACGTACAAATGGATTTCAATATTGTATTGCATGTAGTTTTTAGAATTTAAACTTTAACTTATAAATCAATAAATGAAATGCTATTTACCATGACAAATGCGAGGCTTCCAGGGTGAAGCAACGGGCAGTCGTCCAGTATTAATTAATAAAGAATATCTAAAAAAAAAGTATCTAAAATGAAGTGTTTTTATAAAAATTAATTTATTTACCAACCTTTGTTTTATGTGTTGCACTACACACAAAAATCATTCCTCTTTCAGGATCATCCAGATCATTCTGAAAAATAAAGATTATTTGTAATAAAAAAATAAAAGTGCTTTACATAATATAATGATAACAACAGCAATGAAAAGATTCTTAGTAAACCTCAAAGAGAAGTACAAATTTGAACTTTCCATCACAGACGTAAATAAAAATTGTTTCAGTTCAGATAGATCTTTCACCACAGGACTATAAGATTGCTATAATGATGAGCTACAATTTAAGCATCCAGATTGCAGGGAATTAATAAGGGACGAATTGAATAGGTTTTTTAAATTGAATTGAATTTTTAAAGTTAAAAATTCATAATAATTAACAAAAGCCTTGTTTAAATTTCTCAATAATTCTATTACATATATAGTTTGTTTGAACTTTTTCCTTACATTCAAATAAAACTGAAGTTCTGCAAATTTTTATTAGGTTTTCTGTTTACTAATAAATTTGATTGATCAAAGTTTACTACAAGATCAACAATAAAGAATCACTAAATTTTGAATACTTAAAAAATCTGCTGTAATTGGCTTTTACCATAAGCATTAAACACAACGAAATCTAAAAATCAGATCTTTCATGATTGAGAACTCGAGTTCTGAACTTACAAAGATCAAATAAAGACAAAGGCTGAAGTACACTAATAAATTCAAACACAGAAAATTCAGTTTATTATTAATATGGATAAGTATTGTAAAGAAGTGTTAAATGATATAAGCAACAAATCATTGTTGATTCAATAAATGCAATCAGTTAAATAATAACTACCTTTGAATTAAATTGGTTAATTTTCATTTATAGTCTGTTCATTATATCTGTGGAGGCATGGGATCACAGCAAACCAATTGTTATCATTTCCATAATTCACTAGGGTTATTGCTTGGTCGCTTCTGGAAAGTTGTTGTGGTTTGCTCCTATTGTTTACATTGTATTCACCTTCACGCTACAACGTTTTTTATTTATTATTTTTCTTACTTTTTACCTATTGTATATACTTGTTTTTTAATTTATGTATTTTCGATTTTATAAAACGTTTGTTTTTAGGCATGTGCAATTGTAAAAGGAACTATACGGATAACTAATGCTCAGTTGTTCACGGAGCTGTCGTGAGCCTCCATAGATATAGTGAATGGTCTACAATGAACATTTTTTCATTGCTATAAATGTAATAAAAACTAGACAACACAAAAAATAACAAAAGCTCTTACTCTTCTTCGAGGAATAGGACATCTAATGTCAAGCTGATCTCCAAAATTTTTATATGTTATATAATTTTCTGAACAAATCAAAACCCCACTTGGTCCATCACTTCCTCCAGGAACTATAAAATAACAATAACAAAAAAAAATCAATAAACTAATTAACAAAAGTAAAGTGAATAAATATACTGGTAATATACTTCAAGTTAAAAGAATTTTTTTTTTAACTTTTGAATGTTATTCTTGAAAAATCTAAGATCTTTATAATTTGAATAGTGTACAAAATACAACTCTGCTCTTTCAGATAAGAATGAACACTCCTTTCCTGCATTTTTCTAACAGTGTAATTTCACTTTTCCAATAATAAATCTTTGATATTCAGGGTGGGCATAAAAGAATGTGAGGTTTCAAAGACATATTTTTTCTGTATTACTTAACAGATACAGTCTTCACATTTTCAATTGGAAGTGCAACTGTCCAAGTTCATTGTGCATCACTCAAAAATCCCTCAATGAGCACCTTTCGTCACCTGGCACACATACAAGCAGTAGTCTAATTCCTACTAGGCTTGATGAAGCAGGTCTGGTGTGATGGCCTCCACAGCGTGGGTTATTCATTCCTTGATATCACTGATCGATCTGGGCACTGGACACCACGGACTCTCATAGAAAGAAGTCACATGGTACTAGGTCTGGAGATCTTGGCAGCCACCGCAAGAGATCAGCATCTGTAGCAAGTTCAATCCAGCTCTCTAGAAGAACACATTAAGGAGGCATTGCACATCATGATGGAAATGAGTGCAGGGAAGTGCTGTCCTCTTAGAAAATGGAGACATTGTAATCACTATCCAATATTGAAAACAACCAGTTTTCCAACATGTGCTGGTAGGTAGAACCAATTACTGATGCTCTGGCAAAGAAAAAAAGACAAGTACACTTTTACATGCAATACAGCACAAATGATGTTTACCTTAGAGCTTCATGCTGGTACTTAATTATTACATGCGATCGCTCTGTCCCCCAGATACAGATGTTGGGCCTATTGACCTTTCCGCTTCTGGATCACCATTTTCAGAGTTAACACCAAGCGTGCATAAACAGAAACTTGACCATCTGTCTGTCGACACTGCATTCATTACAATTAATCACTAGACAAGAACGATGTTAATGTCTTTGAAACCCCACTATATTATTTTATACCTACCCTGTATGACAGATATATGATTTCTCTATACGGCTAAATAATTTCATTTATAATCAAAGTTTCTCCTCCACTAGATCATTAACCAATTCTTCTCAGGGCTTCATCACTTTGGCATTTGTCTCTTCTATTGTGAATATCCTTAGCAGTAGCTATTGCTGACCAAGAACTTAAAAAGATATGGCATTTCATGGTACAAATCATTCAGATACATTAAGTATTTATAAATTCTTGAAACTTACTTTATTATATCCTCTATCTTCTACTTTAAGCAAGAAACTAAATTTGATAATCATATCTTGTGAATTAACACAAGGACAATATAACCCGAGGTCATAGATCTAACAACATTGATTATGTTCTAGAAGTTTTGTTAATTTAAACAATTTGTTGCTGTTATACTTCCTAATAGCTGCTTTACACACTCTCGAAAACTTGCTCAAAACAAATTAGAAAACTTGTCTGTTTCCTTTTGACGTAAATGTTGCTGCTCTACACTTGCCAATGGCAAATCTATTTTGCTTTTATTGAGATCATGATTGAAATATTGTTAACAAAGCGATAAAGAAGTGCAAGATTAACACTTTAACTCTCTTAATGCTATCACATCTTTAACTTCTTAAAGATATCAGAACAGTTTTAAATTCTTAATCACAGATTTCATCAAAAATATTGCAAAGATATGCGGCAGAAAAGAAAAGACGACTGCTTGAAATGGAAACATCAGAAGTTCTGAACTCAAAATAGAACTGTTTCTTGTACTAGAATAGAAGAGTGAAGGCAGCAGTCTATGCAGACGGCCTTTAACTTTGGATATGTGACTTCCAATACAAAAAATAGAGAATTCAGCAACTGTGCTTATAATATTCATAAAGTTCTTACTTTACAATAAGATTTGAAATATGATGCTTTAGATCACTCAGCCAATCTGATGGAACAATAAATTACAAAGCAGATCATCACAAGATGAACATTAGATTTAATCTAAATATAATGAAAAATGTAAAGACAAGACCAGTAGCTGAGTAGCTAAATTCTTTGTTATTCTTGCAGGAAAAACTGATGATGATTTAAGGATAATAATAATAATGAAAAAAGTCATAGTGAATTCATGGCATGGACTAAAAAGCTCTATAGTGAACTTAAAAATAGTATCCAAGTATAGTTTACAACAAAATGGGAACAAAAGAAAATATATTTACAGTTCGCCAAGTGAGAGAAAAAAAAAGGAAAAAGGATTTGTGGAAGTTCCCACAAATCTTTCTCTAAGGATAAGAGGTTTAAGAAAGTTTGTTATTTGACAGCAGAATATGTTGCTAATTAATATCAAGCATCTGTTGGTTATCCTTGTAACAAGGATAACAAGTACATAATACATCAAACTCTCTTAATTTTTTTAATACTTAAAACTAACTTCAATGGCATTGAAATTGAACTTTCTGCAATCCCCCCATACTGAAATTAGACAAAAATAGTCTAGAAATAAGAAATAATAAGCAATTTCTTTACCTGATATAAGGAAGTTTGCATGTTCTTCTAAAGGTTCACTGTATTTTCTTACAACATGATTCAAGCCAAGATCTAATTCGTAAAATGTTAATGTTTGTTGTGTTTTAATGGCAGCCTCTCCAGTTGGATCATTATCAGCATCCTAAAATTCAGAATTAGACAAGGAAGTAAAATTAAACGTAATGTTAATTCTGGGCTTTAAAACAGTTTTTATTTAAATCATATCTATATTGTAAGAATGGTCTATTTTGGAAATGTCTTTAACACTTTCGGGTCGTACCCTTTGCTCGCCTGGCTTTCCCCACGGGTCGTGCTATTTTCGAACATTCTCAAAGTGTATGCATCATGGACCCAAGCATACTTGTATAATTACTTTGGATCAGTGTTAAAGAGCTAATGTTTGTCTTCAAAATGGTATATTAAATTTTATTGGAAATATTATAACAAACAAGAAATTTAGGTACAAACGAGAGTAAAAATTGAGACAAAAAAAAGTTTTACACTATATCTCTATTAGATAAAAATTCCAAAAAATGACAAATCCGAAAAAAAAATAATATTAAGCAATATAAAATTATAATTTAAATTATTATAATGATATAAACAATTTAAAAATGTAGTCATTTGAAAAAACACTATACACAGGCTTCCAAAACAAGTGGAGACACTGGTACACTTCTGTGACTTAGGTCGAGATTTCGAGAGATATTGTCAACAATTAACCCCACCTATTGGTGTATTTTTGAACTACAACAGCATACCAACAATCCTGAGTGGTCGCCGCTCGAAAAAACGCCAGCCAAAGTGAAGCAAAACAATGAGAAATTCGCGCTCGGAGAATTGCCTGGCAACGTAAATTTAGGGAATATATGGCCGCCTGTAGAATCTACGGGCAGCGACCTGAATGTGTTAAATCAAGTTATTTTAAGTTGTTCAATATTATCATATTTCTTTTTTCTGTTCTTCTTTCCACGGTAATAAAAAGTTGTAAGAAATCTTCAAAAATGTTATATTATTTCTAGTGTAACACATGACAGAAAGCTTGCAATATTTTACACATGTTTGTTTCTTGTTCAAATACTAATTATTTCCTAAACTTACTTCATAATCAATTTCCAGACATGCAAACATAGGGTTTTCAAATCCAACATCAACTCCCACCATGTGGTAAACCAGGGTATTGGATTTATGTGCTTCTAATGGTGAAGATATAGTTAATCGTGCAGCAGCATCTCTATTTAAAATATATACAAGTTTTTGTTTTTCAACTGCACCTGTAAAGGGAAAAATATATGACAATGATGGTTAGATTTATCTGCGGAAAAAATTAAACTGTAAATTTAAATTATCCAGGAAACATAGGATAACTCATAATAATAGAATGGACCTTTTAAAATTTGCAAAGTCTATCAAATTTCAAATTATCTTAACCATTTTAATACACACACATAAAATGACTTACCAATCATAACAGCTCTCCCCTTAGGGTCAATTGCTAAATATTGACCTGGAACAATTCTTCTACATCCACTTTTACCAAATGTTTCTTGATGAACCTAAGTAATTGAATAACAAAATAAGTTTGATTTTAGAATATATACCTATATCACACTTAAATAATTTCTGACTTAGAAATTATTTAAATTAAGTAATTCTATAATTTTAATTACCATATTTGCTGGCCTAAAAGACACTTTTTTTTCCCTAAAAATTTATCTCAAGACTATGATCTATTTTATATGCTGAAGGTAGAATTTTGATCTGGCAGTCAAAATCTATCATTTTATGCTTATACTCTTGACAATTTCTCATACATGATTTCAAGT
>JAFIDM010000003.1:16498395-16546289 GCA_023159025.1 Thereuonema tuberculata | reverse complement strand
CATACTTCCTGTTATGATTGGCAGGCTGTATTATTTTGTAGACAGTTCCAAGGATCCTGCTGTGCATTCTACACTGGATAGATGTTTCAGAATAGCACAGCCTTAAAGCTGATTTGTTATTTTTATTTTTTCTAGTGTTGGAATTCATTACAATATAAAACATATGTTCAGGGACAATGATTTCTTTCTAGGTTACTTATAATGCAAGGAAAGACATATATACATCTAAAATTAAGAGCTGTCCAGATTGAGTACATGTATTAATATTTTTGTATTTAAAATAGAATCAGTTGACATGACTGTATATTTTCCTTATTTTTGTAGAACAACTAGAAAAGATGACAACAGTTTTAAAAGAGTGTAGTTTAAGTAGATTGATGCAAGAACTATTAGGTCATTACATAATGATGGAAGAATATTTCATGAAGGAATCTGTTATGAAGGTAACTACAGTTTTGAAGAAGCAGTAATTCCTTAGTAATTATTTGCATCCAAATAAAAATGAAATCAAATGTTAATAATTTAAGAACTTTTACAAATAATCAAATAATTGTTAGGACATTTTTAGATATTTTCTTTAATTTTAGTATAAAATTTTATGATAGGCTGTTCACATGGATACATTGGAAGAAGGATCATTAACTTCTAGCATGGTAGATGATGTGTTCTTTATTGTAAAGAAGTGTATTAGGTAAGTTATTTTTATTTCAACTCAGTAGTAATACTGTATGCAGCATTTTGCATTTCCATTAAAGTATTGCAGTAATCAGAGTCGTTTCTAGGTGTTCTGCCACCCTAGGCGAGAACTGAAAAATGCCGCCCCCTCCCTTTCCCCCTCCCCCACCCTTATTGACACCACTCAATACAACCGACACTTGAGAATGACCTGCGAGACAAAAATGTCCTTGTGTATACTGCCTTGTGCACAGGGCGCAAGAGGGAGGGATGTATCAAGTCGTGACATGATCGCGAGATAGCGCAAGCGCCTCTTTCCAGAATTCTTTGTTTAATAATTAATAATTTCGCTGTTTGATATATATATATAAAATTATTTTTTTCGTCCTTCGGCCGCCTAGTCTTGCCTAATGGTAGAAACGGCCTTGGCAGTAATGTAAAAGAAAGAAGCAGGAAAAAAATGAGTAAGACATTTTTGCCAATGTCTTACCCTCACATATTGGCCCTGCTTTCATAGCCCAATAAAGCCTTTCCGTGTTTTAAAAGAATAAAATTAAAGGAGTATAAGCACTTGATATACATTCTTGTTTCTGTCACTTTCAGTCTATTCATCATCATTTTTACAGTCAGAAAGTTATTTTATTTTATTTTGATAAACCTTAAAACATAATTCCCGCTCATAATTTCATGTACCCTACTATTTAGATTATCTCACAGCATGGCAGTTTCTTCACTTTCATGTTGCACAATTGGCCTTTCCTGGTTTTCCTTGTCAGATTCCCTTAATAAATCAGCAAAGCCAACCAAACTGAACATCTTCAAATTAAGAGAGTGTTATTTATTTGTTTTTTTTATTTACATTGAGGTGCATGAATTAAAAAAGCTTGAATTTCTATAACTGCCTGCCTGATGATGATACCATCAGTTATAACTCCAGATCATCTCTTGTGTTCAGAAAATGAAAAATTATTACACTTTTTTTTAACTAGAAAATCATCTATAGTCTTTATATTTTTTTTTTTCTAAATTTCTTTCTTAATCCACATTTGAAGTAATTGTAAATTGAGTGAATCTCTTATGACAGGCGAGCACTATCTAGCTCTAGTGTGGATGGAGTTTGTGCACTCATGAATAATTCCTGCACATTGTTGGAGGCTGACTTTTTAGATGTTTTACAAAGTCAACTGAATGTTGGATTTCCTTCTGGGAGCCTCGATTTCAGCCAAGCCTACACAGTAATTCATTCCAGTATACAGCAAGGAAAACTCTCTGCCAGCGAACCAGAAAAAATGAGGATATCTTATTTGGTAAATCTGATTTTTTTTTTTTAATTATTGATTTATATGAAAATTAAACCCTTTATTTAAAGAAAGAATTTATTAATCATACGATTTTTTTAATTTATTTTAATAGGTTACTTTGAATAATTCTGAAGTAGCAATGGAATATATACAGACTTTAAAGAAAACAGTAGAAGTAAGGAAACTTAGATTTTTTTGATAATTTTTGTGAATATTCCAATATAATTGTATGTAATAGGATATTTTTATTAAAGGAAATCTTATACAAGTTCATTAGTAAGTTTGCATTTTCCATTTTTATCTTATTTGCTTGGTAAAAATAATTAATTACTGAGTTAGCAAAGGTGATTTCTTATTTCATTCCATTAGATTTAAAAATATATACCAGGTCCACCGGCTTAAATCCGCTGTTTTTTTGGTAACAAAAAAGACGTTTTTTCAATGTGAAAGTGAAAAAATGGTTTATTCAAAGTACTGGCCCTCACTAACTACATATTTTTCCCATCTCTCGGGCAATTTGTGGATACCTTACCAAAAAAAATCCCTCCCTTTTGAGGCAAACCACTTATTGAGCCATTTTCTGACGTTTTCATAGGATTCGAATTGTTCCTCAGCAAGTGAGTGGCCCATCAACGAAAACAAGTGGTAGTCAGAAGGTACCAGGTCTGGTGAGTTAGCGGCATGGGGTATCAGCTCCCAGTTGAGTGCCTCCAAGTAGTTGCGCACCATTGTTGACGTGTGTGATGGTGCATTGTCATGGAGAAAAATCAGCTTGTCATGTCTTTTCTGATATTCCGGTCTTTTTTCAGAAAGAGCACGGTTCAATTTGATCAGTTGTTGTTGGTAGCGATGGGCATTGACAGTTTCCCCTGGTTTCAGCAACTCATAGTAGATGACACCTTCCTGATCCCACACAACGTACAGCATTGTCTTCCGTCCGAAGTGATTGGGTCTTGCGGACGATGTTGATGGTTGGCCAGGGTCAACCAACGATTTTTTGCATTTAGGATTCTCGAAATAGATCCACTTTTCATTGCCAGTAACAATCCGATGCAGAAAGGACTTTCTTTTTGTCTGGCAAGCAAAATTTCGCATGTTTTGGCATCGCTCCATCTGCCGATCGTTCAATTCGTGCAGGACCCATTTTCCGATCTTTTGGACCTTTCCCACGGCACGTAGACGATCGGAAATGGTTTGTTGAGCAACTCCCAAAAGCTCGGCAAGCATTTTTTGCGATTGCATGTCGTCCTCGTCCAATAGGGCTTGCAGTTCACTGTCATCAAATCGCATTCGGTTCGATCGACCGCCGATTTCTTGAGATTGAAGCAGAAAAGCAGAGCTCCCCGCATATGCTCCTTTTTTGGCACAAAACTCGACATGATTACCACAGGAAAAAATTATTTTTTTCTTTGAAATTGCTATTGTTGTGCACTGCTTATTGTTGAAGGATGTCAAACGCATGAAACTTATCAATTCGGCGGTTCGATAGTCATTTTATATGACCACTTATGCCATCTATGTGCAAACAGCGGATTTAAACCAGTAGACCTGGTAAGTGGCACAAATTATTTGGGGTTTTTTTTTACACACACAATTATGAAAGTGAATAATGTGGATTTCAAGTCTCCGTGGTAGCCACATTTTGATCAGTGGATTTGACTTGTCCTTCTTCCTTTAATAACTTCATTGGTTGATACAAAGTGACATCCTTAGCTGTTTCACTCTCTTTGATCATCAGCTAGGAGTAGTTACTAAAAGAGTTCACTAGAAAACTAAAATAAGCAACCATAAATTCAAAATAAAAGATAAGTTAAAAAAAATCATGTGCCAACATTCATCTGGCCTCAAATTAATTTTTTACAGCACATTAAGAGAATAAATAGTGCATAAAAATATTCATAAACATCAGTCACTTAGTAAACATTTGGTTTGGTGGTTATGAATATTTTTTTGCACTCTTTATTCTTTTAATTCTCTAAAAATTCATTTGAGGCTGTCAGAATGCTGACACATCAATTTTTAGCTTATTTTTTATGGTAAATTGATTCTTGCTTATTTTTGTTTTAAAGGTTCCACCTTGACTCCCATGATTATTCCATTAATAACTGTTTATGTGAAACTCCTAATAAAAGACATTTCTGCTCTGTCATCATAGGTTGAACCAAAGCTTAAGGTTTCTATCAACTGCTTGAAGACATCAAGAGTTCTTGCAGCTTCCATAAATTTAAATTATTCTAAAATCTTAGCTTTTTATCATTCAGAAACTAATCATTTTCCTGAACATTCTATGATAATCATTTGCAGTTTGATCTTTTACCTAAATGTGTATTAGTAAAAGTTTTTCTATCAGTATAGTTGAATTGATAATACAATGCTTATCTTCCTCCTTTGGAGAAGAGTAGAACCATCAGAGGGTAATTATTAAGGCATCCTATACTAAAGTATCATTGACTGTTCTCTTTGAAAGATATTACTTTAGAAAGTGATGTTAATACTTTTAAGTTCTGAAGCATTGGTATTTAGTAATCAAGAGCCATTTCATGATTTTTAATATTGCTTGTTTCAATGCCTCTGTTGTAGGCATTTCTGTTTATTTCTGCAGAATTTATTCACCAGCTGATATTGTTCATCAATGTTCTGCCAAAAAATCTTACAGAAACACTCTTTGAGTTTTTATGTTCATTACTTTAATATCACATCACTGTTATGAATACAATTATGAAATATTGCTAAATTCTTTCATCAGAAGAGAAGTACTTAGCTGTATCTCTTCTTGGACTTATCAGGTTATCAAATTGCATATTCAGTGATATACAACTCCCAAAAGCTTTACTGTATTCTGATTGATTTACAGTAACTTTTACTTGGTTCTGTCAACAGGCCATTGATGCTTTGCAGCTAATAGCTGTAAATGTGTCTTTTTATTCTTTATATTATGATATACTTATACCACATATTGTGGTATATTTGCCTTTTTTTTTTTTTTTAGTTCTGATTTCCATTAGTCAATAAAATCATCAACAAATTCTCATGTTCTTTTATCTTGTGAACTAATTTGTTATTAAATGAAAATATAAATTCATCATCAACATCCCAGAGAAAGGCTGGGATTTTATACAGACGACTAATTAGTTGAAGTGGAAAATTTCAGCAAAGCTATTCATATCAGTCCATTAAAAGAAAACAAAAAAAAACATTTCCAATCTTTGTATTTTTATCCAGTCTGACAATTCCACATTCACTAAATATGTAATCAGTGAGAAGAAGAACAAACTGAAATCATTGTTTGAAAGAGTAATAGGCATTTTCCAAATTGCCATTGGAGATAATTTCTTTGGTAGAGTAATCAGATTTCTAAATGAATAGATTCAGTTAAAAGACCAGATGTCATCACTGTAAGAAATGTTTGCCATTCAGTGTATTCTAATCTATGCACATTAAATATTCATCAAGAAATCCAGGAATAACCTTCAAGGTTTAGAATAATCAGCTACATTTTTTTTTTGCCTCGATAGGAAATAATAACTTTCCAGTATTTGAGATCTCCTAGTCTTATATTGAACAGTAGTTGGTCTGAGAAAAGGGGTTCTTTTTCTGTATTTGTGAAGTTTATAAGAATAATACATAAGGTTACTTTTTTGAGGTTTCTAGGTAACTAATTGATATTTTTATATTGCTTTTTTTATAGGAAGAAGTTGAACGACAAATGACAAATACAACAGAACAGGAAAAGGCAAAGTTAGAAGTAAGTAAATATATATGAATTTGATATAAATGAGATCTAAAGGAATGAGAGAAATGAAGCCAAATTGCAGTTCAACTTATTTATTCTCAAGTACATATTTCTAAAATAAATCTGATTAGCAGATACTGTTAAGATCAACTACAGGTTAAAGGCAATGTAGCAAAATGAATGATAAGAAAGTAAGAAAGAAAAGAATGCATTTTTTTCTTCCCTAAATTTCTCACGAGATTAACAACAAACTGAAGATAGCTTCTGTAGTTATTATGAGATGTGTTCGGTTGACGTGGACAGTTGAGCTACAATCGTGTTAGTTGATACAATAGTTACTGGGGTATCCGAATGCACCAGTTGACACTCAAAATGGCTGATGCCATCGATGGATTGTGTACTTTGGTTAATTTTGATTTTAATAAACTTTAAAAAGACAAGGAGAACAATAAACAACTGATCTAAACAGTAGGCTAGGCAAAAAAAAAAAAAAATATTGGATGAGAATAGGCAAATTACACAGAGTATCTCATCCCCCACAACATAATAAAAGAACAATTTGAGAAAAACACCCTCTCTTGAGTAATACAGTAACTACAATATAAATATAAGCTGTATGTATGTATATGTTGATCCCTTGGTTGATGAGATCAACCTGCTCTCTCAATGGTTGATCTAGTTGATAAATGGCTCCAACCGAGTTACATCAACCAGTTGATGTCAACCTGGAATATCTGAACACACCCTTCATGTATATCTTAGTCTATGGCAGGTCAAAAATATCTTGATTTGAATAAATTAAATTCTTTTTGATTTGAACTGAGTGGCTTGAGTTTGTAGTTGTAAGCTAAAATATTGTATCCATAGAAAAAAGAAATTACAAAATATAATGTTGTTACCACAAAAATAATTTTATAATTTCAGAATTTCTTGTGATTATGAACTATTTGTAACGCTAATATCACTCATAAGGTTTTTTTTTCTTTATTCCAAGGATTATTCTGTCTTAGAAAAATACCTAAATATAATGTATTCAAAATCAGCACCTTTATTTGTTTTGAATTCTTCCTGAGAATCAACTTTCTACCATGCTTTCGTCTATCAAAAAATTCATTGCTCATTATTAGAGAAACCAAAGCATTCCAATGCATTTGTTCTTCATGATTGAGTGACTCTCTTCTGCAATCACAATGTATTGATCATGCATTATTGTTTGTAGTTTCAACCTCTTTTAATATCTTTGATTTTATATCAACAAGAAAAATTGACCTCCTGAGGTAATTTTAAATCCCCAAGGCTCTCCTGTGGAAATAGGACTCACTTATGCTAAGTAAACATATTTGCAGACTCAACATATTTGCAATTTGCTTCTTTTCCTATCTCTACAGTAGTCTTTCATAGTATAAACTACTGGTGCCATGTACTCCAAATTTAACATTATTGTCTCTTTGTACAATCAGTTGTTCATTACAGAATCCTATTTTAGAAATGTCCATTTGCTAAGGCATTCATCATTTTTTGTGACCATTGAATTTTCTGATAATGTTATGACTCGTACATATAACTTCTCTAGAACATCATATATCCATAAACAAGGCAGCACTTGATTAAGCCCACTGTATATGAAATTGTATCTTTTCATCATATCTTATGGAGTTATGTTATCTGCTTATCGTTTGCCTGGAATTCAAAGTCAATGACATTTAAATTTTCATTCTCATCACTGATTGAAAATCAAAAGGTACTTTGATATTTCTTTTGTTACCTCCATCTTAATTATTTCAGCTAATTAGATATTAATCCCTGGATAAACTTTATCACTGTCCTGTGAATCTTCTTCTCCGGCAAGGCCATTCAGTCCAGAGTTTCTCTTATTGTTAAACCTTATTCTTACATTGTTCTTAGTGCCTATCTCTACTTTGCCAGTCTCACAATGGGTTCCTTCATCCATCTCTGAAACACCTCAATCTTCGTACATAATAATTATCTCTAAATAAAGGAAAGAGTGTAAAAATGTATTTATCTACCCAGTAAATGCATTTTACACTATTTCTTTTATTTATTCAAAACATATTAAGCCTCCTGATAATTATCTATATTTCCGCAGATCATAAGCATTTGCTTTTGGCATTTCATCTGCAATGTTAACCTTACTACATTTTTCCATTAGTGAGGTTTATCAAGTAAAGCAGTACATCTGATAAGGTTGGTTCTCCCACAACATGCTGATCATGATGTTCCTTTGTCTCTAGTTTCTCTTAATAGATTTAGCCTCTATCAGCTTCCAAAAGTTTTGGCCACAGATCAGTTATCTGAATGGCAATCCAATTATTTAATAACCATAGTCATCACATCAGTTCTTAGTCAATATTCTTGCAAAGTTTAGCTTCCAGTTGCTATAATAGATAACTGCAGTGACACTAGACCCTTGTTCTGCATCCATTCTTTTACCTACTGTACTCAATACTCAAATTTGTTCTTTTGGAGATGAGAACATTTTTTTGCTCATGCTAGCTTGTGAAAACAATATTCCTGAGCTGCATTTGAATGTAAAAACTATAAAGTCCTCTATTTTTCTGTAGTCTTACTGTAAATGAATTAAGGTTGAATTGCATGGGTTTTATAGATATATCCTTTAGATGTAAAATTAGTTTCTTGGCTTAAAGAGTTTAGTTACTCCCTCTTTGAACTTTTACAAGAGTTTATTGCTTTCTACAATTTTACTGTAATTTTAATCAAAGGATTTATTTAAAATGATAATGGCCTGCAATGACAGCTACTACTAATAAATCTTTTATTTAAATGAATTTCATGATGTCTTAGAAATTAATTTTATAGCCCAATTTATTTTCTTATTTTTTTAGTTTAAGTTACCATTGTTTAGTATGCTTTATCCAATTGCAAAATACCTCTTTTGTAGACATGCATATCTGGCCTCAGCAATGTTTCAAATAAATTCAAGGAACTGTTAGAGAATGGCATGAAGCAACTTATAACAAGCATTCTGAAACCCAGAATCAAGCCTTGGATTGAGGCTTTTATATCCGTTCCTCATGAAATAACAGAGGTTAGTTTTGATTATTATTACTATTATTAATAGATATCCTACCAATTAATAAGTAAACCACTCAGAATCCACCATACACATCCAAATAAAATACTTCTATTTAATCCGTTAAATAATTCAAATTGGCAAAACTTTGTGAATTTAAGTAACGTATTTCTCTAGTTTTTATTAAATTTAATTATAGGATTTAGATATGTTTGACAAGTCTCATTTGTTTATTTTTCAGGATGAATTTGCTAATTACGAAGCTAATGATCCATTCATACAGAACTTCATAATTAATTTAGATTCACTTCTAAATTCATTTAAGGTAAGAATTACTCTTTTAATATTTGCTATGCTTTGTCTTTAAGGTAGGTGCTAATATTTTGATTTTCAAACAGCGTAATTCAGAAATTCAATTTAATCTCATAAAAAAAAAAAAAAGCTGTTCTCCATGGCTATGAATACATTGTATTTTGGAGGCCATAGAATTAAGAACATTTCTTTTGAATATTGAATTAATTTTAGTGAATGTTATAAAATACTAAAGAGAACATAGAATTTTTTTCCAAAAGCTATTCTATGTTACGATCCCATAGGCCAAGCTGATAATCACACTCATACATACAGAATTATGGAGAACCTTGATATGGATCATGTGATATTTTATTATTCCTTTAGAGATATCTTCTGAGTTTAACCCTGGACAAACACTTCCAAGTTTACATATATGTTAGACTTCTCTGTAGAGCCTGGGAAGATGGTGAACTCTTTATCTGATCCAGTGAAGCATTTCTGTGGTGATCATCCAAATTTGGAAAGCAACATATTTCGTATTGTTATGAACCCTATGTTTTGAAGAAGAAGCAAGATCCTATAAGAGAAGACCCCAGAATAACAGAAATTAGTGGCTATCCAGTTTTAACAAAATTAAAGCTGAAAATGGGTGAATGAAAGTTACTAAACAGTTATTTGAATAAATGGTCAAATTTAATTCTGACTATGCCCATTTTATGGCTGTGATGTTGAAAGAGATTTATTATTTATTTCAGAAGCAGTTATTCATGGTATAAACATAACATTAATCTACCACTTGGCTGGTGAAATAGTTAGCCTATTTTACTGTTCATAGTTGTGTAAGTTTAATGAAGATATAACTTCAGATAATCTTGGAACTAATGCCGAGCTCACATTATCTTCAGTCAGATTTCTGAGTGAATTATTTATTCTGAATGATCAAAACAGAAGGTGTTTTTTGCCTGAACTTATTACTGAATTTAGCTTATTTGATATTATACAACTCCAGTTAAGTTAGCATAATTCTGTATAAGACTATAAATAGTGAACATTTGAATTAGATATACAGGGTGATTCAAATTCCCTGTACGAACTTTAAAGGTAGGCCAGGAATTCGAAAACAAACTGTATTCTTAGTGGAAGGTATGTCTGCAAACGCCACTTGAATTGCTAGAAGATACACTAAGGTTCAGAAATAAAGACAACAAGTAAGATAGACAACATGTTTATTAGCCTTATGTTTACAATATGACAGTAAGGTGTACAATCACAGGTTCACAGTAGGTACTCAAAGTTCCTTTCACCAACATTAATACATACCTCACAATGTTGATGCATGGATTGCCGAACATGTGCAAAAATGTGAGGCCTTTCGCAGATACATCCAGATGCTACAGCGACTCTTGTGACGAGGTCAGCATCAGAGGCAATGGGGGTCTCGTAGATGATGCCTTTGAGGAAACGCCAGAGGAAGAAATCAGTGCAGGACAACTCACACTATCCAACTAATGTGGTGTCAAATAGCGCCCTCTAGTTCATTCAGACATATTTCCACTATGAATATGTTTTTTTTTTGTTTTTGTTTTTTTGTATTCCTGACCTACTCTTTTAAAGTTTGTACAGGGAATTTTGTTCACAGCATAAATCAATATCAAGATTCCTGTGAATTATTATGATACTGAATCCCTTAACACATGAAAGGTTGTGGTAAAATGTTTAAAGTAACATTTAAGAAATTAATCACAACACGTCATATAATTGACAGCATTATTAACATCAGAAGGTCTTTTCATTGTCTATAATTACAGAGGCTGTGTTAAGTTCACTGTTTTAAGAGATACCATACTAAGGATAAATTTTCTTATATTTACTCTTCATATTGATTTTCATTTTCCAAGTCAGAATTTTACTGTTAAAAATAAGGATTCTTAAGTTTATTTTTTTTAGCCTACTTTCCAAGGAGAGTGAGGCTCAGTCATTATATGTGTGTTTCCCCTGCTCCAGTAACTACTTTTGAACCACTTGATGGCTCTTCAAATTTGTTCAGCCTATTTAAAAACTAGAGTTCCCTTAACGTTTCTGTTTGGGTTCTTGTTAAGAAATTAACATGAG
The DNA here is from genome assembly GCA_023159025.1 of Thereuonema tuberculata. Classification (NCBI taxonomy): domain Eukaryota; kingdom Metazoa; phylum Arthropoda; class Chilopoda; order Scutigeromorpha; family Scutigeridae; genus Thereuonema; species Thereuonema tuberculata. The sequence continues at coordinate 16,535,122 of JAFIDM010000003.1, read as the reverse complement.
ATAGTGACAAGAATTTAGAATAGAAAGCCTTAGAGCCCAAACAGTAGATTTCTATTGATATCTTAAACAATAAAGTAATCTTCTTCTTAGTAAACTTACTAGAGTCAAGAGCTATAAGATGATTAAAAGTATCATTAACTTATAAAACTTCTTTTATTATAACTAACGTCTCCATATTACGATATTTCGAATGCCTAATCGGCTTTCTTTTTCAAGCTCCACAACTAAAAATAAATAAATACATAAATAACAAGATATATTGAAGGCTTAATCTGCCTTCTTTTTACAAAAAATAAAAGTAAATAACAATCATGAATTTCTAACAATTCAAAACGTGATATGCTCCACACGACGCATGAAGCATTATTACAAAAATAAAAATAAAATGTCCGATTGTTCTTTTTTAAAAATAAATTTTCTTATCTTTGAAGAAATAAATTCCTTAAATTGTCCTTCATGTCTAAATCGATTAGGCATTCGAAATATCGTAATATGGAGACGTTAGTTATAATAAAAGAAGTTTTATAAGTTAATGATATTATTTGTAGTGATTTTGAATGATTAAAAGTAATTGGTTTCAGGCTATTTAACTAAGTAATGCAGATTTAAATTATAATTTTTTTTAGAATTTTTAACAAAAATAATATTGTTTGCATTCAGCAGATATTTATAATTGAAGCAAAAAAAAATTGTAGGATTATTTTAACAGAAACCGTGTCGTCTTTCATCTTTATTACATGTCACTTTCATAAGATGTACACAATACATACATGTTATGAAAATCATTTATTGATTTGAGATTGGATATTCTCTCATTACAAGAGATTTAATGTTTTAACTTTTAATTCACTTAATCTTATCTTCTTTTAGCAATAAATATAACATTTACCTCTTCTATCTTAACCAATCCCTTTACTTTTTTTCATTCAAAGCCCCTTTTAGTATTTCTGAAATGTCCTTTTTTTTTTTTGTTTTTGTTTTTTTTCCTTTTGCTTCTTGGTCAAAATCCTTGCTATTTTTGGAAAGGCCAACACAGCAGAGCACCCCCCTCCCCAATCTACCGATATTGTTTGAGGTTTTATCCCTAACGCAGGTCTTATCATATGGTTTCTGTCTTGGTCTCTTCTTGTCTTTATTTTCAGTTCTATGGAGGTAAATATATTTCTGTTTTCTCTTCAGTCTACTATAATTATACAATGTCATTGTCCATGTTTTTACTTCCCTAAATTAGCATTGGTAATAGATCCTCCTATGCATAGATGTTTTGTTTCTTGCCCATTTCTTCAAGAAACTCATTCTGATTACATTGAAAACTCTGTCTGCAGCCTTGATCCTTTCACCAGTTTCTCTATCTTATTTTTTGGATGTTAAAGATCCAAGATAGTTAAATTTAGAGACTTATTGGAAATATTTTCCATTGACCAAAGTCTAAACATATTCTTCTCTGCTTTAACTATCATTTTGATATGATAGTAAATAATGATATCATTATTTATTTGACCTGACGATGACCATGATATCATCATCAGAGGTCATCTCTGTAAACATTTATTAGATTCAAGTTACGATATTCAGTTCAGAACATCTTTCTTCGCCTCATACATGTCTTAATAGCATTATCTATTAGGATGAGAAGAACAACAGCTTATGATTATATTTCTGGTGTTATCTCTTTTTCATCATGAATTCTTCTGATCTGCTGTTCCTTGTTCTAGTATAATTTCAATTTTTCCTACCTTGCCTTTGATGATTTGTCATAAAACCCTCAGTGGCATTGTATCCTTTGAGTTCTTGTCACATTTCAGGCTTGAATTCATCAAAAGCTAATTGATGAAATTGAATAGCCATCTCGATCAGTGTCAGCAACTTTTCTATCATTTTTGCTAAATTCTGGTACTTCACTCTAAAAGCACTTGTGTCTCTTCTAATCTTGGTTCTATGAATTTCCTTAACCTTGCTTCCAGAATTCTTGAGTAGTTTCATCATGATTTTGGCATTCTTTATTATCTTCATTATTAAAAATTGAAATAATAACAGCAATTTCCCAATCTTTTGGAGTCTTTTTTTTATTATGAAACTATTGAGCAATGCAAGTAATTCTGTGATAGGTCTCATGAACTGATCATTTCCAGTGTCATTCCATTATATCCATGGCTTTTCTAATCTTGATCTTCTCTACAACTTAAATTAGTTCTGCCATTGTGATATCATTTGATCTTTCATCAACCCTTTTCTTTCTGTTGATTTCTTTTTTATAAATCCATCCCATTGCTTAACAGATGCCTGAAGTATTATCTTCGCCTTTCAAGTATCTTATCACTTTCACAGAAAAGAAAGTGGAAATAAAATGCACTTCATAAAAATAAAAATGACAACTTTAATGCTGAAAACTCCCTACATAATTCGGATATTTCGAAGGATTAATCATCCTTCTTCTTCAACCTCCTTAAGCCTTTTTACATAAAGGGACGAGAGAACGTCTTTTGCACAAACATTTTTAGTTGGGAAGGAGAGAGACGTTCTTCCCTTTATGTAAAAAGGCTTAAGGAGGCTGAAGAAAAAGGATGATTAATCCTTCGAAATATCCGAGTTATGTAGGGAGTTTTCGGTATTAAAGTTGTTGTTTTTAAATATTAGTACGAAAATAAAAATGAATTAATGAAGAATTAGCCAACACTTCACATATTCCATCATCACAGGATGGACAATATAAGACAACAACAAATGTTAATCCAATCACTAGTGAAATCCAAATCATACCAGAAGAATTCTAGATCAAACCAGAAAGCGATGAAATGCAATTGGAACTGGACCGTTTTCACAGGATTTTGATGATTCAAATCTTTTATACTGGGATGTTGATTTGACAAAACTTACCCTAACGTACACTCTAAGAATAATAAAATTAAGTTTCCATTTTTTTTTTTTTTTAATTATTTTGTTAACTTTTAAAACATTCCAAGTTTAAAAGCCCTTTTATCATCTTTGTAGGTCAGTTTAACAAGTACTAATTATGATTCTATGGTGAGCATTGTGACAGCTGATATAACTTCCCAATTGGAAAAGGCAGTTATGAAATCGTCATTTAATAGGGTAAGTTGCTTATTTTGCTTCTTACATAAATATTTCATTTTTACTGGGTTTCCTAGTGGTTATTTATTGACTAGTAATAATAATAACAATAATAATTGAAATTAATTTTTTTTAGGTTTTGTCAACATCTCATGTAGACAAATGGCTTTTCTGGTATTTTCCCCACCCCTTTTATGGTGAGGGAGGGGGCAGTGATTTTTCATCCTTTCCATACCAATAAGCCTTTTAAACCAGCTCTAGTCCTGTCCCGTGTAACTCTTATCAACACTTGATGCTTTCTTTTCTCCAGGAGATAGATAATAGATTTGTAAGAAATACTGACTAGCTTTTTTTTTGCTAAATTAATCTGCATAGTGAAATAATTTTAGTTCTGCCACAGCTGAGAGACCGACCAAACTGATGAACTCCTATTAAAGAATACCTTTGATATTTGACACAATACAGTAGGAGGAGCTGTGATATCAATTACATGTTATCCCTCCTAATTTTGCTATCCAACTAAGCTTTGTTCACCAGTGGCAGTTGTTGTTTTCACTCCTTCTATTTATGCTCTCAGCTTTATGACTCTAATTGTAAAAAAGACATGAAAAAAAAAAAAAAAAAGAGCCAATATTGGGTGTATTATAACAATGGAATAGGTGGACTCTGCAACCTCAGTCCATTCAAAACAGTAACAGTTGTTGCACATTTGAATTCGTCATTGGCCATTTTGTTGGAAGATCAACCAGCAGTTCTGGTCAGGTGAAAGCCCCAAAAATAATATGAATTATTTTTCTGATTAATCTTACTGCATTTTGTTTTTCAACAAATTCAAGATATAAAAATGAAGTGTAAACAAAACAAAAAAGAAAATTGGAAAATACATCTGTTTACTTAATGATTTTTTATGAAAATTGATAGTTTTATATATTTATTTAATTTCGCAGAAGTAGAACCCCAAAGTTTTGGGAATCTTGGTTTTCATCTAGTGGTTAAATGTATTCTTTCAACCTAATCACAATTTTTTTCACTTTGCTAACTAATTCTCTGGATGCCGATGAATGAAATTAAAATGACTGTACATTATACTGATCAGAAGCAGTTAGCTCAGATCATTTAAGCTTTGTAGCTGAAAAAGCTTAAATGTTTATCATCAGAGCTGATTTTTTTTTTCATTGTTTTTGATAAAAATGAAACATTCCTCTTCAAATGGTCTCTTTGAAGTTCAGTTCAATCTTTATTTGTAGGAAACATTTTCTTGTTCGTCTCCAGGTTTCTCTTGGAGACACTTTGCTTTAAAAATTTAAACAATCTAAATGTCTGTGGATGAGTTAAGTTCAGGTTTATCTTGATAAGATAAGTGACCCAGGCTAATGGCTTCATCTAAATGTCAGAAAGTATCAGTTTCCCGTCTTCACTTCTTTTCTAATGAGCTTAACAATGTGTTCTATTAAATTTGATCATCAGAATAATATAGAAGGCTGAAATTTGTTTTTTAACAGTATAGAAGACAGAATCGTAAATACTCCCATGACAAATAAGATCCATTTTGGTGTTTCATATTTAATTTTGTCAATAAATTAGTCCTTCTTTTTAGTATGATATAAACTAGAATAAAATTTCAAATAAAACCATTCTCTCATCTTTATTTGTTAATAATAGTAAAATAATAATAATCAGTATTTGTAATTGAAACTTTTAAGATTTGTTGATAATCTGTAACCATATACACTCTTTGACAAAAAAATTGATGCACCAAGAAGGAATTATCCAACTGAGACAAAATTTGATACGTTTAATGTACATGTACAGAAAACAAAATGATTACAATTTCAGAACAATTGGATGATTTATTGGACAGCAACATCTACATAAAGTGGGCAGGTCATTCTAGAATTGGTATACCTCTGGTCTGGAAACACGCTGTTATCCAACGTGGTGTTGATTGATACAGTGGCGGAGATGGTGTTCTGTGAGATTTCTTGCAAAATGGACACCAATTGGCAGGCTAATTCATCGGCATTCTGAGATGGTCACAAGAGACACCCCATCACATCCCATCCTATGTGCTCAATAGGAGAGAGATCTGGCTGACCAAAAAGTGTGTCGCAACCACGAAGACAATCAATGGAGAGGTGTGCCGTTTGTGGCCGGACATTAACTTGCTGAAAACTAAACTCGGGGTGCGGCAAAAGGAATGGCAACACAACGGGTTGTGGAATTTCATCAATGTACTTCTGTGAAAGTGCTACCATGGTGGTCTGGCTATCAAACAAAATGACACCCCAGACCATAACTCCCTGTTGTCAGGTCGTGTGCTGTGCGACAGTAAGAGCAGGATCCTGAAGATGTCCGGGCCATCTCCAGACATGTCTATGCTGGTCGTCAGAGTGCAGTTTAAAAAGGGATTCATCACTGAAGATAATTCATCCCCAATCAGCCTAATTCTGATCATGCACCACTGTAATCCACTCTTATGGTGCATACTGGTCAGTGGTAGATGGTGTAATGGGAGCCATGAGTGTAGATTCTGCTTCAGTATTGATGACACATTGGATGGTTGATAGCAAGGAATCTGATGCATTAATAGCTGCTCTGACAATCGCTCTATCTTCCCTTTCAATATTCTTTTGTCACCCTAGGCTCTTCGCTGCCCTCTTTGTCACTGAAATCTGCTGTTTAGGACCCATTCGTATCATCATCTCTCTGACCCAAATGCCGAGCGATCTGTCCATCCAGCCTCATGTAGTCCAATGGCACGTCCTCTTTCAAACTCCATCATGTGGTCATTGTCGATGTGAATTCGCCAGTGAGGCATTGTTACAGTCAAGGTAGGAAAACGCAATCAAAATCCACTGGAAGTTTTGTTCCTGAAAGTGAGATTTCTCTTTATATACACCATCAGGATGCTTAGTTCCAGTGCACTGTAGCTCTGGCTATTCATTCCCTGGGTGCGAATTGTTGTACATTTGCATATTTGGTTGAAAGGTTTTTGGATGTGATGTTTCATTACTATCAGATTATTTCTTTGGGATGCATCGATTTTTTTATCAGAGTGTACATCGTTTATAGCTTAAATTTGAATTGCTACTATATATTATTGCTATTCACTTAAAAGTATAATTTTGTTTATAGTTAGGAGGTTTGCAGTTTGATAAGGAGTTACGTGCATTGGTAAACTACCTGACAAATGTAACTACATGGACTATTAGAGATAAATTTGCAAGACTTACACAGATGTCTACAGTGCTGAATCTAGATAGGGTATGAAAGTAACTTTTACATTTAAATTTCCATAAAAGTTTTAATAACATGTTTTGCATTAAATGCCCCTGCTTTTTTTGGGAAGGTTTTTTTTTTTTTTTTTACTTCTTTCAGTAGCTTAGTTCAATTCCAGAGATCTTAAATGGAGGAAAAATCTATAGTTGATCCTAGATAAGTGAATTAATATTTTTTTTTTTTTTTTACATGATAAAGAAGAATAAGTTAGTCATTGAGTTCAAATTATGGCTTTTAAAATGTGTTGAGTTACTACGGAAAAGAAAGGAGACTGAGTAAATATATAACAGTGAAAAATTCACATAAAATAGTGATTATACTGCATGACGACTTTCGTGAAAATAATATTGCTATCAAAATTTCATGATAAACTAGGTGATTGTGTAGCTTCCTTCAAAAAACGAGAACCTCACACAAAATTCATTTTATCAAATAAATATCTAGTCTCACCTAGTGACTGTTTAAGTATATGGAGAGTTAAGTATATTTTTATCACGTCATAGATCACTTGGCTTCTTGGTGTCACTAAGGTAGATCCATGCCTTGTCCAAAGTAGGGATGTACTTCCATTTTCCTCCCGATAAGTGGTCTTGTAAATCTTTCGGCTGTTGATCTTCCTTTCAGCAAGGTGTCAAAGAAGTAGGCGATGAACGCAAGCTTTATGATGCTTTTCTAATTTCAGATCACTAATTATCCGTGCAGTCATTAGCTGAGATACAGCCTGGGCATCTGCCCTTTGACTGCTAGGATTTTTGTCAACAATCACAGTCTTCACTTTCTTAATAAGGTTAAGTATTGTTCTCGGGCCTGTAGTTTACCCTGCTCTTGGCTGATGGGCTTCATTCGACTTTCTAATATTACCCAGTTAACGACAGACTTGGAAACTTTAAAATTTTGGCGTTTGCACACGTCCACAATTTTTGAAGCAGCACATATAGCATCAGAAAGGGCAACTATGTACCCCTCCCACCAATTTGGGATTTTTGATGGCATATTTAGAAAGCAACATAATTCCAGCTACCAGATAATCTATTACAGGCTTATGACCTCTGATTTGAATGCAACAATGTTGCAACCCATGCACGTGCAAGATAGCACATGCCCTTAAAATCGACCGAATAAATGTGAAACAACCATCCTTATTTCTACAGCATTGAAAATCTTTTCAACTTAGATCTACTTAGTTGAAGACCATTTTTTTATGACAGATTACTATATTGATCATGGCTATACCAGTGTATAATGCCAATAACAATCGTAATGTAGACCAAAGGAAAATCAGTGCAACAGAATGAAATTCCAAACTAAATAGGTTCTGATAAACATCATCTGAATTCTAGTAAAATAGTGCTTTGGATCAGACGCCAAACTTGTGATTAATGAAACACCAGATTTGCATAGATTTATACTAACATAAAGCTGTGATAATCAAATTGGGTCATATTTATATGTAAATACAATTCATCTTCAGGATTTGTGTGTGTGGTGTGAAGCTGCAGTTAGGTTATTGCCAGAAAACTTTTTTCTATAAAAGTGAGAAACATATTTGAGATGGGGATCAAATGGATATAGAAACATAATCCAATTGTCTCTACGTGATGATGCTTTCCTTTATTCTGTTTCATTATTTGCATGCAGCTGAATTAAAAGGACATCCCATATCCTTTTGCCTCCAAACAATTCTAATAATTCAAAAGAAAAAAAATTATAGATTCATTTTAAAAGTGGAAATGAAGCATTTGAATGTTATAAAATTAATTCACAGATAGCAAGCTTGTTAAGAAGCTTTAAATTAGGCTTATTTCTTCTTTAATATCATGAACCAAACTTTTTACAGAAATTGTTAATTTTTCAAAGCCAGTGGATTTGCACTTGAGATCAAAATCTGATTGCCATAAGGTGTATTATTAAGCTGCTGAATTTCTGTTAAACATCTTAATCTCTTTTTTGTAGGTGAATGAAATTCTTGATTATTGGGGACCTAATTCTGGACCTCTCACTTGGCGTCTAACACCCAGTGAAGTTCGACAAGTTCTGTCTCTTAGGTAACTGTTTTGTTCTTTAAATGCACAATAAAAACAAAGATTCTCTTCTATACTTCTACAACTTGCAATTAATTAACATTTTTTTTTTCTTTTATTAGGACTGATTTTAGAACTGAAGAAATTAAACGATTAAAATTATAACTCAAGATTATTAACAAAAACTGTACAAATAATTTATTGTAATAAAGTTTTATTTTAAAAAAATCCAGCTTAAGTAATTATATACAAATAATTTCTTATCGGTACATATTTTTAATTAAATTCTTTATAATATTATTTACAAATGTGATGAGCTTACTCACTGGAATCATATAAAGTTTACAAATGAAATAAAAAAATCGCTTGATAATTATGTTAAGTATTTATAATTAACCATTTGCAGTTAGATGTTTGAAATATCAAAAAAAATTTTTAGATTTTAGCCATGGTATTACAGTTGAGAAGGAAAAAAAAAAAAGTAACTTGAGCATTGACTGTCTAATTTTCATATTTAGACAACTTCATTTGGCTATCCTTATAAGTAAAGGGAATGCCTATTTTTCTACTTTCTTTGACTGTCTGTATCTTTGTAATATAATAAAGATATAATAAGATATAAAAAATGATCAGATTGGCCAAGCTTCATTGCAGTATATAATTTTTATTGAAAAGTTGCTTTGAAACTGATTTCAACTGATTATAGTAACTTCAGAGTTTATAGAAAAGAAAGCAATTTCACAGTGAGTGCAAAAATGACACAAACCTTGAATATTCATTTGGCATTGAGCCAAAGTTGTCCCTCACTTTGCATTTTTTATTTTCCGTGAGGGTAACACTTGGCAGTTGGATGTGTAATCTTTGAAAGCCAGAGGTCACTAATCCAAATTTAAATAATGACATATGCTTTTAGAGAAGACTTTCAGACATTAAGTCATGGTTTCTTAAAATATCAGAAAATGTCATTGCTCTGAAGGTGACAAAGATGCAAGTGAATATGGATAAACTATATATATATATATATGCATAGTTTTCCCCTAAAACTGTTATGGAGATAAAAGTACCATTTTTGCATTCCAGCCTTACTGGTCTTTTGAATGTTAACATACATCCTTCCTGTAACATCAATGATGCTACCTATGCTTGCTTGTGTCCTTCAAAAATGTCACTTTCCAATGTGCAAAGACAGGAATAAAAAAAGCCTCTCTTCCTTCTTATAATAAGTGTTCCATAAGTAGCCCAAGCAGCAAAAATGAACAATTCCTTTTCTTTTGTAACTTTAATAAACTGCCAAATGAACTGAGCTGTCATTATAATATTCTAAAATTTATTTCCTTAGTGGTGCGTTCTTAGTTACCTTCAATGAAATACAAATTTTTTGTGAAAACTTAATGTAAAAGCTGCCAGTTCATCAAGATATAACCTTTTAATGCAAATGGCAAGTTGACTTGAATAGCTATGTAGTAAGTACAGGATTAATTTAAGTTAATAGTTATGATTCGGACAAGAATAGACTATCTAAAGCTCCAAATCCAGCTGCTACACCACCTTCATTAGCAGATGCTTTCTTGGTTCTCATTAAATGTCCAACTTCTTGGTTCTTAAGGATATTATTTCTGTCTCTGGAAAAAAAAAAGAAAAAAAAAAGAAGTAAAGAAACTTTGCAGGGGAGGGGGAAGCGAAAGAAACAGTAATTTATACGAATTTAGTTTAATTTCCTATAAAAAGCAGTTTGCTTTTATTTAAAATTATGTTCTACCAAAAATTAAATTCAATCCTTATTCTAAATAATAAATATGTAAATGTATTTACTTTTTAAAATTAAATTCAATGGAGCTTAGCTATTTGGTTTGAAGATTGGTGTCAAATGAGTCACAGCAGTTCAGAATAAAATCTACTTTCATATAGAGAAAGGAAGTATTATTTGATTTCCTTAAAGGCACATTACTTCCTGTATTTCTTAGTTTATGGAGCACTTTACAATATATTGAGTCTAAAAATGCCAAACTCTTTATGATCTAGACCAGGGGTGTACAACCTGCGGCCCTGTAGTGTCCAACTTAAAATAAATTTGAGCCTTTACATTACTGCCAACAATGAAAAATGTCATAAACATTTTTTTATGAACATTGACAGTTGCAATAGCAACTGTCTCAGACTTTACTATTGGAATGTTGGTATGAACACTACTAGCGCATTACTTGATAATTTGAAGTTTACGTAAATTACATTTTTTATTAATTGTTATTATAAATGGCACTGTCAAATCATTAGTTAGTAAGACATTTATGTTAATTACATGAATTACTAATAATTAGTGTTACAAATGACATTATCAAATCATTCATTAGTAAGATATAGTAAGGGTTGGAGGATGGGACCTTGTGGTCCTCCATCAGAACTTTTATAAAAATATTGGCCCTCGAACTTCCTAAGGTTCTGCAATCCTGATCTAGACAATAAGATTAGACTTTTAAATATGTCTGATACAATCAATGCATTATTATTATTATTTTGCCCAAAAGATTCTAAGTGACTGATACAAAACATTACTCAAAATACTAACTGAATGCTTAAGTCTTAATAAACTTCAAAAGTTTCCTTCTGTTTGGAACACATCATTCTGAATCAGCTGGACAGTAATTTCATACAATCCTTATTTATCGTTCAAATTAAAATAGAAGCATGAAACATTTGGTCTCCTTTCCTCTCCTAAATGACCCTCCCTTCTCCTTGCTCAATCACTAGACATTGGATAGTTGAGTGTATACCTGATCTAAAGGTGTCCTATTTAGGCAGAATAAAACATGAATTTCCCATTCAATTTCAGATTGGAGATTTTTAGTGATTATTATACAGGAGTTTAGTGAATAATGAAGGAACATTTTGCATTGTGTGATTACTATACTTTCCTATTACAGCAATTACTGGTTAAGAAAGTAAAAATTATTGAAATTGTATTTGGAAGACTGAATATTTTATCTTTATAAAAAGAAATTGTATTAACAGACATCTTCATTCAGACTTGAAATAATACAAAACTACAAACCAAATTTGTCAATAAGTAAAGAAATGAATTCTCATACTATCTTTTGCATGGATATGAAGAACAGCTCCGTTGTAACCAGCTGGATAGCTTTTAGTCAGCAGTGATGAAAGATCTTACAAATGGTCTAAATTGTATGCAATAGAACTTAATTGAGAACACCCCTTTTAGCTAAAGGGTTTTTTATATTAATTAATGGAATGCAAATCTATGTCAAAATTGTATTTTAGAATTTCTGACAAATGGAGAATGGATTAATATTCTCAGTCCTTTAAGTCAATGATATTCTTTTTATACTCTTTAAGTAATCAGAAATTAGCCATATGTTTAATTTTTAATTTCCATAAGACTGTTTTTGTAAGAATAAATACACAAGTATGCTTGAGTAGGAATTCCAACAAATATGATGCATTTAAAATAAGTTATCTTACCCTAATATAACTCCAAAGATACCTAATTCACTTATCATTTCACATAGTTCTGGTGGGTTATTCGGACGAATCATGTAATTACTTGAAGTGGGAGCATTTATGCGATCCATTAGGATATAAGCTGTTCTTTCATTCGATGATTTGATTTTTTGCAAAACGACTTGTACATCCTCATTGTATAAGTTATTTCCTATAACAAAAAAAAACAAAACAAAACATCGGTTAATGTGATTTAAGTTCTTCCGAAATAGGTCACTGTCATTTCTTAATAATAAAAGTAAAATAAAACAGATTACTTTACCCCCTCCTTCTCTCTGTGGTTTTAACACAAATATTCTAGGATTATGAATTGCTTTTTCAATTGCATTTTCCCCATCAGGATTCTGTAAATAAAAATTTAAAGATTAAACTCATCAACAGAAATAAAACAAAAGCTGATGAATAAAAATTTATTATAACATTCAATATCAATAAACCATATTAACATTTAAAAAATATCACAAACATTTAAAAAAATAATACACATATTAACCATAAAACAGGATAGTTTCAACCTTCGTTTCATCCTGTTTTATAAAATGTTTTTATTATTTTTTAAATGTTAATATGGTTTTTGATAACCATTCACTCCCACATATTAAAGTTGAATTTGTAACATTTTGTAGTAATAGAAAAAAACACAATCCAGACTACTAAATCTGTGATTATTTTTTTTCTGTCAAATCAAAAAACCTGTAAACTTGTCGATTCCTTTATCCCGAGGATGTTTATTGGCCTTCCTTCATTCTTCGGAATCCAGTTTACGATATTTCTGAGATGTAATGTCATCTTCACTTTTAAGAGTTTCAGATTATTTGTAAGAATAGTTTCACAGTTTTTAGGCTTTTCTTTATAACTCACAGTTGTACTTTCAGTTTCAATATCATGTGCCTGCGTTGTTTCAGCAAATTCTATTTGCATCAATGGGTCATCCTTTTCTACTTAAATTTCTTTTTCTTTGATGATTGGTGTTAGTACTGATAGATATTTTATCATCAGATTTTGGTTTCTTCAGTGTTGCTTCAATAAGGGTTTTAATTAGATTTTCATTCAATTCATTTAAATTGCCCTTCACTTTATCAGCATTATACAGGGTGTATCAAAATTCTCTGTACATATTTGTAATTGAAGGTAGATGAAAAACATTTGTTCTAGTGCTCCCTATGAATGTACGTCCTCTGACAAAAAAACCTTCGGTGCTAGAAGGCACTATTTAGCGGCACTACAATCAGCTAGAGAGGAGATGTAGGACACCAACACAAACCTAAATGAATGGAAACAAGTGTGAACAACATGTTCACAGTTATTCTCATTTATTTAGGTTATTGTTGGTATTACATATATCTTTTTCTAGCCAATTGCAGTGTAGCTATTAAAAAGTATCTTCTAGCACTGAAGGTTGCCGTCAGAAGACATACATTCATTGACAGAAAAACGTTTGTCGTGGTGCTCACATTAAAATATGTACAGAACTTTGGTATACCCTGTATAAAGCAGCAAAAAGACTGAGTGTTATCTAGCATTCAGATGAAGATCTTCTTAGATTTACTAAATTAAAAGGACTTTCTTGTTTTCTTAATGGTTTAGTCTTTAGTCTTCCTATACCAATAGATGGCTACTTCCAGTATTAAATCAATTAAACATTACAAATCAATGATAATGTCAATTTATTAGCCAGCATTCCAATATTCTCACCTGGATTACTCCATTTCCTATTAGAATTTTAGATAAAAACATAGTAATATGTAAAAAATTAATGCACACATTTAAAAAATAACAATAAACATTACCATAAAACAGGATGTTTCGACCAGCTGAAGATGACCTTGCAGTTTTCCACTGGTTGGAATATCCTGTTTTACGGCAATATGTTTTTTGTTATTTTGTGTGCATTATTTTTTACATATTAGTATGGTTAAAGACTCACTGGCCATAAGTTAAAAGTTGAATTTATTAGAATTTTACTTCTAGATCAATCTCATATATGAATAGTTGCTTATTTTCAGCAAATTTTTTTAAATTTGCAATTCATTTCTTTCTCCATATTCAGATCTACCAATGTCCTGTTTCTTGCAGTAAAGTTCCCTGTAACAATACACAAGTATTCCTTACCAGTCAGTACTTAGATATTTGAACTCATGAACTTTGTAACAATAATGTCTAGATGAGAGAACATAAATTTGAATTATCATAAGATGGTATCTTTTTGTTATCAAAGACGAATATTCAGGGTGGGCAATGCACACACCCACAGAATTACAATGAAACTGAGATTATATTTTTGCATTTATTCCTATTAAAGATTCCCTTAATTGTTTGCTGAATTCAAGTCATTCCTAAACTGTAACCAATATACAAAGTTTCATGAAGAGGAGAAATTTTGGTAAAAATCGTATCCCTTCAAGTTATAGCCCATTGTATGCTATCAAAAATACGGACACTTTTGAGCCTTTTAAACATATATATATAGATAGTGCAGCTGGTCAAATTCTTAACCTTCCATTGGTTTTAAACTATCCAAAAGGTGTGGCAGGGTGTGCACTGAGACAACAGCACGCAGAAGTGTTAGTGGTTATGATTGCTACTACATCAAACGATCTAATTCAACATTGTCACTGTTGCTGTTTTTATTTTCTGCATTTCATTTATTTTGAATGCGTAAGTTTGAACCGATGTTTATGACGCCTGTTTAGACAAGTTTTTAATTTATATTTATTAATGTAAATGGTGTATAAATGAGTTAACATTCTATTACTTAGTAAATTAAAAGTTATCCTGCAATTAATTGCGTTGGGCCAATTAAGAAGAGTGCTGCTAAGTATCATATGTTCAAATTAATAAGTGAATTTGTAGCATAGTTTGCATAAAACTCCCCCCCATCCCCAATAAAAGCACAGCAGTGTAACTGGGCAGATGATGCCACTATTTGATATATATGTGTACTTGCAATTCAGGTGCAGTTCTTTCTAAAATAATATCTATTGTCACCATATTATTTTTGAATTGCTTTTTAATCATCTGAAATAGGTTTCTTCAGTGTCAGCATTTCTTTTTGTCTTATTATTTTGCACTCCAATGAAATTCCATCTTGTACATTCACAATCTCCTCTTCCTCCTCATTTTTCCTTCAAATGAAAGTTGTTTGCAGTTTTGCAGAGCTGTGATAAATGGCTGTAATAATCTGGTAATTCTTTGCACTTTTATTTTTCAATTACTGCTGAAAGCTGCCAAAATCAGACTTTAAATCTTCAACGAACAAGAACCATCATTTTGTTGTCTCTTTCCATATAAAAAATTAAAACTAGTGTACTTCATTAGATTAGTTTGTTAGATTAGTCTGTTAGAATTTTTTGTTGTAATTTTGTTGAGCGAAAATTTGCAAATGTTATTTTAGAAATACTAAAAGAACTTGCTAATACATGAAAATTTACGATTCAATTTCTTATATAAACGTATTAAGGAACTTTGTAAAAAATATATAAACGTAGCTGAAATATCCACTTACAAAATCTAAGGAATAGAGGCCTGTGAACACTTCTCTTACTGCTGCTGCTTTTTTCTTATCTCTCAAAAATCTTTCCACCATTCCACGTTGAGCTAAAGTTTGCTGTACTTTTTTGGTCCCAACAAGGTGGTAATGTATAGAAGGACATTTAATTGCTTTTGATCTTTCCATCTTCAAATATGAGTCCCAATCCTACATTTAGCAAATGAAGAAACATTATACACAAATTAATTAATGTTTAACTTTTCTTTTGAAAGGTCAGCACACACACAAATATCTTCAAATGAAACAATCTACAAACCATAAGAGATCAACGATAAAAGAAGATTTGGAACTCAAATTCCAAATCTAAACTAAATTAGGCACATTATACAAGGAGACCATTGAAGAAAATGAAAAAACAAATTAAGAGAAGTAGAACACTAAGGGTGAAAGCGCCCATGCTGTCTCCTAAGTGACCATTAAGATAATGATTATTGTAAAATGAACTGTCGCTAACAATTAAGTACTACGAGAATACCACAAGCATATTGCATCTTAATTGCAGACGTGCCTATTTCATTTCTGGTCCATTTTCCTAATTGAGCCATTTATTTTGAAAGTGACCTCAGTCCATTTTTCAATTTTTTATTTGTTAAATGTAGTAATATGTGCAAATTCCACGTTACTATAGTTAAAAAATAAAAAAATGAAAATGGATTTAAGTCATTTTCAAAATAAGCTGCTTAATTTTTAGTTGAATTGCTGCATTTAATTTGACAGTAACTACTTCTCTTCTTCCAGGCTTTTTCTTTCTTTTTTTTTTTTCTTTATCTTTACTGTAGAATGAGTTAAAAAATCAACTTATTTATTTATAAATGCACTGAATGGCATTTTTAATCGTAATCTCAACTAGAACAAAACAAGATTTGCCACTGGTATGTCTAGAGAGATATCAGTTTCGTCGAGCTGCAACTGGCAAATGGCAAGTTTTCTATAGCGTTTTAGGCAAGTTTTCGAGAATGTGTAAAGCAGCCATTAATTGTAAACTAATGCATAGATTCATTATTGGCAGAAAGATCTGATTCATGTATCAAAAGCACAGCAGTCATAGGCTGGTAGTAAAAATTAGTGATTTTTTTTTTCAGCGCCAATAGCACCACGATGAGATTTTAGAGAGGCAGAGGTCTTTGAAGATGAATTGAAACTTCTAACAGCAAAAGAATGAAAATGTTCAGTCTGGAATGTTCTATCTGCAGAAATTAGACAACAATTAAACAAGGCTACTTTAGCAAACACTTGTTCCATTTATTTGTGGCAAAGAAAACCCAAGGCTTATAGTTGGTAAATAAGATAGCAGCAAAAATAACTCCTAGGTGAATAATCAAAAGATTTATTCAGTTAGGAGTTATTTTTGCTGCTATCTTATTATTGGTATCATAATCATATAATCAAATAAAATATTTACTTGAAAACAGTTTTCAAGTTACTTCTGAAAGAAAACTAAAAAAATTGATACAGCATTTGTAAACAGAACACTTCTCAAAAAAATATAAATAAATAAATAAAAACCTACTTAAAAAAAAATGACTATATGGGAACATATTCTATATCTTGTTAAGCTTTCATTAGCCAATAAACAATGGCATTTAGTCAGGGGAATATTCAAAGTTTACTTCAAGGCAAAACTTAATAATGCAATTTAAAACAAATGTGAATTTAATCTAACTTACATCTTTAGATTGGAAATCACTAGGAGTATAGCCAGTACGAAAATAAATCACAGCAACCTCTAAATCATCTCTGTAAGCAAAAAAAAAAAAAAATAAATAAAAATTAAATAACTTTCATAAATTATTAAAAAAAAAATAATATATTTTAAAATCATGCTTATGAATGTATTTTAACTCTTTTTCTATAAAAATTACTACATTCATTACTGTTGATTATTTAATCAATCACCTCAGGTGCATAAAAGGCAATGATGGGAATGTTATTTTTAAAAAGTAGATATGTTATAGTTACTTTATATATATATATATATATATATATATATATATATATATATATATATATATGATGTATAAAAATAATGTATAACTAATTTTCATTCTTCCATTACTAATTCAGTAACAGTTAGTCTGTTACAAAAGTAATGGCATTATTGAACATTACCCACAAACTTTAACAGTTACAAGTAATACTACTACTAACAACATGTTATTTCTCAAGTAAAATTAAAAATTAAAATATGTGTTTGAATAAATAATTGCAGCAACAAGTTATATTTCATTTAAAAACACAAGGATCTTGTTAGTCAGATCACCTATGAAAGCCTCACTGCCCAAAGAAGTGAATATCCCAACCAAGCAGAGACTAGTGCAAAATGTGTACAAGTCCATTCTTTTTTTCTTTTTTCAAAACAAATACCATAAAAGATTTCCAAAGGTAAGAAACATGGATCTAGTGTTAATTTGTTAAATGTTTAAGGCTCAGTGTTTTGATAGAAACAAGTATCTCTCATGAGCTCATATCTAACACAAGATCTATTCCAAGTACCTTGTGGACCAATTCAAGATCAGCATTGAGTTAGCTGACTTGAGAGCAACCTTATCATTGAAGATTAATCAAAAATAAATTTTAAAAAAAATCCTGTTTAAATCAAACACTAGTGGAAAAAAAAAAAATGCAGGAAAATCTGTAAATTACAATTTTGACACATTTGATTCCAAGAAGTTTTTGATGAAAAAAAAAAAAATCAACGATCAGTTTCAATAGCATTATACTGATATTTTGAATGTTTGATATTAAGTTGCTGTTCATATTTGTGTCTACTCTACCTTGAAGATGGAGTGCACATAGCACTCTAAACCTGTTGAAACATAAATGGCAGCTTTAACTTACTTATAAGTTTAGTATTGGACGTATGTAGTTCTTAAGCTAGAAGTATAAAATGTGTATAAGTCCACCTCTCTATTTATATTTGATGCTCTGTTATTGCATCAAAAATTTATTTAAAATATATGTATTTTATTTTCTCTAATTTAAATAGAATCTAAAATACTTTACAACCACAAAACTAATTCAAATGATTTACTCCTACATGAAACATAATGAGATACTTGTTCATCTTTTATATTCTCAGCAACTGCCTGAATGTTATGATTTTAAGTTGAACCCTTTCTAGTAGCATTAAATACTTACATAATCAATGTCTTATCTTGTAACTTGGCTCTACTGTTAATATCCTGGAATGTTCTTCTAATTACTTTTGTGTTCTTACTTCTTAGCCTTATTTCAAACTCCAGCATTCGCTGGTCACTTATATTCATAGTAACTTCCTCCACCAAAAACAATACAACGGCTCTTTATAAATAAAAAAAAACAACAAAACAATTAACAATTAAATAATTGTAAAACACTTCAAAAAGATTTTTTTCTTTTAATAAAAATACCAGAAAATTCTTTGTTATCCAACTATTGACTCACCCAAGCACTTAGTCTATTTTTACTTTTTTAATTTGAAATTTGAAGTTTGATTTAGTTCAGTACATTAATTTGCATTTAAATGAACCTACAACACTGGAAAACAATGTTAATGTGTTGCAGTGATCAATTTATAGAAGGAGAAAGCTATGTTAAGTGAATACTTATACTACACTGCTAAACGTATAGGAGTTCTAAAAATGAAATTAAAAAGAATACAATTTTTTTATTTACATATTATCATGTGTAACTGCTGTATTTCCCATTATTATTACTGAGGAAAATAAAATAAAATTAATAAATAAACAGTTTCAGTACAAAGTGCTTAAAAATTGAGCAGCAGCAAAAAATCACATCATGGGGATTGAAAGGATTCAACAAGAAACCGACATATAGTCACAGAAATAATAATGAAGGGATTTTTTATTTTTTAAAATCAAATTGAGAAAAAAACAAGCAGCTTTCAAAATAAAACCAAAAGCTTAAAATAATTTAGGAATTGATCATTCTTATTCATTACATCCTATTTGCATTTCATGATATTGTTATTATGTTATTTCTCTACATTCAATTTTATGTACTGATGCTTTGTTACATGAAATAAGATTCCACTTTCATCTGAAAATAATAATCCTAATGCAAAAATTTTAAAGTGCAAATTGTGAATCTTCACAATTCAATCTAAACATCTATTGCTTTAAGTAAGATGAATGATGATTATAGAAAATAAAGTAAATAAATAAATATTACTGTACAACCTTGTAAATTGTCCTGTGTTGTTTAGCTCCCTAGTGAAGTTGGTAGAAATATATTTTGAAAACACATTTTTTTTTCTCTTGTGAATTTAAAGAATGTTGTTTTTTTTAGAGTCTAGCTGCTTAAATAGCTGCTTTGATTGTGTTGTTGTTTGTTTGTTTGTTGGTGTTTTAATGGTGCAAAAGCAGCAGTGGCTAAGCTGCACCAACTTTGATTGTGATATCACATATTTTTATAATAATGACTTCTGATATTGGATATCTCAAAAGTGATGGATATATGTAATATTGGGTTGGTCAAAAAGTTCATTCAATTTTTAAGTAAAATTAAAAGAGACATTTTTCATTTTCACCAATAATTTTATTAAACAATGTATACAACGAGGTTTGTTCCATGACCTTCTGCCATCTTTATGGCAAATTCATAATTCCATCCTCCCAAAACTTTTTATCTTTTTGAGCAAAGAACTATTCCAGGTGCTTTTTGCAGTCTTCCAGGAATTGCATTATTTTCATTAAGAGAATTTAGTAAAGACTGAAATCAATGAAGGTGCAATGTTTGGTGAATACGGCGGATGAATCATAACTTCCCAGACAAGCTCTAACAGTTTTTGCCTGGTCATCAAAGAAACATGCAATCTTGCATGCTTAATGTCTTCCATCTTCAATATTAAACTGGCAATACAAAATTCACCAATTTTGATAAGTTTTTTTGTTTTAAATGCAAGTTTATATGACAGCTGTCACAATACAATCTAACAAACAGGTGTCGAATGACGTTAAAGACACCTAAGCAAACTTACGTAAAAAAAAAATGAACTAACTTTTTGGTCAACCCAATATATAGTGATGGATATACAGGGTATCTGAGACCACCTGTCCACCCCCTACAAAAGAAGAAATGGTTTTTATAGGAAATAATGACAATATTGATAATTAATGGAAGTATGCCCTATCAACTGATGATATTTACAACCTCTGGTAATAACCAGAAATGGACGAACCAGACCTGCATTTCTGTATTTGTAAATGAAAAAGACTTAAACATAAAAAAAGGCAATTGTTGCAAAGGAAACATTTGTTGTAAACATTTTGTCTGAAAATGACTTCATTGACCATGAAATGATTTTTGAAAATATGTTAAAAAACAAATAAAACAAATATCCTAGGTTGCTGGAGACTTGAGTTGTGTTTACTGCAACCTAATTTTAACAGTTGCCAATAATGAATTGATTTGTTTACAGTTTCAGAAAAACATTCTTGGTGTTTTTGCATAACAGTACTGTAGTGTGCAAGGCACAGAAAAGTCACAGTAACAGGGTGTAACGTGATGTCTGTTTCGTTAAGTGAGATGTTCAAACTGTACACTGTTTTCTGTGATGCATTTATCTACTCTGTTGCGGAAAGAAGTAGTTGCTCGAAAAATTTCATCATGATTGAACGACTGCCATGCTTTTCTAATTCTATCATCTCGTCTCTTGTAGTTGGATGTTCACTGTAAACCAAGTCTTTTATTCGTTCCCAAACATAGTAATCAAGGACATACAGGTAAGGTGATCAGGGTAGTTAATGAATTGGATAATATTTGCTTATCCACCTATTGGGAAACCTAGTGTTTATACTACACGACCAACTCTTGATGTTTGTGATAGGCACCCATCCTGTAGGAATCACATGCCCAGGCACAACCTTAAGGCATTTTGATTGGAGTCTCCTTGTTTCGATGAATCCCTAACCACTCGAGTAACAATGAAAATGTTTCATAGATGTTGTTCTAACCAACAGTCACAGAACATGCTCTTCGCGCAACACAACATGTGGAAGCAATGCACGAATAGCATGTCTGTGCCTTGCACACTATAGTACTGTTATGCAAAAAAAACAAAAAAAAAAAACAAGAATATTTCTCTGAAACTGTAAACAAATCAATTTATTATCAACAACTGTTAAAATCGAATGTTATTTGTTTTTAACATAATTTCAGAATCATTTCATGGTCAATGAAGACATTTTCGGACAAAATGTGTAACATTTTGTTTGCAACAATCAGTTTTTTTTTTTGTTTTTTTTTTATGTTTAAGTCGCTTCCATACACAGTACAGATCTGGTTCATCCTTTCCAGTCATTACTGGAGGTTACAAATCATCAGTTGATAAAGAGTTCATTAATTAAATACTTTCATTATCAATATTTTCTATAGAACCCATTTCTTCTCCTTTTATACGGAACAGAAAAATAAAACAGAAAAATAAAGATTTTCATAATATATAAGAGTTTTTTTTTTTTTTCAATAGGTAAACAAATTTGAATGAATTCTTCCTTAATATAACTTTAGAGCTATTTACTGAACAATCTCAATAGTGCCAAAAGAACACAGAAGTTTTCTTCTGCTACTTTCAGTCATGCTGTTCATCTTCCTTCTGCAGCATCTGTGTTTTCTGCTGAGCTTTATGCCATCTTCCTAGCTTTACAGTATGCTTTGCAGGAGAAGTTTACCCACACACTTATCTACAGTGATTCTGAGAGCGCTTTGCGGGCACTGTGCAGTCACACCCTGAAGGGTCACCCTTTTGTTTTATCCATTTTAGATTTTTTACAGCGTTTTCACCGTTGCACTATCATTTTCTGCTGGATCCCAGGCCACGTCGGCATTGTCGGCAATGACCACGCTGATTATCTCGCAAAGTCTGCTGCTAGTTTACCCTTGCGACGGATCTCCACTCCGGCCTCTGACATCTACGCACTTATACGTTCTCGTCTCCGATCTGCCTGGCAACACGAATGGGATGCTCTTCACGGCAATAAACTTCGTCTTGTCAGTCCTTCGTTATCCTCTCCTGCCACTCGACTGTTTCCAACTCGCCGGAAGGATGTTCTTCTGGTGCGTCTGAGGATCGGCCATACAAGACTGACACATAGCTACTTATTGCTCAGTCGTCCACCTCCCCAGTGTTCTACGTGCAACGTTGTTTTAACCGTCCATCATATTTTAATTGACTGTCCTGCTTTTACTCAACATCGTCGTCAGTGCTTTTATCCTCTTTTTAAATTTCATGTTCCTTTTCATATTTCATTGCTTTTAAATGATAATGATCTTTTACCCATTTCATCAGTTTTATACTTCATTCATCAATGTGGCCTTGCCACTCTATTGTAATTCTCAGATTTTTTTACTTTTCTTCTAAATACCTATCATTTTACCTATATTCTATTATCTTACTTTGCACACTACCTGTTCTTTTCTTGTTTTTGTCCTTTTTAGCTAGATACATGTAGTTAGTCTTCATTCCATTTTCTTTTCTTTTTTACCTTTCTTGGCGCAGCTTAGCCGCAGCTGCTTTTGCGCCATAAAACATCAACCAACCAACCAACCAACCAAGTTTTCTGCAACTGTACCTAAGCATATTTGAATACTTACAATTTGTTAACAAAGTTTCAATGAAAAACAGATCCCCCCCCCCCAAATGTATCTTCACCCTTGAAATTCCAAACTGAATGATAATTACAGGGCAATTTGTAATTCACACAGATAGTTGTTCTCCTGATACAATTTAATAATTACTGAACTGAATATTAATTGTCAAGGAACTATAACAAACTTTTATTTTTCTATTTTTTTTTTTTTATAGAGTAATTGGGAGAAAATAAAAAAATGACAATAAGAAATAGTTCTATTTTAAAAGATTATATTAAAATGGTCAATGAAATATGAATATAACAATAGCCTCAAAAACCACAAAATAAAAAGGTGCTGGTTTCTGCAAAAGGCGGCAATGGAAACATCAATGAATGAAGACTTTCTTGAAGATTTCTTGATCATTGATGTTGATAAAATCAATAAAACAAGCTAATCTATCCCTAATCTTTCCTATAAATATGAAACTAACAAAGCATGAAGACCCAGTGAATCTATCTGAAACCTGTTGTGTAAGTCACATTTTTAATACAGAATAATATGTCTGTTGTAGAGAAGCTTATGCAATGCTTAACAAGTAATAAGTTCTATTATATAATCAGTGTTATCAGTCAATCACTTTTTCTGATTCAATAGATTTTTTTTTCATTCGTGTTGTCATACTTGAATTCTGCATTCAAAGAATGCAGCACATTATATGTATTATTACTATATTATTATGTTATGAAAAAGTAGAAGATAGACAGAAGGTAAATTTGGGAAAATATAATTTAATAAATAAAAATTAAAAGTTAGAGTGATTCAAGCATCAATTTTAAAATTTCATTTCATGTCAAAACTATAAACTGAAGCAAGTAAGATTTTAAAAATATAAATCTATACTTTACTGTGGCTGATTGTAAATTTCCCAAGCACAAATAATACCATCAGCTATTCCTTGAAGAGCAGGATTTTCAGGAATCTACAATAAACAAATGAGAAACTGTTAACAAATAAACTAAGTTAATCTGAGACCGAATCTCTCAGATCCTACTTAAATCTAAAATAGTAAATGCAATGAATAAAATAAATATATGAATAATTTAAGCAGCAGAATTTCAAGTATTATTATTAATGATACAATTTTTATGGAAAGAGAAAAGAAAAACGAAATACTGTATCTCTAAAACTGCACTTCCATAACGAGTCATTTTCTGAAAGACAAATTAATGCTCAATTCATCTGATCAACTCTACTTAAATTTCTTCTGAACCACATAAGTAGCTGCTGAGCATGAAATGCAAAGATTTTAGTATTATTTTCTTTCTTTTTATGTTTTATATTTTAAAGAGCTGTTATCACGTTCATCCTTTAAGTTCACCAACACCCTTATCTTCTGTGACAAGAAGCATATTGTTAATTATAGAGAATAATGCATAATAAACAAAACCAGCTGTTCAAACTTCATTGAAAAATAGCTCAAGATATGGAAGAAAAGTTTAAAATTTTATTTTGTTGTATTAAAATTTTAAGTTCGCTTAATGTCATTGAATGCCTCTTCAAAAGAGGATAACTATAATAAACACTAGCAATTTTTCCATTCTTTATGATAAAATAAATCAGGAACAGTATTACAATACTTACCAATCGTGAAATTATGAAATTGCTTAGTTCATTTTATTTCAATGACAATTCTCACATCAAACATTTCCAAAAGATTTATCTGCATTAAATGGCAGTTTATACTTACATAATTTTCACAATTATGAACACCAAGTTCCTGTAAGATATATCTGTAAAATAAAAATAGGATAAATTTACAACTTTAAATTAATTTAACAGAATTAGAAATAAAAGATTAAATTGAATTTATTAATTCTTTAATTAACAAAAAGATATCAAGATATGCTAACAATATATCAAATAATTATACAGATACATGAAACACAAATGCACATTACATATATTTCCGTGTTTTTAGAATGTCAAACAATTTTTATTACTTATCTGTGGCTCCCTGAAAACTACTTTTTTTTACTATTATTTTTTTATTATTTTAATGTTAATATTATTACTTCTTTGCAATGTAAACTATTATCAGGACAATCCAGTGTCAACTTGAAAGTTTTAGCAGTTGGTAATGAATCATTCACAAGTACTTTAATAGGAACTTTGTCAAATACACAATCACCCTTATTGTTATTGGTTGAATTGTCTGCTATTTGTGCTGCATTTATGCTATTGTGTAACCAACAAATGAATGTGTGTGTAAACAATTTCTGGCAGCTGCGAATCTGATGTTAAGTAAAAACATTTTCAATAAGAGATCTTTCTCAATCCAACAATATTTGCAAAAATCAAGAGAAATTCTTGATCACTTCTTTCAGAGTTTCGGTAGGAGTATTCTTAACAGTAATTTTAAATCCTCAACAACATATGGATTACTCAGTAGAAATGAGCCTTCAAACAAAAGAAAATCACAGGAATTTAAGTCCAGTGAATGTGGAAACCAGGCACTTTCAAGTCCACGAAATCATCTCAGTTATCAATTAGAGATTACTCTTTCATGAAAATATTCATTCAAAAATCGAGAACAGTGTATGCTGTACGCAGTGTAGATTGCTATGGCTGAGCTGGGAGAAAAAAACCCTTGCAGGAGCTTCAAATAATGTCAGCACTAATAATCATCCAAGAAGATCAGGTCCAATAATTCCAACAAAAGAGAAACTTCTAGTTTCATAAAATCTTTCAAAACAAAATATACTCTACTCGTGAAAAAAAAAAAAGAGAGAGAAATATTGAGATTGCGTTCATGTATTGATCTATCTATCTAGGAATCTGGAAGCTCAAGGTGTGAATGGAAATTTGAGCAATCTCAATATTTATTTATTTATTTATTTATTTATTTATTTTTTATGTTTCAATTTGGGCATATTAAACTCCCCTCCCACTATTCAGTTTATATTCCATTTTGATTGTTTATTCTTTAATAAATGTGTCACTGTATGTGCAAGTATTTCTGAATAATCAAAACTCTTAGCTCACAGGAATTTTTCAACACCAGAGTTATTTATGTAGGTTGGATAGAGCATAAATACAGCCCTTTCCAAAGTTGTCTTTTTGTGATGAACCTGTGTAACTGTAGGTTCCATCATCTTCAAGCGTAGAAATCTAGAGGAAAATCCAATAGGAGTATCCAAATTCTGATATAAGTGATGTCAATTCCATTGATTAGGAACTGAGCAAATGGAAGATAATGTCGAATCCAGTGGAAGTATTAAAAAATCTTTTCTGCAGTACCAAACCCAAACAGCAGCAAAAGCCTATTAGATCAGTGTTAAATTACTTATTATAAGTAATAATTATTGCAATAATAAAGCCATAGTAATATGAGAGAAGCATTTCTTTTTTAACTGAAATAAGCAGTTACTGTTTCTCACAAACACTGAAACAGGCTAAAAAAATTTTCAATTAGTGAAATGGAGTTTAAAAATAATGCAATTAGATGATTTTTTTATAAACAATTTTTTTAAATAAAAATGTAATAATAATAATAAAAGATAAATTTAACAGACAGAAATATCTCATGTATTTCATGTAATTAAATGAAACTGCACAAAATATATATATTATTTGCAATGTAGTCACCGATTTCAGATATCCAAGATTAATGTATGAAAAGATTAAAGAAGTCAAGTAATGTGCAATGATGCTCAGAAGAGAAAAACATATTTTGTCCATTTCATATTTAAAGCCTCGACCATTTGATAGCAGGACAGAAAGAACTATGAAGCGAGAAATTAAAAAGTGAGTACTGCTTATAGAATGTGACAGCTCAAGAGAAAGATGCTACAAGGCAATGGAAACTTTGAATAATGTATCCAAAAATTAGATATGCTTTCTTTAAGTCTGGATGCTGATGTCCAAGTATGATTTTTTCATTAACACCAATCATAAACTGGCTTTGATGCTGCCACAGATGATGACTGCCATACAAGGCTGTAACTATGTCATTTGTTCAATTCGCACACTGTCATTTTTCATTCCCTTTTAATTCACATTAATTTTGTAAATCTTTGCTTGAAGGTATTAACAATATTTTGGAAGGTTTTAACAAGAATCAAACAGACATCTTTTTAATGCCTAAATTTGGGAAAAGATACGGTTTTCCTAAATACACACCTCTGATGCCAATATTTCACTATCCCACAGAATTGAGCACTTTTAATTTCGCATTTCCTAGTTCTTTTAGACTTTTTTAAAAGATATAGATTTGGTTTTCTATACGACGTTAAAAATGTGATGTACCCCTGTCAGAAGTTTCTGGACCTAAGGAACAAATCTCATTTTACACATGATCTAACTAAGAAGACAGATCATTTGCAAAGAATGAACCTGAGGCATGCTTCATGGGAATCAGATATGGTAAGAAACCAAGCATATATTCAACTCTGAAGTATCCATGCATTTGTAAAGCCTGATGCAAGACTGAAGTTATGGACACTCATCCGATATGGAAGTGAAGAACTGATTAAAGCAAGTTGCAAATACTTTTCCCTGCAGAAAAACAAACTAAGAAAATAGTTACTAATGGAAGCATGTGGAACAATAACAGTTGTTGTAAATGTTCCAAAAGGTAGTTAATGGATGAAAAGGTATAGATATCAAAAGGAAGGGTAGACAGCATGAATTGTAGAATCATACGGAAGAGAGAATTTCAACAGTAAAGATTACTATTCCAGCGTGTGTTGTGTGTGTGCGCACACGCATGCAAAAAGACAGTAGAAGGCACATAGATGTCAAAGTCACTAAACTTTGAAGTGAAAACTTCAAGTCACTAAACTTTGGAGTTGTTGAAATTTCGTTAAAAGTGTAACTAGACAGCATTCGGAGATTGTATATTATAGTACTAATCAAAGGCCTGTAGACATCCAAGCAAAAGAAAAATTTATTACCAAAAAAATAATAATATCAGTCAGTGCAGCTGCACTGTTACAGATGGAGAGACAGAATTCACTGTGAGAATAAGGAGGATATCAAATATGATGTGGACACTTCATTTGGAAGATAGTGCATACTAGGAAAATAATGGATAATGATGGTACCGATGAAAAGACTGAAGATGATGGAACTAGTTTAACTGTGGATAAAATAAAAAAGAATGCCTGGATCAGTATGACAGGCTTTCTGTCACTGAGAAAATTGGATTTATAATGAGGCATCTCTTGTTTTGGGTCAAAGAATGCAATACATACTAGAATTTCTGCAACTATCTTAACTTATAAACAGACATTCAAAGGCTAATGGGATACTGACTATTTCTGAAGATGTTGGATCATAACTCTAGTTTTTGAGATGACACAGGATCAGCTTGGGTAACAGATCTCTAATGTTTTCTGTGATAATAAAAATCCAGCTAAAGACTCATTTTGTTTAGAATGACTACTTTTGAATAAATCTGCTAATAAAATAAATAATAAATTCCAGTTTCTGTCTTAAGACTTGGTACATTTTGTATGGAATTCTACATCTAATCTACAATATGCTCACCAGACAAATGATCAAAATAAAATCCTAACATTATGCAAAATTACTATTCAACATTCTATTTATACATGCATTTGCAAAAAAAAAAAAATTATAATATAAATTTACATTAGTTTTAATGCAAATTTTGACAGGAAATTGAATTAATCAATACAGAATATTTAATAGCAATTGTAATATTAACAATGTAAAACAAACCTGCATTCATTGCACATAAATTACTATTCTAAAATGAAAAATAATTATTTAAATTTTAAAAAATCTAATTAGAGGTGACTGTATTAATTCACAGTTAATGAAATCCTTAAAAATCTCATTAATGTACAGAGGATTGTTTTATGTAAACTTAGATAACTTTGAAATTGCATGCATCTTAATGAAAAGGTCAGATTCCTTGATTTTCTTCACATAGCTAATGCAAGTGAGAGAAATTAGTTGTAAACAGTTTCTGTCTCATAAAGCTATAAATTACTAAGAACTTTGCTGATCTTTTTGTAAAAATACTTTCTAACATCAAAATCAGTTTTCTTTAATTGTAAAATGTGATAAAAGTAGTTTGATATTTCAAATTCAATAGTCTGCAGTATTATTGCTGAATTGAAGAAAATAGGCTTTCTGAACTGCAGAAAATCAGAACTGCAGAAAGATCCAAAAGTTCACCAGCTGTCATTACACCTGTTCAACCCGGTTCTTGTTAAGATG
The DNA here is from genome assembly GCA_023159025.1 of Thereuonema tuberculata. Lineage (NCBI taxonomy): Eukaryota > Metazoa > Arthropoda > Chilopoda > Scutigeromorpha > Scutigeridae > Thereuonema > Thereuonema tuberculata. Next base: position 16,505,866 of record JAFIDM010000003.1, on the reverse strand, counting down.
TACCAACTGAAGAAGCACTGCTACGAATTGGAAAGTCCAGATCTATTCACATATGTGATCATATCATTCACATTAATCTTAAACTGAGAAAGTTTTATAAAGCTGATATCTATGATTTGATTATCACATTTTAGAGTGCATATTGCATGAGCAAAAACTGTGTAACACCATTAAAGTGAGGAAAAGTGGGAAAATGTGGTCGCTTTGGATACCGCTGAGTGTATCTTACCAACTGTGGTAAGCCTCGGGCAAGTTTCTACAGACCAAACAATGAAAAAGACCAAATGAGCTCGGTTAAATCCAGTTTTCCGTAGAATTTCATGATGGGGTGACTGGAAACTGTCCAAATGTAGGCTTAGAATCAGTAAGGCTTCCCAAACTGCTTCTTTCCAAACAGAACGCGCTTTGCAGTCTCCGGCTGCAGAAAAATCTTGGGTTTCTTTCAATAAGGTTTCTTGCTGTATTGGGATTCCTTCAATGTAGTTTGACCTTGCTGTTTAATCAATTACATGACATGTCATTATTCTTGCGTGGGAACCTCATACAATACAATCTTCCTTGTTTCATGGATGATTTCTTCACTGTAGCCAGGGTTTTGTTTCTTTTACACCTAAATTTACAAGAACAAATCTTATCTTCTTTTAAATAAAGGATCTTAACCACTTTCTCTTCTTCAATTCTGATGACAGCTTGACCTACCTTTCTTTGCTATTGGGCTGAAGTTCCTAAACACTTTCTTGCTTCTTTTGAGGAGAACCACATGTATTTATCCTATTCTGAATTTGGTATCAAGATTATTGAATTCAGGGAGACAGGAAGCATTCAAGTGCAGGCAAAGTACTCCACTTCTGAATGGTTTTAACTCTTGCATTTTCATGTAACAGTTTTATCTACCTAATCAATTCTTTCAAAGAAAAATAAATACCAAGGAAATGCTATTCTTGATATTATGGGAGAATAAACATACAAACCCTAAAATTGATTAACGTTGAAGTTTTCAAGGAAGTAGGAACTGCCTTAAATGACAAGGAAAGTATTTCATGAAGAAATGATATTGTTTTGTTTTTGTTTTTTTGCAAAAAATATTCCATTTGATAACACTTAATCTTGAAAATTTAAGGCGATTTATCTTTTTAAGCAACCACTGATCTGTGAATGTCTGTCTATGACTAATAACTTCACATATTGTAGTTTTCTCATTCAATTCTTTTTTTTTTAACCATAAATATACATGCACAGTTAGACAGGTTAAAGAATTGTGGGTGGATTTTTAGTTATTTAATTATTTATTAGTCTTACTTATTCTTTCTTCTTCATTCACTTACATAATTAACTTGTGCAAAATAAAGATTAGTAAATAGTAAACATGCCGAAGATTAGTAAACCTGCTGAAAGCAAAAATACTGAAATGACAAATCTAATGAAAACAAAACAACAGTAATTAGAAATAATTGTTAATGAAGTTCAATTATTAGTGAAAAACAAGGTTATTTATTAATTAAATTTAGTCTATTTTAATCATTTTAATTACAATGAAATTCCTTACAGAAAGATTTGTGAAATCAACAATTTGATCATTTAGCAGATATTGTATGATGATAATTATTACCAAAGTACCTCAAAAACTGTACCTCTAAAGAAAGTTCAAAATACAAACAGGATCATATATTATGTATCATATCACAGAGGTGGAAATGATTTTAATTAGTAGAGGACAGTCATATGAGTATCAAACACTGAATTCTGTCAGCACTGATACAATGAGAAATAAGTTGTCAAGCTGAAGATGTAGTGATGAGAAAGATAAGAGTTTAGAACTGATATGTAAACATTTCTTTGAAACAAGATATGAAATTATAGGAAAAGAAAGTACAGCTATACGTACTGATTGCTATCATCGTACTGATTGCGATATAACTATTAGATGTCGAAAAAAATTGAATTCACTGCAAGAGTTAGGCTGGACAATAATACTACAATGGATCCCAAGTCATGTGGGTATTCAGGGTAATGATCGAGCGGACGAACTAGCCAAATTGGGAACATTTCTCCCTCAACCTGTAGCAGTTCCATCCCTATCTTCATTTAAGACCAGAGTAAATTTTGCGGTACATAGATTCTGTGATATGGAAAATAGAAGAGCTGCGGATGGAAAAAAATGGGAACAACTAATTTCTTCTGGTCCCATTAGTAGAAATCTTCCCAGACCTATTTCAGTGGCAGTCTTCCGTTGTATTACTGGCCATGACTATCTGGCGTCTCACCTATTTAAAATAGGAGTTTTAACTACTGATAAATGTTTATTTTGTGAACAACCTTCTATGAATGCGGAGCACTTGTATAGTTGCAAAGAATTAGAAGATTCACGAAATTCTACGACAGAAACTGGTATCTATCTTCTGGCTCATCTTTACTGGTCAGCGCGGCGCTCAATGGCAGAAATGCCAAGAGCTGGCATTGGCTAATCAATCAATCAATCAGGAAAAGAAAGTACTCCATTATAAATTAACCACACAACAAAATGACTTCAAAGAATGCTAGATAATGACTAATATAGAAATTAACAAAGACAAAAATAACTACGATAACATAAAACTAAAATAAAAAAGAAAATTAAAGATTTAGGCTCAAGCTTAACAAAAACAACAACTTGAAAACATTGTAAGACTCTGGAAACTCTATAAAACAATAATTGTAAAATAATCTGCTTCCTCATTTCTTAAATAGAAATCTCTAATTGTAGTTTTAATCCTCAAAATCTTTAAAATATTTGCAGCATTATTAAAAATAAGTCTTCTTTTCATCAAGTGTTGGTGTTTTTGCAGCTGTTGTGTAATGAATTACAAAAATTCACTTTTCAATTAGATAAATTCAAGAATTGAATTTATTCAATTCAAGAAATGTATGAATTTAAAAATTTGAAAAACATCTTAGTAATATTTCAAAAATTACTGACCTTACTTAAAATAAATTCCTTTTATGACTATTGCAAAAAAATATACAATCAATATTATATTAAAGAAATGTCAGCCTTCTATTTTATTTGAGGATTTTAGTGAGATTATTAATAATACTCATTATAATTATGAATGTGGCTTTTTAATATTCAAAGACTTTCTCATAATGTTTTTTCGATATCACAATATCTCAAAATAAATCAGAATATCATATTACAGGAACTAAACATTTTGGGTAGTAAGTGCACATTTATAATTTCAAACTATCTCACAAATGGAAATTGGAAAACCTTTGACTGTATCCACATTACACAATAAGTTAAATTCATTCAAATTCAGTTTTTTGCTTGCTTCCTTTTTTTTTTCCATGCACTGCATAAAAACAAAAATTATTTATTTATAAAATAGTTTTAATTGACTCTTAAATTAACTAAAATTTGCAAATGACTGCATAAGCGAATAAATCTGCAATGAATAATATAGAATGTACAGCGTTAAAAACCTTATAATTAATTTTTAATAATTTTTAAATACTTTTGCAAAATAGATAAATAATATCAAAACCAAATAAAGAGCTTTACTTCCCAAAGAAATAATAAATATTTCAACTATGATTTGATAAAAAGAAAAACAAGTACAACCAAATAATTAGAAAAACACATTAATATCTATAATATTAGATTAAATAAAAAAAAAAAATTATCATTCAAGAAGTAATTGTGGCCAAAGAGCAAAAAATAGAGTACTTAATAGATATCTTTAATCAATTGGATGAAGATATATTGATTATTACAAAAGAAGATGGTTATAAAGCATCTAATCAACAATCACAAAAGTTTTTATAAAATTACAAAGAAAAAAAAATCCTTGATTCTATGCCTTTTTTTTTATATAATCTCTAATCATTAATTCAATTTGAACTTCCATTACTTTTTCCATTCCCATTGCTGATGTGCATTTTAGGTTTTGGAATTTTACAGCAGCTTTACAAGTAGATAAGTTTTTTATTCAAAAGAAAAGAAATTGTAAAAACCATGTTAAAATAAAAACAAATTAATAATAATAATTGCTGAAGAATCACAATTAATAAAATACAGGAAGGTCCATCAGAATGTAATGCCTAATATGCCTGAAGACGCAAAAGTCAGAGGATATTAAAAGTTGAATTGATTCTAACAGAAGGTTTAACGTGCATTAATGTAATATGAAAAGGGAAGAAAAATCAATAACATGCACAAATTCGTTAGAATTGTTTGCTTTTAACGCATTGAGCCATTATCAAAAGTAATCTGGGACAGCTGTTTCATCCTTATTAAGACTCATAGGTATCGACGCATTCCGAGCTTCATTATCAAAGCTAAATCTGGCTGATGAGTCCTAATAAGGACGAAACAGCTGTCCCAGATTGCTATTGATAATGGCTCAATGCGTTAAAAGCAAACAATTCTAACGAATCTGTGCATGTTATTGATTTTTCTTCCCTTTGAATTGATTCCTTTTGAAATGACAGAAAAGAAAACTGAAAAATGGTGCTATCTATTTTGGTAAAAAAAGAAGGGGGTGTGGTACCACAGCAAAGTGAGGCTTGAATTTCTCCCAAATAAGACTGTCAATTTGAGTATACTAATGCAAGTTTCAATCAAAATTGTATTGAAATTTGAAGCATATTTGGCTTTGACAGCCTTTGAAAGACTATAAATAATTAGTTGAATTTGAAGAATGATAACATAGACTAAGTGAGAAGTTAACAGGATATCAATTTAATTTGCATTTGGTACATTTGAAAGCTTCCGTAGTTGAAAGAATGTTTATACAAAGATCACAACCTCTAACTCTTATTGTTTGAAAATCTTAAACAATGACCCCAGAGCTAACATTTATGGATACACAGTATTAATTAGTAAAGTTAGCATTTTTTGTTATGAATCTATTTATATTAGCATTTCTGAGTCAAAGCAGGAACATCATATGTTGCAATAAATTAAAATAAAACTTTTGACATGCTAATAATTTTGCAACATCCTTTTGTCAACTGAATAGTGTCATAGTTCTCAGGATGGTGACTGAAAGATGATGTCAATATGCTAAAATCTAAAAATAAAGATGTTGTTCATATTTGGAAGGTCTAAGAGATACTGACAGAAGAAAGTATACTGAAGAAATCCAAATGAAAAATAAACCCCAGATTATCTTAAAGAGATATCACAAAGCCATGTCCATTACTAGTAAAAAGAGAAAAATGACTGGGGAAAAGCAGTAGTCAGAATGGTTGGAAAATGGAGAGATCCATCCAGGAGACTGTTGGGAATAAAGTGCAGTACAAAACCAGGAAGACATGGAAGACTGCAAAGCACTATGAAGCACATAACGCATAAGAATGAAAGAAAAAAAATTGTCAACATCACAGAAAAAAAAAAAAAAAAAGACTACGGAGGGTTGATTCACATTTATTCAGTCAATTTCAAGGGCACACGCTATCTTGCAAATGCACGTGATACAGCATTGTTGTGTTCGAATCAGAGGTCATAAGTCCATAGTTGATTATCTGGTAGCTGGAATTGTGTTGCAATTCTAAATATGCCATCAAAAAACCAAATTAATAGGAGGGATACATAATTTCCCTTTCCGATGCTAAATATACAGCTTCAAAAATTGTGGACATGTGCTAATGCCGAAATTTTTATATTTGCAAGTCCACCGTCAACCGGAAAATAGTCATCTGAAGCCCATCAGCCAAGAGTGTGGTAAACCATGATTGTCAGCGAGAACTCTAGCACCCAAAGGGCAATTGCCCATGTTGTAGGAGTTTCTCAGCCAATGGTTGCACAGATAATTAGGCATGATCTGCAATTAGAAAAGCATCATAAAGCTTGCTCGACACATTGCTGAAAGGAAGGCCAACAGCCGAAAGCTTTATGAGCACCACTTATCGGGAGAAAAATGGAAGTACGTCACTACTTTGGACGAGGCATGGATCTACTTTAGTGATACCAAGAAGCCAAGGGCAATATTTTATTGCCCTTTTGATGCCAAAGGACGATCCGAGCAGTACTGCGAATGCAAAGAAAACTTTTCGAGAGGATTAATGCTTGTTGCAGGTTTTAGCTACAGAGGAAAATTGCTGCTGAGATAGGTACCTGCAAAGGTCAAGATTAATGCTGTTTTTTACTGAGAGCATGTCCTGGAACCCTTGTATCGTGACGATATTTCCCTATTGTATGGCAGCGGCAAAAGGAAAGAGTGGATTCATCAGGACAAGGTGTCGAGCCATACAGCTAGAGCGACCCACTGTACATGGCCAATGTGGCGAATGAAACAGGAATATGAGCAATCTCATACAGTACGATTCCTGTAAAATTTTCTGATGCATCTAATGGACTTCTGCGGGTTCAGATTACTTAAATGGGCTCTGGGAACATGACGACCGAAAACAGTAGAAGGGCTTTGGAAAGCTTGCAAAGAGGAGTGGAACTAGATCCCCCTCATCTACCTCCAACGCAGCCTCCTTCAATAGAAACTGCTATGCAGAGCCATTGCTAGATTGCACGGGCACCCCACTGAACAAAACCGGTGGTGGAGAAAAGAGTTCTGCTAAGTCTATGACGTGATCAAAATCGACCAAATAAACGTAAATCAACCCTCAGTATTTGAGTCACTACAAGCTGAAGCCAGACCACATAAGATACAAAGTGGCTATCCATATATAAAATATATAAAATTTTACTATAATGATGCTCATCAGGCAAATGATAAACAGTAAATGGTCCAGGTATCAGAAGGATAAAGCATTTCTAAATAAAGACTGAAAATTTGCAAAACATTTATCTGGAAGGGAAGCTGCAATTTAAACTAGGAACAACAGAAAGTTTCAAGATATGTCTAAAAGAATGAGCAGTGTAAAAAAGGTAAAGATATTAGTGACACTAGAAAATATGTTAGAAAAGGGAACAAATGCACTGATGAATGAAGAATTCCAGTAATATCCCATGCTGTGACAAAAAAAAAAAAAAAAAAAAGTAAAATAAAATAAACAAACAAACAATGTAATTTCAATAAGTGGTAAAAACAAATTAGAAGTTCATAAAAAGATAAACCATGATTAGCCTGTAAAAGATTTTTGTTCAAATAAAACAATAGCAGAAACTGCATGTGACCAGGTAGGAAGTTGATGAAGTGGAAATTCAAGTAAATGGGGAAAACAGCAGCTGTAGGGATTAATAGACTATGCTAAACACCAAAATTATCAGACTCACCATTTAGCCTAAAAACATTAAGAAATAGATACTCCAAATTTGGATGGAGAGCACTATTCCTAGGCTACTGAAGATAAGGCCTCAGAAGAAAGTAATTAGAAAGCTCAAAGTATTTGCATGAAAAGACAGCAAGAGAAGAAATTGCATATGGGAAAGACTCAAGAAATAAAACTTAACAAAAAGTTGTTAAATAATTCAAAACCAATAATACTAAAATAAAATGTTTTCACAAAGAAAGCTTTTCAATTTCATAGAAAAATA
>JAFIDM010000003.1:16469448-16488941 GCA_023159025.1 Thereuonema tuberculata | reverse complement strand
GTCATCTGGTTTAAGCCTTATGATAACATTATCACCAATGACATTTGTTTTTAATAATAATTCACATAATATTCTAATAGCGACTCAAATTTTAATAATTAAGCAGTTCTGGTATCGTTTATTGTGAAGTTTAATCATTTAGACATAAATCTAAATAATTACACTAATTTTGATTGTAAACTTTCAGAATGTCAAAAGTATATTACTGGGGCACAATATTTGTCTTATAAACAATAATATAAATATTGAGAGCATTTTTTTACTATTTTTTTAATACTAACAGGGATGGTGGATGAGCTTCTTATATAGGGTGGGCATTAAAGAAAGGTGGGGTTATATTGTGAATAAGACATGTATTTTCTGTATCGCTTAGCATATACAGCATGATATCTCTCAATAGAAAGTGTAACAGTCCAATTTTGATGTGCTTCACTCAAAGTTCCTCAGTAGTGCACTGAACTGGGCATTGGGGATACATACATGTTGTCTTTCACATATCCCCATAGAAGAAGTGGAAGATGGTATTAGATCCCGAGATTGTAGACACCATAGGAGATAGTTATTCACATCAGTAGCACATGTTCTCTTCAATCATATTCTTTCAGAGCTGGAGTGGACAAGCAACAGATGTGGACAAACACCTCCTGCCATGGCCGCCACGATTTCCAGACCTAACACCACATAACTTATTCCTATGGGGTACATGAAAGACAACACGTACATACCTCCGATATCCAGGTCCATCAGTGATGTCAAGGAAAGGATCACACATGCTGTGGAGGCCATTACACCAGACATGCTTCATCCAATCTGGTATGAAATAGATTGCCGCTTGGATGTGTGCCAAGTGATAAGAAGTGCACAAATTGAGGGACTTTGAGCGACACATATTAACTTGGACATTTACACTTCTAATTGAGAGATGCCATGACTGTCTATGTTAGACAATATAGAAAATACCCCATCTTTGAAACCTCATTCTTTTAAGCCAACTCTGTATTATTACTGTTTTATCATTATACTTACATTTTACACTTTCAATTTTGCTTGTCATTTTTAAGAACACCATGTAATTAAGCATTTCATATAATAAAATAAAAAAAAAAAAAAAAAAAGACGTTAGCAGCTTAAATTGTTGTTGAAGAATCATTAGGAGGGCGAGATGATTAATAGATAAAAATTGTCAATGGATTAATCTTCAGAGGTTCCATTTTAAGCTTTTTTTGATAAAGAAAGGAATGCATCTCACTGACATTTTCTTGTGGTGAAGAACCCAAAAGAAAAGCAATCCTATGCTATTTTTAAGAAGAATCTGATTTTATTGCACTGCTATCTGTTCAGCAATGTTTATCAAATTAGAAAGTAGCTTTTCTCAACACATACTATTATTTAATTTGTATTATTTCAATGTTAATAAAAGCGTGGCTTGAGTCTTTATCATTCCCAGAGCTTCATTTCAGTAAACTTTAAATAGTTAATTATTTTTGATTTTCTAAATGTTTAATTTATGTTCATTGGGAACAACTGTCTTGCCTATGACTTTACATTTAATAAGAAATTTGAAAAGAATGGAAATGATTCATATGTTGTTAATTAAAAGCCTTTCAAACAACTCGTTATTGTTAAAAAGTAGGTTACAAGTAAAAAAAAAAAAGAATACGTCATCATTCAGAAGAAGCATTAATAATATTATTTTTGAAAATTTTTCTTTAAACAATAAAATCCTGATTGATTCAAGTTAGTAAGTGTTTTGTAAAATGATCTATTAGTACAATTCCCAGTCAATGACAAAATTAGAGCATGAACAGTTTTTGTTCATATTGGTGCATGATGGGAATTTCCTGATTTTTATATAAAACAGAAACTTTTCAAGAAAAATTGACGAGTTATAGAATCCACATATAATTATCAATTCACTGTAGTAAACAAACAATAGCTTCTAATTCCTTAATTGAAGATGTTAAGTTTAAATATTATTAATACAGTGAAGCTCGGTTATATCGCGATCTTTCGGATCCAAGATCTCGAAGATCGTGATCTGCCTGAGCTTTTTTTACTTCGCGATGTCAAATGTCGTATACTCTAACATTATTATCGCCCACACGATTCCAAATCGATTTAAAATGGTCATTTCGCAATTACCTACATCATTCAGAGCAATGTGAGAGAATTTTATACAGTATTTATAAATATTTATAAATCATTACCTTTTCAACACTTTGATGGGTTATATTAGCCAAAATTTTCATACAGTATTTCTGTTTTCTTACAGTTTGGCGCCGCCATCTTGGTTCTTGTCTAAACGACGATTGTACAATCGCGAGCAGTTCTCTAAAATCAAGCGATTTTTGTACTTTTTGGGCGAAAATATGGTAAATTTTGCAATTTTACAATTATACACCTTTTCCAAAATAGAAGGGGTCCAAGACCAAATCGCACTATATCCAAATTCGCGATATAAACAACCGCATTATAGCCGAGCTTCACTGTATATAAGTTTACAAACCTTAAACTGGCATTAAGATTTATAGTTTTTAAACAAATGAAATGAATAATTTAGCCAATACTTTTATCCCAGTAATGATGATAATATACTATGTAACATACTTTCCAAAAAATTATTACTTAGTAATAATGAAAGCAGGAGTGTCATCATTACGTTCTTGCGTAACGTAGAAGAATAATCACCAAAATTTATGCGATAAGTCACAATTTGTTGTGTAGTATTCATAATTTTTCTTTTATAAATATCAGTTTGTCACAAGGGTAGTTAATATGAAGGAACTGTGTAATCATTAACTGATCAAATCAAATTCCCAAAGCTTTATTTAAGAATGTGTAATTGAGACCAATATTCTTGCTGTTAAACGTCACGGCAACTTTGATTTCAGATGAAAGAAGAAATCTATTACAACAAGGAATACTAATTCTAATTCCCACTGGAATCCTAGTGGCCTGGAGTAGCGATGCAGTTTCTGTGGCTGATCAAAAAATTTCACCCCTGTTTTTAGATTTGGATTCCATCGCCAAGTTAGTTTAGATGTTTCTCTTTTTCTTTCTGCTGCATCTATTCTGTTGTGCACAAATGGAGATTATCTCCTATAGCTTAACCAGGATAACAATTATTTGGGAAATATTCTACAGTTACTCTTCTCTGATTAGGATGAAGATATAACATTAAGCAGTAATAATAAAAAAACACTACTTACTCTTCAGAGATGGAAGGCCTAGATAAGAAGTAATGAACGATTTAATTTTAAGCAAATAATTAAAGAGATCATTTCTTTTTATAGGAATGATAGGAGGCCAATTTGTTGTTGGGTTCATCAGGATCAAAGCAATGATTGTGAGGCAATAAAATTTTAACTGTAAATATGCTGAAATAAGTAAAACATCCGTTACTTTTGTTTAATAGTATTCCTATAGTTCTATGTTCTGTGAAGCAGTGTTGTTTTAGGTTTTAATTGACTGAGCTTGCAAAGCCTAACCCTTTACTTGAGTTTTCTTCTCTGTTTATCTGTTTGTATACACACATTGTTTAAATGGATGAATGGATTGTCATAAAAGTTGATCCTTACTTATTTATGGCCCACTTAAAAAACATGTCTATTCCTCTGCCATCCCTGAAATACGACCCTCAAATCCATCACTCAAATGGATAGACTGAACTCTTTAAAGTTTGGTACAAATCTTATCCATGATCCAACTTTAAATAGGAGTACAATTATTTTGATCATCACCTCACTTCAGTCCTCAAAACCGATCTCCCCATCCCCGAGCTCTGCATGCTCAGTTCATGCTACTTGATCGATAGCTGAGCATAGATTAATAAATCATTTTACTATAAAGTTAAGATAGCCTTTTTATTATTGTTGATGAATTGTTCTTCGATATATTCTGATGAGCTGCAATTTAACATTTTTGAGATTTCTTGACACCATCAATCTCTCAACTTTTAACTGCATTTACAGAGTAAGCAGTACACAAAAATTAATGATGAACCATCTACATTTACCTGTACCTTGACACTTTTTTAGAAAACCAGTGCAGTTGATTTTCTCTTTAAAGGAAATATGACAATGTGTAGCCCATTACACTGCACGACAATTTCTACAATCAGTCATTCACATCAGCAAAAGTCTTAAACTGATTGGGAACAATTGACAATTAGTACAGAACAATCTTTTAAAATGTTTTCTGAATTTTCTAAAGACAATTTGTCTGCAAGTAAAATGAATTTTGATAGACATGTACACTTAATCTGTGGGCTCTTAACATTTGCTAGTTAAGACCCTCAGGATGACTATCCTCAAAAATCCTAATAATACATAATTGTAAACATCATCTTTGTTTTGAACACAAAACCACTATTATCAAGGTCTCCCATATTATATCACTAGGAGAAATCTGAACTTGCATGTATCTTTGAGAGTTATTCTATATTCTGATTGTTTCTAATTTGTCACATAAATTAGAAAGAATCTGAGTAGCAACTTAACAGCACTGTATATTTCTTGGTAGTGTTTTTATTAAGTAATAAGAACTAACAATTGAACTCCAGAGAATGGACCTCAATACTTCTTGCAAAGTTCTCCGTTTTCTCTTGATTTCATAGAGCTTGCAGCAAGATTTGTTTACTATCTTAACTAGTCCAAAGTCTGGTTCCAATTCTGTTGTTAAGTCCACAACATCTCTTTGCCTCTACTCATTTTTCTCCCCCATTACGAGCATTTACTCTACTGACAATTCAAGCTTGTAACTTGTTCAATTGCTACCCATGTAATACCTCTGATAATAGCTTTATCTTTAAGGGTCTTCCTGGCTACTATTGCCACTGCCATTTCTATTTCCTTCATTGATACATTTTCAAAGTATATATATATCAAGTTATATTTACTGTTTTTCATTGTTTTCATCGATACAAAAACAGTGTTTAGCCACTGATTTTCTAACTTTCACCACGGTAACTGTGGATGTTTCCATTCTCAATCCCAGTCACTATTTCATCAGTTTCATTCACCAAACTCTACTTAAGTTTCTCTTAACTCTACCACCAGTTTCTCATCTGGAACAATTAAAATGATCAGTGTGATCACATTTGTATTAATATCAATATCTGGACACAGTTGTGCCATATTCGAGGGTCGATTCATAAGTCATGGGAACTATTTTTTCTCTTGAAAATGTGCTACTGCTGGAAATCGGATATATATGACATGTAAATGTTGGAACCAGATGGGGCATGTATACCCTGGTCTGGCATTGCACACAGTCCCAATGTCAATCTTTTGATGACAGCGGTGCATAATGGACATAACCAAAGTTGAACAGCGCTCATATTTGAAGATAGCCGTTCCTCACGACCGCAAAGCACGAGTGTCATGATGTGCTTCGTGGAGCATTAGGCGATTGTGTGCTACCCTATCGTTCCATAGCAAGGTGGCTAGAGGCCTTCAAATGGAGAAGAGCCTCAACTGTCGATCTTGCTTGCAGTGAACATTGTGTCAAAGATGTATCAGTGGCTGTGATGGAATTAGCTCGGCATATAGGTATTCCTGCGTCATCAGTGTGCCGCATTCTACGGCAGGAAGATTGCTGCCAAATGGGTGCCACATCACCTAACTCAAATAGAGCAGTGGACTCCAATGAGACATGTCGTATCAAACTACAGAGATTTCATTATGAAGGAAACGACATGCTGCTTTGTATCAATGCAATCGATGAAACATGGGCACGAGCCTATGATCCAGAACTGAAGCGAAAGTCCAATGAATGGAATCATCCAGGGTCACCACGGCAACACAATGTTCACCAAAACAGTCCCCCACAAAGCTGATGATCATTTTGGCATTCAACAGCCAAGGTGCTCTGGTGTGTTATCCAGTTCATGAGGGACACACTGTAACTGCCCAGTATTATCACTCATTTTTGCAGAACTTAGTCATCCAGTATGGGAGAAATATCCCGAACTCTTGGGCAAAGCAATAATCTTGCATGACAATTGTAGATCTCACAAAGCAAGACACTGTTAAACATTATTTATAATGTTCAGGTTGGGAGGTTCTGCAACACTCATCCTTTTCCCTGATCTTAGTCCATGTGACTTTGATCTCATTCCTAAAGTGAAGAAACCATTACGTGGGAAACAATTCGGCAACACACAGGATATCATTACTGCAGTTCAGCATGAGGTGGCACACATTAATGAATTCCATGCGGCCGATGGTATACTCCATCTTCCCCATAGATGGCAACAAACCGCTCACAACCTAGGAGACTACTTTGAAGGATATTAAACAGGTTGTATGTACACATAAAACAATTTCCCACTGATGTTTCATTATGTACATGAATAAACAGATGATATCAGATGTCATGTTTGTTCCTTCTATCCTCCCACGATTCCTGCACACATGCCTAATCTGATTCCATCATTTCATACCACATGTCACACACTTTCAAACATATATATCTGATTTCCAGTGGTAGCACATTATCGAGAGATAAAAAATAGTTGCCATGACTTATGAATTGACACTAAACTATAAGCACTCCAATAAATCTGATCTAAAAATTCTTGTTGAGCATAATTATTGTGCAGCATCTTTTGTACAATCTTCATCAATAACCAATCCACTCCTGTAAGGGGCAGAACACATTTAGTGCACAAGATTTTAAATGAAAGAGGTGAAGTCAAATTAGCTGGTTGCCATGTTTTTATGTATGTCAAATTTATATGTATTCATTAATTGTAGAATACATTATATTTGTGAAATGTGGTTTTTATTTGCTGAGATACTTATTTTTCCAATTAAAATGAATATGTATTGCTTCAGATTAATGAGTACTGAGCGGCATTACTAATTAGATTTAATGGCTTTAACAAACTTTGGAATAACTGTAAATTCTTTTTCATTTAAGCTAAAATGTGTCAAAAGTCATGAAATCAAATTAAAAATTAATATTCACTCAAAATGACAGATAGAAAGACACCATTTTCAAGTATGATGCATATCCATAATAGACCAGTCCAAACGATCCAAATTTAACTAGGATTTCACATTACCTGATTGTAAAAACTGAAAGATCAAAAACAAGCACTTATATAATAGTTGAATAATGTATTGTAAAAATTATTAAAAATTGTTACCTGAGCCAGTCCTTCTTTTTCAACAGTTTCATATATTTTAAACAGGGATGCAGTGAAACTATCCACTTCGACTGTACTGAAAATTGGAATCGTATTAATGTACAAAATTACTCATCAATGCATGAATGAATGAAATAAACATCAACTTAAAGAGTTTAATTTTTGATATCTGAGGAATATGGAGTGTGAAATTTGCTTTTTCCCTAAATAAACGGGATTTTTTTTTTTTGAAACATGCAAAATTCTAATCTATGATATTTGAAATTAATCTAATTCATGCTGTCTTGATGATAATGTGCCCTTTTTGTGTGATATTTCATAGCCACTTCACATCTGGCTGAGGGTACGAAGCTAGTTTAGAAAGTTGCCTATAAGAGGGAAGACTACAGTTAGTTAGTTATGCCTTCGAAAACAAATTATGTGCATGGATCTAAGTAGTTTAAAAAAATATATACTATCCTTATGTTTTGATAATTTCATATAACCTTTGTTAAGGTCATATGAACTTTGTGATCTATTCTGTTTTTAATGACAAAGAGAAAAATAAATTAAATAGAAGGTTGAAGTAGGAGAAATTTTGGGTTGGGAATTATTATTTTTTTTTTTATTCCTAAATCCTTCCTTTTTTATTATTATTTACAACATGATTACTTGATTTCTAAATGGATTGACAATAGATACTGGGCTGATAAGATAAAATAAGATAACCAAAAAGAATATCCTGTTGTTGCGACAGCAAGATAAGGTAAAATAGATATAATGACGAGAACTTGGACATAAGAAGTGTTACCAGAAATGAAATAGCCAATGGATGACATATTAATCAGAAAATAACTGCAGGATCTGAAGAAAAGGTTCATCTTATGATAAACTAAAAAGTAATACTTATGCTGCCAAGAACAAGCTTCACCTGGCAGCAAATACTCAAATTGTATCTTCAATAAACCAGTAATCCACTAGCAACATCTAAGCCAGAAAGTGATTCAAATTCTACAGGAAGCGAACGACTGCTTACAGTATCTAATTAGAAAACATTGAAATTTTTTTACAACTGAAGTCTGGAATGCAACAAGCAAAATGGCAAAGAAATTGACAATGGTACATTGTACGGAGTGAAGGTTAAAAAAAAAAAAAAAAAAATTAGTTTTGCTGTTTCTTTTTCTTACAGAAGATAACATATCCGACTGAATCACAACCATTTACACTACAAGTCCACAATCCCAGTTCTGAAAATAGAAAGTTTTTTTTTTCGCAGCCTGAGTGATGTCAAACATTGATTTACGTGATTAAGTCCAGGTACATGCATGCATCAATTGACTCAGTTGTATGTGAGCTTTAACACTTTGCAGAAGTGTCTGTTGACCTCAGGTAATTTTTCTCTTTTGGAAAATTTTCAGTTTTTTTTTTTTTTTTTTTTTTTTTTTCTTAAAAAAAAAAAAAAAAAAAAATTTAAAAAAAAAAAATATGTTTATATACTAGAATATTTACCCCATTTTTCATTTTGGTTTTATTGCTTACAGGGTGCTGCCAGAGACCCCACTTGGGTGTTATCATAATACTGTGTAGTATACAGTACCCTGTATCTTAATTATAATACAGTATCAAAAAGTTCTAAAAACAGAAACACATCTGGGCCCAAGGGTTTCAGATATGAGATTGTGGACCTGTACTATTTTTACGAGTTACATCTGATCAGATTCAATTATCATTCTTAAGTGGCAGCGTACTTCTGCATTAGCAATTTCCTGCCTAATTTCTGAAGTAGATAACAAGACTGAATGGATACTCTATCAATGGAAACGCTGAATAGTCTATCAGAATGACTACCTAGAAACAGAAGTCCAACAATGGTGATTGTTACAAGAACAAGCGAACACATCCTAAAATCAATTCATATGTAAGTGAAAGATTCCTCAAAAAAAAGAAATTTGCTGAAATAGGAATCTTTGCTGCACCAGTGAAGAAAAAAAAAAAAAAGAAATCTCTTGAAACTTGTTCAAAGCATGGAAGAAAAACTATTTTAATAAATAACATTGCACAGTGTAATAGAATTTCACCCAATTAACTCTGTGCCATTGTCAAGATGGGCAGCAGCACCACCATCAAGGATAAGTGAAATTGCCTTGATCAAGGAAAAGATCAATGCAATGAAAATAAACAAATTATTCAGTACTGAGAGAAAACCAACAAGTTCAAAATGATGACAATGGCACCAGTGCAGCCAATTGCAGCATTTGTTCTTGTAAATCTACTGGGTGGAGAATTTAAGGAACTGGCCAATCTGATCTTCTGAGAAAAACTGCCTGAAACTTTTAGAAAGCACAAAATCAAGAATGAAGTACCCATTTTTATCCTGATCAATAGAAAATTATTAAGCTTTTAATTACTGAATTAAGAGTCAAACACTACAATTGGAATTGCAAGAGTTTTGAAACTTATTTAACTCCTAGCAGCTCAGTTTTATGCTGCTTTTTGAGACATAATTGTTTTTACTGTGACAACATAAGTTTCATATGAGCATTAGATTGCACACCTATTTTGCCTGAATCACTTGCTAATAATGCTCCATAGTTAATTAAATGTTTGTAATTGAACAGAAACAGCCAGAAAGATAAGTCCTATTTGTTCCTATAACATGTCAGTGCGTTTACTTATAAATCTCAATGAATAATGAACACAAGTTTATTAGCAATCCTGAGTCATGTCTCCTACTCCAAACTATCAATTTCCCAATTTTCCCTACATATCAATTTCTTACCTTCTCCTCTATCACCTAAATCTCTTTACAGTATTATATTCTTGGGCAATTTTTATTATAAGAATTAACTTTTATTTCTCTTTTTGGTACCAAAACTCAATATCCTCAATAATTTATATTATTAAAATATGCAGATTTGGTTAGAAAATTGGGCAATATACTTAGAAAATAGATTTCAATTAGCAATAAAGCAATCCAAACATTAAACAGCATGTTCAAACAATTTTAATAAAGAGGAGAACATTGAAGATAGGTATATGATCAATGAGGAAACAAGTCAAATCGGCTCTAAAATAAAAAAAGGGCAGAATTTCATACTAAGAAGGAGAAAACACATCTTATATATGAAGCCATTTAATGCCCTTTTGTGAGATGAAATGCACATGAAAGTACTTCAAAAATATATGGTTTAAGGGGCCAACACTTTACAGATTTCGAGATATTTGATATTGTTTTTATTGAATTTTCGTCAGAAGCTAAAATGTTAGAAATGCAACTGTTGTTATGGTTATCGATGATAGCAGGATGGCTAACATCATGAGTTCACATACTCAGGAAGATGGGATCAAATCCGCTACATACTTTTCTTTTCTCCTTTTTCTAAATTTGTTTTGTTTTTCCTTATGTATGTATTTCTTTTATTATTTTCATTTCCTCTTCTGGCTTACATTAGAATACAATTAGAAATTGTAAATAATATCCCTTTAATAAGAAAATAAAGTAAAATGTTATGGGTTCATATGCAAATTTTGGAAAGCCCAGTTATATATATAAAGGTAGGAGATTATATAAATATGTATATATACATTATGACAAAACGAAATATAAGGGGATTATTTATTATTGTTATAAACTGATCCTGTATTGTAATGTCGTCAGGAAACGATGGTATTTCATTTAAATAATTAATTATTTTTCTTTATTTTATTTTTTTTGAACCTGTAATAAGATTTTATAAAGGGAAAATTCAATCTTTACTTTAATTAAAAAAGACGCCCGTTTATCACAGCTGGAGAGGATTCACCACAAATTTGCATATGGACGTACGCAATGCTAAGGAGCCGGGGGGTCACTCCACCGATGACTATCTCTAAATAAGGCAATTTTGGTGATAGTGATTGCTGATTGGAATATGTACCACGTGATTTTGCACCCGAGAAAGGCAGGAAATTGCAAATAAAAGGAGCCTTCTGCAGAGCAACACTCTCTTACCTCTTACTCTTATCCTCGTATTCTTCGATGCCTTCCCAAGGGATAAAGCAGAAAAACCATGCAGCAAGAGAGAAGGTTTTCCAGTGTTGAAAACAGTTAGCATTAACGCATGGGCACGGTGGACTGATAGCCCTTTTTACCTCTCTCTCTGCAGCAGCGAACAAGTAACTGACGGCGACAGTGAAGCTAAGTATGTTTATATTAGTTTCCAGGACAATTAGTTAGCCAGTGAATGGCGTAGCTTCCTAAATCAACTAAGCAGAGCTAAATAACTGTTAAGGCTAGGGAACGAAGACCGCCTGTGTAGCAAGTACTAGCTAGGTTAAAGACTACCAGAATTAGTGTCAGGCGTGAATTAGATTTTAGCCGTCGCAGGAACATTATGCTATTCTTGGAGCAGGGGTGCGGTAGTTTCTTGAGGAATTCAGATGAATTTTCCATGCTTAGTCAGTGGGCTTAGATTCAGACAGCAGACGAACTAGACACAACTGGACTTAGCGCAGTTCAAGAGGCGCATAGTTGACCCAACAGAAGCGAGGCAACCGAAGCAGTTAGTGCGCATAGAAGGAAACTTTACTATTCCTGAACAGTAGGAACTCTCACACGAGCCATATACGTGCGAGACTGCAACGGGAAAAAGCAAGACGTTATCCATCGAAGCTCTTCGTTAAGAGGAGAGAAAGGGAAAAGCCAACTCTGTCTCATTTCCATTTAATATTATTGTGGGAGAATCTTTGAATAGGTGTCTTATTCCAGGTGTAATTAGTTTAAGTTATTAAGTTTGTCAACACCCTTTAAAGCCATGATTAGGTAGCAAAAGAGGTCGAATTGTTAATGTAACCAAGATATTGTTCATTAAACATTGGTAAATTTTACTTTAACGGAAGACTAAATGTTTTGTTAGTTTTAAAATTTATCTTAACAAATGTGCTTAAATACCTTGATTTAACATGAGAGCGACAAGAAGGTCAGGTTATTATGGATCAAACTATGTTAACTTCCCAGAAGATGTGGTAGAATAAATGTCTAAATGTTCCAAAAAGGATAAGTGTGTTTTTACATTTATTGGCCGTTGCAGTGCAGGTTCGTGCTGACCCCTACACCTGGAGGTGACTGAGCAAAGCTGGACAACCCTGTCGTTTGGATTTTCCTGAATACAAATTTGTTAAGCTTCGCACTTGACTGGCACCCAACTCGGGGAAACAGCGGTTTTAGAACTGTTACACGGACGAATCGTTACGTCACAGAGAGGATTTTGGCAACCAACGTTAGGACCACGAAAGTAAGGTTATTAAGGCATTGAACCGCACGAAAGAAAAGTTACTGAGGCATTAACAACAGTGTTTAGGACGACCAACACAAAAGAACCAGTGAAAAAAAATAAAAACAAACTGAATGCAAGGCCAAAATGAATGCAATTGCACAATAGGTATGAGTAGTACAAAAATTCTTTCCCCCCCCCCCCCATCGTTGAGTGCAAATAATAACATAGTTAGCAGTAGTGATTGATAGTTAGTGACAACATGAGCAATTGTAGCCAGGAACCTGGAGATAGAATTAGGGAGACATTTACCCAGTATCGGGAGGGTGAGAGATACCTAAGTGAGGAAGAAACGGATGTACAGATCTCACCCGGGATATCAACTATGATGTCCCAGCTAGCCTTAGAGGAAATGGCGACTCCCATTAGCACAAGCGTTTACATGCCAAGTGGCATCACAGGAACAGTTGCAGAGCAGTCAGCCACAGAATCCCAGCGCAGTCCGATTTTCGAAATAGAGACAGAAAACAAACCGTAGCTGTTTGTATGGACAAGATTGAGCAAGTGTATAAAGATGCCAAGGAGAAACACACTCAGCTAATAACTCGTGTGGGGCAAGTGGAATTAAGCTTCGCCGAACAGTTTCACAGCGTAGAGAAAAAGGTGGAAGAGAAAAATAAAGGATACTGGCGAATGTCTGGACAGTTTACCGACAGCGCCTATGAGCATGGGAAATACGCTAACTAACATCCCTATCACGTTGACATTTAGGATACGTGGGGATATTACAATGCAAACGGAAGGAACAACCATGCGAATTCCATTTAAAGTAAGGAAAAACAAAACAAATTTAGAAAAAGGAAAAGAAAAAAAACAGGAATGTAGCCAAGTAGATTTGATCCCAGTAGCTCAAGTATATGACTGTGTGATGTTAGCCATTGAGCTATAGCTGACAACCATACAATTTAGTTGCATTTCTAACATTTAAGTATTTAGCAGAAATTCAATGAGAACAATATCAAATATCTTGAAATCAATAGAGTGTTGGCCCCGAAATACTTCATGTGTACTTTCATTTCACAAAAGGTTATTAAAATTTTTGATATACAGGGTGTGATGACTCCTAGTGAGTCAACGGAATCAATATTGATGTGGTTAAAATTCTCTATAATGAAAATAATTTGTAATATTTGTACAATTTAAACTTTATATTTTTCAATCATAGTATATCCTAAAATAAGACTAATTATCAACTTAGTAGCACAATCAACAATTTTTAATTACCTTTTCAAACAGTCTCTGAGAAAATTCCTATCATATGCTGCCCAATGCAGTAGTTCATTGATGTCTTTTTGCAATGATTTGGCTTTGAAATATTCCTTTCTGGGAAAACGAGATGGTAGGAGAACAAAAGGAGCAAAAGCCATTATATCAGGACTTGGATTGGGAGTTGTTCTCATGCAAACCCCTGAAAAGAAAGAAACTGAAATATAACACAAATTCCAAAGGTTTCATGTGAAACTAAACTTACTGAATTAAAAAAAAAAAATTGAAAGGAAACTAATAATAAGGCTGTGATGGTGATGTTACTTAATATCCATTTTAAATTTTTCAGTTTTTAATTTCAAAACCGAAGGATATAAAGAATTTCAAAATTGATGATAATGTGTATTAAGAACACTTCTTCAATCTGCCAATAAATTTGAGTTTGGAAATTGTGAAAATTGTCAGGAAATCCCGGAACAACTGCTACTAAGTCTGCAAAATAACCTACACTTATTGAAAAAAAAGAAAGATTCATGATAAGATACTGCTTCAACAACTAGATGAGAATATCAAACATTGTGAACATTAGCGTAACTAGAGAATTTTTCTGGGGGGAGAGGGGGGCCAGGCCTTTTGTGTTTGGGATAAAAAGCGGAGAAATTTAAAATTTAAACTTGTACCTTCGAATAATTGCATTCTTATTGTTGCAAATAATGCATACAATGCCAATAAGTTAAAAAATATTTTATTCAATTTATTTTTATGTTTAAAATATAAAATAATTATACTAATATGTATTTTTCGAGGGGGGGGGGGGGCTCCCCCCTACTTACGCCTTTGTGATTGAATGTATGACTGTCTACAAATGCCAAGTGCTTAATTGCAGAGATTTTAGGTTACATAAATTCTAATTTCAAATTAGATTTATTATCATTCTCAATACTGAATGTACCAGCATGAATATTATCTGCACATAGTGCAACTTTCCAATTTTTTTCTTTTTGTTTCAGTAGAATTTCCTTAAAACAATAAAAACTTCTCCAAGAAAATGTTTTACCGTCAATTTATCATTATCTCTTAATTATTCTCCTTCATCAATAAGTTGTAATTATATTTATTGCTGCAAATTGATTACCAAATTCCAGATGGTATCTAAAATAAAATAAATTCAGTCTTGCCTACCAGTCTTTAATGTTACATCTCCTGAGCTATGGTTATTCACATCTATTTATAATTTATATTGGTTAGAATAGATTTATTTTTGCTTTAAATACATTTCACTTTAGGTTTTTAGAACTGTTCTTTATTTATTTTATTTTTAAATCAAAAAATTTTTGTTTCCTAAGTCTAGCCTTCTTTGTTACCCATTAAATCTTTAAAAATGTAATCTGTAATTTACTGCTGTTATAAGAAAAAGAAAATATAAAAGTAGCTTTAATAGTTAGGCTTTTTTAAATTCATTTTCTTTTGGACGTTCCAATTATTCTTATTGGCAACACAAAATTCCAGGTAAAATCTCAGAAGCTATTTATAAAATTTGTGATCTAGACTGTAAAAATAAAATAAGTTATACAAATTTGCCATTTTGATAGCAATTTATTGTTTATCCGTGTTGTCCATAAAATGAGAGCCAAAATTAGTTCAACAAAGCTGTGAATGATTAGAAAATGTAAAGGCAATTAATTTAAATAAATGATTTATTTTGAATATTCCTAAGATGTAAGATTTCTTTATAATTATTTTATTAAATGATAAATATATATTATTTAATATCATATTTATATAGGGTGTGATGTGGGTAAGTTCGTCTAAAATATAAGAAACAATATTTATTAAAAAACAACAAAGACAAGACCAAATTATTCAGAAGTGACATCCTGGAACAGCTGTTTCACGCTCGTTGGCAATCATCAGCCAGGAGAAGTCACAGTAAATAACAAGGTCTCCATACTGAGGCTAGTATGAACAATACATCAGAAGTGCAGTGGTGCCTCAAAAGAAAAAATACACAATGAAAAACTCACCAATGAAAAAAACAGTGAGAAAATCCATGTGCCAGCGAGAGCGCCAACGAGCATGAACAGCTGTTCCAGGATGTCACTTGAGAATAATTTGGTCTCATCCATTGTTGTTTTTCAACATTTCAAATGTGCAGTTTGAAGTCTTTAAAAAAATTCATTGAGGCCATTCTCGCTGGCACATGGATTTTCTCTCTGGTCTGAAACAATCGAAAGGGTACATCAATCAATGATGCAAAGTGTGAGCATTTGCATTAAGGTCCAATGAGGGCCACTTCGTGCACCTACTATAGCATCCGTGGCACAGTACATGCTTGGACAAAGATACATATGCCATACTATTTAGCAATGTAATGGAATGTAATGAATTTATAAATATAAAACATTTTTTTCAATGAAACTGTATTGCTTGTTTTGAAAAGCCACTTTTTTTTTTTTTTTTTAACTTTTATCACTTATTATTATTGCAAGAATAACTGCATATTTCAAGCAGGCTTCTTACAAGTTTTGCAGAGGCACAGTTTGTTTCTTCTTCTGGATTATATCTATATCGTGTTTTCCTTTTACTCTAGCTTTTACTAACCTTTTGGGTAAGACCAATTCAACCCTAATGTAAGTTTTAAGTCAAATTGTATGATTTTAATTACTACACCTCACTTTGCTAACTGTCTTGTAAATTACAGACTTAGAAGGTATGTACTGTAGTACCTTTGTTCAATTTAAAAAAGTACAGAAGTTTTGACAATAATACCAAGATAGACTGCTCTTAGGGTAGGCAAGCGGCTTTCCCTCATGCTTTACAGGCAAAATTTGTATAAAAATATATATAAAACAGAAAAACTGAAGAAAAGCATATAACACATTATCATTTTAGTCAAAGTAAGATAACTTAAGAATGCCAAGATTCTGAGTATGGTTTCTCTATATTACAGCAAACTATAATAACAGCACCATAAATTATACCAGCCTGGTGAATCACTGATGTTAGGGATAACACGGTGAAAATAGTATTGAACATTCAGTACAATCTTCTTAAATTCAAAAAACCCTCAAAACCTTTTAATGACAACTTGTAATAATGTTTCTCATTTGTTGTGCTAATCCCAACATTTTTAATGGTGCTAAAGAACGAATGATTTCTCCTTCTCGGAACATGAAACTTACAATGTCATGGTCACTGTTGATAGCAAAATCTTCGTCAGTTCCAATAATTTCATCAAATTGTGATAAAATAATTTAAAATTTTGTCTAAACAATTGAATGCTGCCACATTATAAGTTGTAATGCCAAGATATCGGTTCTGTCTACAAGTAATTTAAATCAAAGGTGTTGTGTATAGAACACATCTTCACAACCTTTTGTGTGTAGCCAGGCTTATGGTTATAAGAATTTTACCCCACAGTGCTGTTTCTAAATAAACTTGAAGAATGCAAATTAGGAGGGCACTTGCATTATACCTATATACCTCCTTTGAATGTCCCGGATTTGATTAGTAATCTAATATTTCACATTTGGTGCTAAAGCTAGACATTGTAGAACTTAGTCTACAGTAGAATATTATCAATGTATAAATTTCAGAAAATCAGCGTCTGTCAGTGGATTCACTACAATGATTTATAATATGAATTTTTTTTTTTAAGTTATTCATATTTATTTTGTACACTGTTTGGAGTAATTCACATTTTATCACACTTTATTCATAAAATACTACAACGGATAGTAAATTTCTGTTCCTCCACCTAATTGAAAAAAATTTAAACACTGCTGCAAAGAACTTACTGCTGTAAGTACCACTGCTAAAAGAATTCTCGCTGTATTAATTTACCGTAATTCTACACGATACCGAAATCAGGATGCCGTAATTCTGCACGATACAGAACGTTGGATTTTCATGAAAAGTTTTTAATTAATCAGCAGTACTTAGTATGATTAGTGGACTGGACAAAGAAATAATTTCACTGAAATTAAAAAAACGCTAAACAACAGAGCAACTGTGTGAGCGACGAAATTAATTACAACTACACTAGTTATATGGATAAGAACTACAAAAATAAAATTACCATGGGTTAAAGCCCAGTCTTTAGCTTTACTTATCACATCTTCTAATACTTCATCTTTTAAGGGCAACTCTACACACGGATCCATCGTCAACAGTTTCAATCACTTGATTATGTATTAGTGCTTTATCATCTGAATAGTAATAACAACAAATAAATAGGTCAATATGTGAATAAATATTAAACAACTGGTCAAGTTAAACAGAAAATAATAACTTCATGAATTTACTAAAGTTTGTTAATTACGAGCAGAAACTTTTTTAAGTTCAAGTTAAGATTAAATGAAAGAAACGTAAAGCGTTATAATTACGAAAGAGCTTCCGATTTTCTGGAAAAATGAAGGTTAAATATGTTTTCCCTGAAGTGTTACAAGTAGCTCTAAATCTACACTAATCTCTTTAACTACAAGGGAAGTGCATTATGTAAGTGAAGTTAGAGAGGAACTTTTCGCCACCACCTGAGCTTATCAATCGAAAGTGAAAGTCATTTCATTTTCAAAAAAAAATAATAATAATAATGAAGAAAGTAGGCATAATGCTGGATTTTTATTAATAGATATTTTTATTTAAAAATAAAGATAAAAATTAATAAGGCACAAATGAGTGATTAAATATTTTCTCAAATATTTGTAGGTCCGTATTTGTTCGATCGTCTGCTCCATACTTCAGCGTCCCCAACAGCTGCTCATTCCAAACACAAATTATGAAGAACTCGTTAACTATTCTTATTACTATAGTTTAAGGATATTTTTCGAATAGATCAAAATCAGCGACTGTGTTACTTCGAGCTGTGAGGATTATTTTCAAAAATAAAATATTTGAATGCCACGGTGCTTTAAAAAGAGTTTCTCATCGTTATTGGTAAGCTTCATGACAAACTCAAATAAAAAAAGAGTTAAATGGAAGAACACTTTGATTCATTAACATTGTTCTTTAAATAATTCCTAAATGTCTTAATTCATTCAGTTTTATCATTTGGTCAATGAATTTGTCTATGAACTTTACCGGATTTTCAGAATGGACAAACGAATGAGAACACCGAAAATTTAAACAGGAATTACCAACATCAAAAACGACAATTAATTTGCTAAAAAGATGATTTCGTTAATATTGATGTTTTGTTTTCCTAATTACCTAAATAAATAAAAATAATAAATGAACTATATATTAACAATGTTGTAGAATTTTAATTCACACAAAAGCAAAAATATAAATGACCAAAGTTATGTTTTGAAGATATATTTGTAACAAAAAATAAAATCATTAATAAATGCGTTAGATTACAGCCCATAAATCATCAGGTAACTTCTGAAATAATTTATCTGTAAAAACTTGTGTTACTATGGCATAATCCAGTATAAACTATTTTATATTATAATCTTAAAAGGAATACTTTATACTTCTTTCCTTTCTTAAAAGAAAGTTTTCCTTCCTTTAAAGAACTTGTATGGTATATTTGTAACTTCCTGAATATATATGCAGGAGATATTTAGAGCAGCAAAATAATTAAAGTCAATTAGTTCAAGTTGTTTCATTATCAACGTTGAATAGTAGTTTTGTAAATATATCCAAACTAAATTGATATTCCCAGCAGATTGTGTAGATATAATTTCTTTCGCGATTGTGCATCACAGGTCTGGATCTTTTTATCAACTAAAAAGTTAGCCTAACACTATAGTCATATTTCATCTGAATGATTTTTTTTCCCTATCACTTCATCTTTGCATTTCTTTCATTCTCTCCTCTGTCTCTTACATAATTGTGCAGCTCCA
>JAFIDM010000003.1:16451864-16464518 GCA_023159025.1 Thereuonema tuberculata | reverse complement strand
GTTTCAGAGATACTGGTTCCTAGGCGCTGTGCCATCACAATTTGTCCTTTATCAAACTCTGATAAATTGCAGCTTTTCCCATTCTGACACCAAATACTACTAACAGAAAGTTGGTTCTGTGGTTCTATATATACTGCTGTGTACCCATTGACACATGTTCGTTCTAAAGGCACACTCATTTATCTAGGCTGGGGAGTTGTCATAATGTAGAGGCTCTTCATTGTATCTCTATCCTTTCCAGTCTTAAAAGTCTGCAGTGAACATAGATCTTAATTTCAGATTTTCATGTTTATCCTTTCTTATCCATATTTCTCAAGTTACATCTCTTTCCTATGCTTCTTCTGCTAGTTGATCTGAAGGTAGTCTGGTACATTTTTCTCAGTTCTCCAATTTCCTGTATCTCTCTAGACACCTCTTGTTACTTCTGTATCCATTTGGTTTCATAATTTTCAAATTTTGTGGATTGATATCACCTATCCTTCATACAAAGCTAAAAGAATTTAATTTTAAGAATTTTAGAAGTTAAATAGCATGTGATTGTTTTGAATAATGTGATCATAATTACAACAGATGTACAATTATATATTTTTTATATTATTTTCACATTCATATGATATTGTTTTATGTATATATTTTTTACTTTTCAAAACGAACATTCAGATCAATGTTAAGTATTTGTCACCATTGTTTTTGGCTTATGATGATCAAATGCAGAAAAAAGAAGATATTATTGGTACTTATGAGGTAAGTAATCTTGTATATTTCATCTGTGATAGCTTAAATTCTTCGTTCAGAATTAATAATTATCTCAATAAAAGCAAAGACAAAAGAAAAGACAATCTATTGCATTTTCAAAACAAATTTATTTATTTTTTTTAAAGGAGGAAAAAGAAGAACTTTAGGAAAAACAATGCCAAACCATGTTTGCTCAACACAGAGAGAAAATGAAATATTAATTATTTAAAGTCTTAGCTAATCAAGGAAAAAAGTTACAACCATTTTCAGATAAAAGTAAATATATTTAAAATTAAAAGTTGAATTATAAAGTTCAATTAAATATATTTGAATCAAGTTATATCAGGCAACATCATCCGAAAATTCTGAAAAAAAAAAACTTGCTTAAATTTTAAATAATAATGAATTGAAAGTTTCAAATATTTCAGCATCTTTATTAGATTATTTATGATTTTATGGGCCACTAAAAAGATCAGTGAAAACAATAACCAATGCTTGGCATTGCATCTGAAGTTTTTGACATGATTAGTTGAAACTAGGCGATCTCCCATGTATACGCACTTGTTTTTCTGTATCACATAAAATTTGGTTAAGTAAGAATATTATATTTAAAATAGTGCAGTGTTTCGGCAATTATAGTTCTAATTGTCATTTTCGAATTACAAATAAACAGACGGATCGGAAATAAATAAACAATCTTGAGATTCAAAAAAAAGGTTGAATACATTCATTATTGATGGGGGGAATGGGAAGGAAACATAAGTCAAAGCAATATGAAGTGAGTTGTAGTCCCATGGCCTAATGGATAAAAACATCCATTAAAAACCTTTATCGGTTTTTTAATGTTTGTCTTGTACTGGGTTGTGGTATTGGATTTTAATTTTTGATACTTTTTTGTGTTATTTAGAATGCCTATTTGTTTACTAAAAATTTTAAAGTTTTTTTTTTTTTTTATTTGGTGGTTTTGTTTGATATTTTTTGATTTGGTGGTCCTTGTTTGTTTTTTGATGTTTGTTATTTTGGATGGTGCACCATGAAGATCCTTCGACCTAAAACCCATCAAACCCATACCCTAAAACCCATACCTACATTTTGGGTAAGGGGTCGGTAATTTTGACTAAGGCCTAATGGATAAGACGTCAGACTTTGGATCAGAAGGTTGCAGGTTCGATTCCCGTCATGAATGTTTCATTGTAAAAATTATTTCTATTTTCCATTCTCACAGAAAATTGCACCGGACAGACATACAGAAAGAGAAATAAAAGATTTTAGTAATGTAGATTGATCATGGTTATCACATCTATTACCACTGCACATCCCTCTATCTGCATAGTTGTGGCATCTATCATTAGACATACACATCTACGTGCAACTCAACAACAGACTCCTTACCGATTCCAGCTCCTTATTGTCTCAATAGTTATGGCATCTAAGGAATTTTTTTAAATTTTTTTATGGCACCACTCTAGGCCTGCTCTCATGCAGTTTATCAGCTTATTGGTAACTGATATCCCTAGTCATCCGTGAGTTTTATTCTGTACTGTTCTAGTCTCCCTAGTTAATGGGGTTTCTTTTACATCAGTGCCACATGTGATCTTTTGCAGCATCCAAAAGTTATAGTTCTTATGTTATTATGTTTAAATGATAATCCATCTCCTAGAAGGTCCTGACTTCTTCTTTGAAAAGCTCCTTTTACATCTTTTATAGTCATTGGGCTTCATTATCCTTCAATCATAATAATTACTATAGTGTTTTTCCTTTATTCTGCATTTGATCCTTTCCCACACACAAAGTCGCAATTTGACTCCTATTCATGCTGATCCTCCCAACTTGTCATTGAGCTTCTATATTTACTCAGTTTCTGTTGCCACTTTAACTTTCTGAATGTTCTTAGGTATTCAAGCTGGTCTCCCAACCAACTTCCATCAAATACCTACATTAACTCAGTTTCTATAGTCACCGTCAGTCCTGTGTGTGCTTGATTATTCATATTGATGCGATGTCGACAAGGACGCAAACGAGCCATGACGCAATATAGGCGGACCGCACAGAGATCTCCAAAGGAGAACCCCAGACGCCAGTGTCGAAGGTCTCCCCGGATTGGCCAATTATGCCGCGCTGTGATTGGCCAAGCCGAGAGCTCTCAGAATCCGAGTTCGTCTCTCCCCTTCCTAACGGACCACGCCCTTCCTGACGGACCGCACAGGAAACTCTGAGATCGACCTGAATTTGTGAATCCAAATCCCGTATAATATTAACCTGGATCCGATCTATATGTCTTTGAACTTTATTAACCTGGATTTCAGAATCCGCTAACCTATTTAAAAATTGTATATAAACTAATTAATTGTAAATAAAAGTAGTAGGCGTAGTGTATAGTTATGCTGAACCTATGATTCTGTCTGTCTCATTTTGACCACACATCACTGCCGCCGAACAACACATCAATATTGATGCGTTGTCAACGAGGTGCGATGACGCAATATAGACGAACTCGGATTCTGAGAGCTCTCGGCTTGGCCAATCACAGCGCGGCCTTCGACGCTGGCGTCTGGGGGTCTCTGTTGGAGCTCTCTTCGCGGTCCGCCTATATTGCGTCATCGCACCTCGTTGACAACGCATTTTTGACCACACATCAATATCAAAAGCTATGGTGTTCTTAAATCAATCATTTTCTGTTGCTATTCACAACTCTTGGTGTTCTTTGCTATCCTTGTCGTGACTATTCATGAATTTCACAGCCCTGACTTTGTAAAGACCCAAGGTTCACTCTATCTATCTCCATTTCCTACCCTTTATTTCCTTCATTCTTTATAAGAAAAGTCTTTAGAAATATTTTCTATCTTCTTCATTTTCCGTAACATTGGTTTAAACAATCCCTTTGTTTCCTTCAACAGGTGTCTTCCAGATACTTTGTTTTGCTCCCTCAAGTCTCCTTCTCATCTGGCATCCATTTTACACAACTTTTTCTTCCCATCTGGGCTCTGCTTTTGTTACTTCTCAGCTTTTCCCTCACTTTATATTATTTTCCATCTTCTTTTGTTCCTCCTGTCTCCCAGCTTGTCAATAGATGTGTTCGTAGACAGGTTGGTGTCAGCTACTCCCAGCCTACTGGTGTCCTTAGTGATGTCATTTCAAGAGAGACAATGCTGCGGACTTGGAAATATAAGAAAAAAAGAGCAGGAGTCTGCCCTCCACATCCCTGTTCCATTGTGAAATGCTACTTTGCCAACAACAGAGTCTTGGTTGGCCTATCTCTGCCTGAGAATTAGCTGAGGTCTGCTTGGAGAGCAGAATTCAGTGGATATTAATTTTACAGAAGATTTGTTACACTAAAGAGCATCCAGCAAATCCTTCCTCAGTGCAGCTCAAGGTGATACTTCATTCCGCGATAGATCTAGTTACACCAAACGTGCTTTCTTCAAATCTCTCAAAACTCGTGAAGAGAAAGTACATTGCTGCATCCAAGATTCCGATGTCCCCAAATCTCAAACAGTGTTTCATTCGTCTCAGAGTATAGGACGTGCCTACGTTTGCCCTCCTGTTCCTTCTCTCTAGTGTTGTGAAACGACTGCCACCATGAGCCTTCAGGATCCAGTGGCCAAGAAGCTTAATGGGTGAGTCCTTTCAAACATTATCCTCTGCGCCTTATTGGACCAAAAACGGTCTAGGAATCACCAATAAGGTTAGCCAGGAACTGTGCTTCTCCTTGGATATGGCTGTGATTCTTGTATCATAGACAGTGTGGATTACGTAAGTGGACTATCTATGTGCCAAGATCCCGGCAAATTCTCACACCAGCAGAATTCATACCGCATAATTCAATCGCCATCTGACATTTTAGTATTAGTGATAAGTTTTTTTGTGTGTTTATTTCTATGTGGATCCAATTTATTAAGAACCCTGAGACAATGAATAACCTTGCTTTGTGTATATATATATATATATATATATATATATATATTTATATATTGTCTTTTATTATTAAATTTTCTTATATATTCAAACCCATCATTTTACAATCTTTATTTATCGTAATTTAAGAGTTGTCTTGTTCTCTGGGGGCAGAGGGAAAACAGCACCTTTAGTGTGTGTGTATCACCATGGGTTATCTTATCTCTCCCCCTCAGGCATCTCCCCTCACCCCTGACTTAGCTCCTCTCAGCCGATGCCAGACTGTATGACGTCACCATCTTCTCTCTCCCCCTACTTTGTTTACAAACAGACCCCTCCCCTTCTAGCTTCACTGCCCGCCAATGTCATATTCTCCCTGAATCCTTAACTCTTCGTTTTCTTATTGCTTGACTCCTTTAACGAGGTAAATTTGGGTCCGGTGCCTCATTATTTATTTAAGTCTTCCATTGCCGTTAATTCACCTTCCCCCCCCCCCCCCCCGCTTGAATGTAGGCCTAAACCTTGGGAAGGCATTACAACTTTTTATTGATGTAGATCCTTTAAACACTTTCATTACCTTGCACTTTCAATACACTTCTATCATCTGCACATTTTCTATAACGTATGGATTATTTATGGTATTCCCTTCCTCTGAAAATTTAACCCTTTACCTCTTTGTGGCTTTTTATACAAAAGTCTTATCATCTATAGAATACTCACAGCCTCAAGGATTCATAGACTGCCTAGTGAGCACTCATATGTGCAATTCTTACAACTGTCTGTAAGATACCGTAAATCAGTACTTGAGCCAGTGGCCTCTTATTATGGATTTGTTGTCCTAGCATACATTTATCAAGTTTCTCCATGTGTTCTTTTCCATAGTTCGTCATAGATGCATGGGTAATCTGTCCTGCCTATGACTCTCTCTATTTCTCCTGGGCTTTTCACTTTTACTGTAGCTTTGGTTGCAGTGGTGTCTCAGTCCATTCTTGATTGGTTAAATTCCTCATCTTTTTTTACCTATTTTGTATTGTTCAGCTTAGATCCCTCCTCTATCTGAATTAATTAGTGATTAAACACTCTTGTTGTTATCCCACTTGTCAATGTGCTATGGTTCCTGTGTTTTCTGTTGCGAGTTCCTTTTCTCTTCCTGATATATTATTTTCTCTATCTCTGTACTACGTACCTTCTGTGAATGAAGTATAATTGAAACAAGGCTACATTTAATTAGTAAAATTAGTATTGAGTTAATCAATTAGTTCAGAGCTTTTCGGTCCAAACCCACTATTCTCTTTGCTCTTTTCAAAATGAAGTCTGAAGATTGGTATCTGTCGGCTGCTATATAAATCATGGGAATCTTAATAACTTATTCTGTCTCATAATTTTAAGTCTTTAAAATTTTTTAATCTTTGCATCATCATGAAGTGCATTTTATTAATTATTGGTTAGTTTTTTTAACCTTCCCACTCTCCCAGTAATTGTAGCGTATTTAAAAAGTTCTGTTGGAATAATACATTTTTTAATTAGTAAAACAACTTAATAAATAGTTTGTATATTCTATAGTGCACTTCTTTCATCCTGAACATCTTGTAGAAATTATTCTTATAAGTTGCAATTTACAGAATCAAAGGAGGACAAGTGAAATTCCAGACAACTGTAAGCTTTGGTGTTGGAATCAATTTGCTAATACTGAGATTAGAGTAAAAACGTTTGAAACGTAGAAATAAACTTTATTACAGTAAATTATTGTTGTTTTTTTGGTAAAAGTAATTGTATTTTCTTAACTAAAGTTTTATTATTATTTTTTTTTAGAAAGAACTTAAAAATTTTCAACTCCGTGTGGAGGAACTAATAACTGAAAATGAAGGTCTTTACAAAAAGATAAGAGAATCGTCTAGTGAAACTACTATTGATAAAGCTGAATGGTAAGCAGAATTTTAAATGTAAATTTAAGATTGATTTTTGTAAATCTACTAATATGCCATTTAAATGAAAAATTCAATTGGTAAACAAATACAACATACTAGTGTTATTTTTTTATTATCCCCAACTGAAGCTCTTCTAAAATAGTTTATATTTTTTAGACAATCATTTTTAATATGGTGTTGTAATGTGTTAATAATTACTATTGTTTTATATTCTAAAATTGATATTGATGAAAGTGTTGTGGTTATAAAAGTAAACTGTTTAGCTAAGAAAATGACCATCTTATTCTTCCTTCAGTTTTGTTATACTAGTATTTTACACTATCCATCATTTGATCCCCTCTTAATCCAATCTTTACTTCTTAATGCATTGATCCATTAAAATATGTTCTTTTCTTTTATCTAAATCGGGACGTAATTTATTGATAATCAATGTAATTTCCCATAATCTGTTAAGTTATGTGTGGCGGAGTTTAACATGCAAAAAATTGAAACATTTAAAAAAGGGGTAAAACAATTACACTTTCAGTCACGTCTTGAGTTGTTGTCAATGAGAATCTGGGACAGCTGTTTCATCCTTATTAGGACTCATTAGCCAGATTTACCCATATTGACAAGCAGCTTGAAGGCATTAAAGGCTATTGGGATCGTCCCCTCTATGGACAAAGCAGCTGTCCCACATTCCTATTGATAGTAACTCAAGGAATGAATGCAATATGCAATTTCTTGACCTCTTTTTTTCATGTTTCAATTTTTTGCATGTTAAACTCTCCCATATTAAGACCCTGTTGCTCCTTGTCTTGTTTTGTCCCTTTACTGAATGCTGTTTGTGCCTAGCATTAGCTGGCCAAGGTTTTAATACTCTACTGATTGCAGTGATTTTCTTATTGTTGTTTGTTTATGTGGGGTCCCACTCCCAGGAGCGGAAGTGATTTCAATAGCCTTTCACGCCTTCGAGTTGATTGTCAATATGGGTAAATGTGATTGTTGAGTCGTAATAACAATAACTTAAAGCATGAATGAAATATGCAATTTCTTTATCCTTTTTTCATTGTTAAGTTATATATTACTCAAATTCTATCACTTCAAGTCTAATTTTGCTGATTGCTATAGTGTCCTTTCAGGGTGATATGAGGAACTACTTCATATCAATTATTAGAAATTAGTTTATCCTCCAATACAAATAGTGTTTAAAATGGAGGAGAATGACACAAAGCGGAAGAACAGTGCAGTGGAAGATTAAAAATTACTCTGAATTCTAGGTTAACTAATCTAGAAATAAGCAGAACCAAAATGTTTTGTAGCTATAACAGTAACAGAAGGGAAAATTCTAGATTATATGAAACCTCATTTAATTAATTAATTCAACCTTGACCCTCCAACCATAAAACTGGCATCTTCATGTACTCTTAAGGAAAAAAAACCTAGCTCTGTATAAAATTATACTGAATAAGAGTGGGAAAATGGGAAAATGATCAAAACAAACTAACTACTGAAAAGATGAGATAAGCAGGAGAACAGAGAGGTTTTTGTTTTCAACTTGAATATGTCCAGGTGAAAGGGTGCAGCTAGGTTAAGAGGAGTGGAATTGAAAAACCTAAGCAAATAATAAGTAGGAGGGAGAGAAGAGGGTGAACAAAGGAACAGAGTTCAGATATTGCCTGATGAAACAATTCAGACATTTACAGTGAAACTTGGATAATTCGAACTTGTTTAATTCGAAATTCTGGATAATTCGAATTTTTTGCTCAGTCTCCAGAATTCTATATTAAAATAATGTTAAAAAATCGTGGATAATTCAAATTTTATTTTGGATAATTCGAATTTTTCGTACGATAGACCCTAAAAATATTACAGTAAAAATTTTTCCTGAGACTTTTCTCAGCCAAGATACTTTATTTATTTTAACGGTCTTTCTAAAGAAAACAAAAGCGAGGGTTGGAATATCACTATGTGGGGATTTCCGAAGATTTTTCTGTCCACCCTCTGTTGTTACCCTCCCCCCTCCCACACCCCTTTGGTCTGGGAGTCACGTGCGCTTCCTGTGAATGATTTAATGCAGTTTTATACATTTTTAGTTTTTGTTTATATGCTCTTACTATGCCATTGTCAAAAGCTGAAGCTCCTTATAAGTCATTAACATTAGCTGAAAAGGTAGCGGTGATTAAGGAAGTGGAAAAAGGCCTTAAAAAGAAATCGGAAATCGCCAAGGAATTTGGAATTCCATCCAACACGTTATTGACATATTTAACAATGATAAAATGAGCAGCAAAATGAGCAGCAAAAATTGCAATGGAAAAAATAGAAAAAGAACGAGAGGACCTGGCAACCCAGAGGTTGGAATCATATGCTAGGACACAAAGATTACATTCAATGAAGCAATTAAAAATATCTGCCTTTTTTTTTTAAAGTGATGAATAATTAAGCTAATAAAAAATGTTTGATTTAATGATAAAAAATGTAGCAGTATTCTTAGATAAAGTTTGTGTTAAATCTTTGATCGTCGAGTTAATCTTTTTTATTTATCTCTTCTGTTTGAAAGAATATATGTAATTCGAATTTTTGGATAATTCGAACTTTTTCTCTGGTCCCTTCAGCTTCGAATTATTCAAGTTTCACTGTATATAGTAACTTTGGGCTTGCATATTTACTGATGGAAAGATATGATAAGAAGAGGGTAGGATGAATGGGCTTGAAAACAAACACATTCTAACACCATTTTTGGACTAATATTTGTTATGCAAGTTTCATCCACCTGAAAACAATATCCATCTGAGATATAAAAAGATTGTAAATCAAATAATTAGAATCCCATATATAACAAGGATACTCTTGATTGTTAAATTTGTGTGACATACTCAACAAATCCCAATGTGAGATAATCAACTCAGATAACTCCTCTTCATTGTAACCACAAGAAAAATAAAATCTATGGAGTATCTAGATATGAAAAAAAAAAAAAAAGCTAACATAATGGTCAGTTTTTAGACAAGGTACTTTTTATGTTTGGGAAGTATGTTTTTAAGTAAGAATAATTCAAAATAAAACCCACAGAAAAATAATGACAAAAATAATCAAAAGTGTAGGTGAAGAAAATGATTTTATGTTTTTCATTAGTATTTATCTATGTTAGATTTACCGTATAAGCTCCAATAGAGGCCCCCGGCGTTTATTTGCAAAACTAGCCTCGGCTCCCGGCACTTAATAGAGACCGGCTGCTATTAGAGGCTGGCCATTATTAACAAAAACCATCAGAACGCAATATTTTTAAACAAAAAATACCAGCTAATATTACAAACAGCTACTATATTTGAATTTCACATGCTACATAAGACTGTTAAAGATAAATGGCAATGTCTTTCTGTACCTTTTGCTGCTATTCATCTTCCGAATCTGCAATGACGGCTTCATTGTTACCCAGTTCACTATCGTCTTCCTCTTCTTCCAGGTTTATTACGACGCTTTGAATTCTTGCCGCTGACAATTTCTCTCTTCCTTCAAAATACGACTGATTTTCTTTGAGGCAATGAATTAACGAATCCTCACTGCCGTCAGTAGAACTGGTGATGCCACAATTTTTGAAAGATTCCCGGCGGCATTTTGTAAGGCAATGTACCGTAAGGTATTATGCACGACTATAAAGATATGGATGCTTACACTAGTACCGGTAGGCAAATATCAAAGACCCGGCTACTGTTTGAGACCGGCTACAATTTGGCTGTGTCCCCTCTGCAGCCCGGCGCTTATTAGAGACCGGCAACAATAAGAGCCTCGGCGTTTATTGGAGCATATATGGTAACTATGCTATCTATTAATCTAATGAACACATACAATATCGAGTTGAGCTTTGAACAAAAGCCTGCTTTAGCTTATGTTTCTTCAAATTTATAATATTATTATGATATGGATTAGATTAATTTGAAACTTATTAGCTCTATCTTTGTTTAATCAATTAACTTTACCTGTTGGTTTCATGATAGTTTTTACAACAATTTTTTTCAGGAGCAAAGCTTTCAGAAGTAATCATTAATATTGTAATTACAATATTAATTTGGTTTTCTTAGCATTATAATAATTTAAAGCAGTTTTTTTTAAAAATTAAGCACTACAAAGCTTAAGGACCCTCTCTATAAGGAATAAAAGTCATTTCAATTTCTTAATCATTTTGAGCTCAAGGTTCTACTAGCTAGAAAATTTTGGATATCTTTATTTTTAAGGATTTATGGGCTTGCAACATATAGGTGTCAACATAATTACTTCAGATCATCTTTGTCTTGACGTTGCACTGTTTCTTCCTTAGATGAGGCTGTTTGGTAATTGGTCATTTTTTGAAGCAAGAATTCCTGAGCTGAAGCTGATGTTTCACTCATCCATCTTTTTACAGATGTGCAAGTATTTCCATAAAGCATTCAAAAGAGAAGGATTCATCTTTTAACACCAGGAGTAATGCCTAGATGAGTTTATGGACCTAATGTTCCAGTAAGACGCCACAAAGTAAAATACAAACATAATTCACTTCTTGTTATGAAGGATGTCTGTCTCAAGATAGTAAAAATGATTATGAAAAAGCATACCAATATTTACATATAAAGGCAATTGAGATGGTAGAGGACGTGCATAGTTTCCAAGGTTCTAGTAGAGTTTGCAAGGAACCCCATCAAAATCCAATAATCCAAAAAATTTAATATAACAAAACACATTTCTTGGAAAATATTAAAAGGGACATCTGATTACTTAAAGAGTGGGAGCAACAGACTCTTTATTCATATCAACTTTCCCAGTTCAACCATAAAAGTAATAGAAATGTTTCACCTTTGATTGGAAAGTGGCCATGGTAAGGACAACAGAGCAGTCCAGATAGAAGTTGGCAGTGTAGAAACGATGGAAAGTACAAAATCAGTAGTGGGAACATGATGAAGGCTTTGATTCTAATCTTTTCAGTGGCAAAAAAAGGGGAGACTGAAGAGAGGAAAAAATAAAGCACAAACAAATAAATATTTTATAAACAGAAAATACATTTATTTCTAAAAATATATTATTTTTCTGAGGATAAGGTTAGACAGTTCATCATCCAAAAGCAGAATCAAAGAATAATGTGGTGTGAGTTGAGTTAAAAAAAAAAAAGAGGAATAAATAAATAAATAAACATAGTAAAAGTTAAGGAGAACAAAACATTTGCCGAGAGATGAACAGGAAAGATAAGGAGTTAGAAAATAGAATCTAGAGAAATAAAAATAAAGACTTGCCTGCAGATGAGAAGGACATCTGAATTCTTTGGACACCAGAAGGGCACTGGGAGAAACCTGGATGAAAATATGTAGGATGAATGCTGTAGTAGAAGCTACAGCCCCTCCTTTCAGCTGTGAATGTAGATTGGATAAAATGGGGCTTATCAAAGGCTGCTGTCTGATAGACATTAATATTGCCATGATGGCTATTCCAATTGTTAATAATAAGCTGGTGTCTAGTGTGCGTTTTAGACTCACAGGTATAATCAGCCCTTCAGAAAAATTAGCCCCCTCCCTTTGAAAAATCCTGGATCCACCCATGCATCTATCTACTGAAAATTCGAGCAAAATAAGATTTTATTAATAGGGTCTTCCCAATCTAGATCTCTCTACTACTGCCATAAACGTACATAGTGAAAATAATGTTTCATTAGTCTAATGTCCTTCGTTACCAAACTCCATCAGGTAGCAAAAGAAGCTTTTTTTCTCTGTTGCATATTATACATTGCACTAATGTATCTTCTTGTCCTTGATTTCCAGCTCTACTTTAAAAACTTTTGCCAATAAAAATCAACAACACTGAAAAATGCTTATCGCTTTTAATTTTTTTTTTATGTTTCATGTTTTTTTAATTAGCTAAAATATGTAATGAATTCAAATAGTTTAAACTGACTATGGTTTTTATATAGCATGGGTTTATTAAAATTGTTGAAGCTTAAAATTGTCTGATTTTTATTGACTCTATCTTTAAATGTTTTAAAGTGATTGAAAGCACAGTTTTAAAAACCTTACTTGAACACTTCAAATTGAATTTTGATGAATTCGTAATTATTTAAATAATCACCAATACTGAAATATTGAAAAAATACATG
>JAFIDM010000003.1:16440199-16451764 GCA_023159025.1 Thereuonema tuberculata | reverse complement strand
GGACTGATGGTATTAGCTTGAAACTTACAGAATATGTACATCAGGTTGGGACATGTAAATGATTACAATATCAGTGAGGTTTTGGAACAGCGCCTTCTGAACTTTCCAGTCTTGAGTATAAATAAGTGGCTTAAAAGAGATGTTGCAATCAGTGAAGAGCTGATAGTGGGTTGGAAGGGTGTTTCTTATGTCTCACTATGCCCAATCACTAAAAAAGTTCTCATTATGAACACATGAAGGACTTTGAGTGAGGAAGGACTGTCGGTGAGAGAATGAAAGAATGAGAAATTGCCTTATTGTGAAATTGCCACTCACACAATACAAAGCATCAGTACAGTGATGCAAACATGATACCAATGGACAGATGAGACTCGGACACACAGAAATCCGGGAACTGGACCACAAAACATCACATGACTGCAAAGGTAACAAGACACCTCTACTGCATGGTCGATCGCACAGCAAAATCCACAATGTTAGTACAACAGTGGAGCACTGTGACAGATCAGGCTTTGTCCACTGGAGTGATAGCTTGTAGCCCATTGCTGCGAATTCCTTTAACTTTCAACCACAGATACCTCAGGTTGCAATAAGGTTTCGAACATAGATATTGGCATGCTGATTGGCAACACATCAAGTCACAATTCAACTTGATGAACCACGATAGTCACATTTGTGTTCGAAGACATTGTGATGAATGCCAGCTTGCAGCATGCATTTTTGGACTGTCATGCTAGCCCAACATCAACTGTCATGGTTTGGGTTGCCAGTGGGTTCAATTCACGATCTTACTTGATGTGAATTCAGGTAACCTTCAACAGCCAACAATACATCAGGATTGCTGAAAAAGAGATGATAACCTCCCTTCAAAGTTATCAAAGAAAGTTATCCTGGTGCTATATTCCAGCAGCTCACTCACATGTGGCCCAGAATACACATGTTCCTTGCAAGGCAGATACCATTTCTTCCAATGGCCTGCATGTTTGCTCAATACGTCCCTGATTGAACCTATCTGGGACATGGTAGATAGGAAACTAGTCCTTCAAGAGCCTTCATCTACCACAAATGAACTCTGGACTCTCATAGAAGTAGTCTGGTAGGTTATTCCCCAGGATGAGATGAAAATCCTAATCCTCTTCCATTCTATGCCACACTGTATAGAATCTGCAATGCTGCTTGAGATGGCTTCAGACGATACTGAATTTTGAAGCAACAAAATCTTGTATAGCTCTGCAAATGTAATCAATCATCTACTGTAACATGAGTAATCTGTGACTGTGATATAATTTTCATTTGAATAGAGTGATTATTTTTTGGTATTACAATTTTCACAAATAGTAGTGATACCCATTTAAGTTTCAATATCCATTTTTATTAAAAAAAATAACCAAACTTACAGTTGGAACAATTCAAAGATTTAATGAAATTAGGTATTTCCCATATAAGTAACATACAATATTATAAAAAATATTCATGTAGCAGAACAATATATTTTGAAGGAAATTAATAACATGTGGTCTTATAGTCGATTGAAATTATAGCAACTGCATCACAATAGTAAGGAAGCTGAATTGTACCTCCCTATTCCATTAATGCAGTTATTGGTATAACATTATAATGAATGGAAAATCAATCTTGTCTTCATTTGGACTTCCAGCCCATTGCAAAACTGTTTTATTTGACTCAGATCAGGAAAAGCCCTTTGATGATATCTGGAACTGTGATTATATATTTTCTAAGAGACAGCTTCGAGAAGAATTTAATCACCCTCTTTTGAGGCAATTATTCCTCTCCAATTCCATTCATGACCTTTTAGATCATTTTTCACTTTAATATCACTGTAAACAGTATTTACTGTTGACTTTTTTGAAAGACACTAAAAGTGTTTGCTACAGCTCTAAGTAAAACAATATTTATGACATCTGAAAATCTCGTCTCTTTAATAAAAACTGATATTCTCCTTACTTCATCCACACAGGCTGCCTCTAGTAATTTTGATGTTTATGCATATTGTTTGATCCATTCCTGATCTGCAAATGATCAGCATGCATCATTTCTCTTTTTTGAGATTATGTCTGAATATTTTTTAAATAGAAGCTTATATACAGTATGTAGAATTTTCAATGTTTCTATCTCGTATATGATATTAATAGACTTTAGCAATGATAATTTTTAATAACAAAGTACATAACCATTTTTATAAACTTACCAGCCATGGTGGAATAGGATCTTTCTCAGACAAAGGTGAATTAATATTTTGTAATTCTTCAGGATTTAGTCTTCGAAATTCAGATTGATAACAGCTTAGTTCCACATTTAATCGATGTATGGTATCTTTATAGATATGGTTTTCTTCTGCTAAATCTGATAATTGTTGATGTAAGTTATCAATTTCTTCTTGAAGTTCTATTGGGATTAAAAAAAAAAAAGTACAAAACATACAAGGAAATTAATAAATTAGTACAGACCATCTTCGCTTAATGAGCATTCATTATCCATGCTTCCCTGTTATATGGTCAAATAATTCTGAAACACTAGTTAAAAATTCATAATGCTTACACAGTTTCATAAAAATACTGTGCAAACATTTTTGGCAAGATTTTAGTGCTTTTGATTGTGTTAAGCTTATTTAGACAATTTTAGAAGGATATTTTACATTATTTAAATGAATGGATGTTGACAAAATTGTATCCTGAAGTCATTTGTTCATATTTTAATTTCGACATTTGCCAGATTCATGCACAAATTATAACTTTTGATAGATATGCAGTATTCAATGAAGTTGAAGAGAGTGATGTCCAAGAATTACTCAATTATCATGCTTTGCCACTAATAAACGAGGAATTGGCAAGAGTTAGATAAAATTTTAATTGAAGAAACCAAAGAAGACTGATGAAATTTACAAGGAATAGGGATTGTCATTGATGGCTTATATAGAGAGAAAATAAAACAATCAGTTATTTTATTAATAACGATCCAACTTATTAATAATGATGTACAGCAAAATTTGAACATGGGTTCGACTTATTATTTTGCTAAAAAACAATTTTAAATGAAAAAATGAATTCTAGGAAACAAGTTACCCTTGATTCATTTTCTTTGTGCAGCAAATGGTGAAATACATCCAGGCCCTTCTGAAATTCAATTGTAAATTATAAACGTTTATTTGTAATGAAAAAAATATGTACAAATATGAATAATAAAGGTAGATTTTTACATTTTCCATATGATTTTGCTATATTGAGCATCCCATTAAAGATTTTTCTTATGATTTCTTTGAAGTCATGAACCCAGCTTTAAATGGATTCACTAAAAGTGGAAATTTCTTTAGTCGCAATTATCCACTTTAAACAAGATCTGCCTGCATATAATATCTATGTATTACTTTTTTTATAATTATCAACACTGGGTTTTTTTTCCCAATGTTTAATCAAAAACAAAAACCATTCTTGAATATGGAGCAAAGCAGATTCATTTGTCATTATTTATTTTCGAATTGGACTTAATAAAATTTTCAACAAAAAAAAATACAAAATTCTTTGGAGAAAGGGAATAAAAGCTTTCATATATGCTTCGATAAATTTCTTGAATTCTGTGCTTATGTTAATCCTTTTCAAATAGCATTAAAAGAATAACAATCTTTAAACATGAGCACATTAAGATGTGGAATTGAGTGAGTTATAACTGTTAAAGAATCTATGTACATTTCAAGCTTTTGACTTCTTTCTTACCTACAATGTTGCTTAACAACAGCAAAATGTTACAATCATCTATCATTGGGGAAAATCTGAAAACAATGTTAGTTTTAATTCATAAATTTAATTCCATATGTAAAATAATAATAATAATACAGTAATAATAGTAATAAGCCACTATGGACCCTATCTCCTCGCAGTTGGGGTAAGAACTATCCTAGCTGTAGGGTAGGTTAAAGGGTTCTAACATCTATGATGAGGTCTAGTCATCTATGATGAGGTCATAGGTCAACATCTATGATGAGTGATGAACATGCTGTATTGGGTGTAGGACAGGAGAAAGTCCCCGCATTTTGGGGTTAGGCAGAGGCCTCCGTTCGAAAATGTACCATAGCCTCCAGCAGATGGTGTTGGAGAAAGTGGCACCCCATTCTGTAGTATGGCGACCACAATGCCCAGGGCAACACCATCCTGCCCGAACAATCGATGTGTGTCATCTGTGTCAGACACGTGACTACCAAGACTGGGAAACAGTGCAGATGAACCAGGATTTCATGTGTAACTATTACACATTTAAGGACTCATCTCACAGGATACAGACAGCCACTACACCAGCATTTTTCATACATTATCCATCGTTAGGGCTTTGTGTACATAGCAGATTGGCGACGTTCCATAGAAATTAACAATCTTGTTCCCCCCCATCCGCGTGGTCATGCGGTCTCAGGCGTCGGTCTGCTGTGAGGCCAGTGTGCTGGCGCCCGGGTTCAAATCCCGGTTGTGAGCATGGATGTTTCAATTTCCTTTCCTCTTCTTCACTTTCCCTTTGGTCTGACATCATTCCGTAATGGCGTCCTGGAGAAGGCAACGGGAAACCACTCCAGTATCTGTTCCCAAGAATAAGTTATGGTTTCTCTTAGGGGTCGCCCTTCGGGGGTCACTGGGGTTCCATGGACTTTTAACCAATCTTCGGATTGTATTACGGTGTATGTATGTATGTTCCCCCATCCACACTTGCACAAATTAGGGAGGAAGTCGTTGAATCCATCCACAGGACACCACAATACACCCCACTGGAAAATATTACTCTATGGCAAACACAGAAACAATCTGTAACCCAAAGTACAAATTCCCCAACAGTACAACTACTGACATATTACAAGCTGCACATGATCATTTCTACACCGCACTAGCACAATACACAGGCTCTACACTCAGACCAGCACTCCCCAAAGTACACATATCAAAACAACTCCCACAATTATATATTGTCTCAACGCACACACTATTCCACAACACCTTGGCAATA
The DNA here is from genome assembly GCA_023159025.1 of Thereuonema tuberculata. NCBI lineage: Eukaryota > Metazoa > Arthropoda > Chilopoda > Scutigeromorpha > Scutigeridae > Thereuonema > Thereuonema tuberculata. The sequence goes on along the minus strand of JAFIDM010000003.1, from coordinate 16,446,760 downwards.
TCCAAATGCTAGAAGACATACACACAACACTGTACTGTGCAGCACAGGGAACAATTTGGGCACTTGGGATCAAACAATACCACATACCTCTCACTGCACAATCACAAGAATGATTTTCCCCTTGGAAATGTCGCCTCAAGGACAACATCAGCGACCTTATTTCCAGGCTCAACAAATGTGCAGGAAACAAAACAAAGAAACTAATTTCCAGATTAGGAAGATTTTCAAATGCATAAACACTCAACCCTCACACTCAAGCCATCATATCCAAGTCTAGGAATGTCTCGACACACTGAAATAACAACTGAGTGCACAAACATAGATACAATCTGCGCAAACTACAGAATAACACTTTTCAATACAATGAGGAAAAATTCTACAGATCCCTTATATCTCCCTCTACTACACACAAACCCTCCCATCAGTGAGGCTTTACATGAATACTGGTCATCTCTGGTTGAATCCCATCCTCCACAATGACAAAGCATCATGGATCACAGAGGAACAATAACTCACTGAATGTTAACCCAACATGCCCTTCCATGACACTACTCTTGCAGACATAGTCAGCATAAACAACAGGAAGACTCCTGGTCCAGATGGTGTCCAGAACTTCTGGATCAAGAGGTTCACATTCCTGCATGGTAACCTAGCTCTTGCAATCACTGATATACTCCTATTCACACATGCCTCTTTTCATCACACAGAGTGTCCATACCTGCAGAGTAAGAGTACTGAAACTGCGCACCTTGCAAACTACCATCCAATCACTTGCCTCCCCAAACTTCACGAATTCCTCACCTCCTACCTTGCAGACAAAAATCTACCCATACATTGAGATACATAATATCCTTTCTGAACAAAAGAAGGGCTGTCGTAGAAATTCCCAGTTGTAAGGAGCAGTTCCTTATTGACTCGGTAATCCTGTGGCAGGAGCACGTAAAGGATACGAATTTACACATCACATACAACAACTACAAGAAGGCATTTGACTCAGCCAACATTCTCGGGTTCTACAAATTCTTCGTCTCTACAAAATACACCCCAAGCTCATGGCATTCTTGGATGTGAAGATGAAGATTTGGAACACAACACTACACTTGTGCACTTCCAACATCTCCATCACTACAGCCCCCATTCCCTTAAGGAGATTTATCTCCTTGAGTCCTCTTTGATTCTACCTCACCTTGAATCCATTGAGCCACATGCGAGACAACACAAAACCAGGCTGTAGGGCTTACTTCAGGCACTCTGACACGATACAAAATCACACTCTACATGGAAGACATTAAACTCTACACCACAACCAACACACAACTTACTAATCTACTACAAGTCACTACACCATTCACCAAAGAGATTGGCATGGAATTTGGAATTGACAAATGCTACATGTAACATGCGGAAAGACCTTGAATTTGGAGGGTTTGAACTAGACCGTGGGTTGGCCATCCAATTCATGGAAGAGGGAGAGACCTACAAGTACTTGGACTTTCAGCAAGTGCATGTCACAGACAATGCAATTAGGCTTATTATGGGAGGTAATCAGAGCAGGTCCTAACACTAAGTGGAAAATTCAAGTGAAGTCTTGAAAGCCTTACAATTTTGACAAAACTGTTGTCAGAACTAATTGGTTGCTTGACCTTAAAGCTGAGAAGGTAACTGAGTTAATGGCAGGGTCACAAGGCAAACAAGACAACTGCCTGTTGAACCAAAATATGAGGGGCATCAAACTAAGTCAATACAACAAACAAATTAATTAATATGAAAAATAAGTTTAGTGTGTAGCTCCTTACGCAACTTGAAATCTACTTTCCAAAAAACCAAGATGGCAACTTAAAAACAAATTCATTGTTGCAATTCTTGAATATGTTGACAGCATGATTTCATTTCACTGACATTTCTGTTTAATTTTATGTTTTGAAAAAAATTTTTAGACAAAAGTTTCAATGATTTTTAAGATCTATCAGTATATTCATTTTCATGACGATCTACTTACAGCTTCAAAAATTATTGGAGACATGGGGAAACCACATTTGCTCACATGCATGTGTATACCTGAAGACATTTGTATAACTCTTTTTTTTTTTTTGGAAAATAAGTTTAATATCTTTAAGGAATAAAAAAAAATGTGAAAATTAAGAAAGTAAGATAAAATTGATAAAATAAAATTTTAATTAATTACATTAAACCAACAAAGAGAATAATTCTTTTCAATTTACACTATGTATTTGTATATCTTGAAATTCCAAAAAATGTAGCATGTGTACTCACACAAATGAGCACTACTGATTATGAAAGGGTCAATGATTTGCCAACAGTGCTTGATGCAATTAACCGTGTACTGTAGTTAGTATTATATATTCTTTAGTACATACATCTGTATTGTGTTTGGCTAAAGAGATTGAAAACAACTCTGTATCAAAGTAGACTTTTCCAATGAAAGGGTCATCTATGGATTTACTTGAATTTCTACAGTATAGAAAAGCTACAATTAGCTTTTCAATCATAGATTTTGGGAATAAGCTTTTGGGTTAAGTATCTAACAACAAAAAGAAACTATAAAAGGAACAAATATGGTAGTAGAAAATCAACAAAATAAAAGTAAATATCACCTCTGACAATTTTGGTTTCCATTGGGAAATCATTTTTAAGGTGAGACTATTCATATTAATTGTATAGATAAAGGAACAACTCAGTTATTGCTTAATTATTAAAATAAATTAAATATTTTTAAATTTGAGACTATTTTATATTTATTATACTCAAGCTAAATTTGATTTTTCTTTTTTATTTAAAACAAAGGATGTACAATATACCTGATGTATCTGAGATCTGATATTTTTCCTTCTGTGTATCAGCCTTTGTCTGTTTTAGATCATCAAGTTCTTCATTTGTATAAATCAAGGATGAATTATTTATCTCTAAATCTAGTCTTTTCTGTTCCAGAAAATTAAGACTATGTTTTTGATTTTTATACAATTCTTTGAATACAGCTATAAAAAAAGAAAAAGAAAAAAAGAATACAGCTATAAAAAAAAAGAAGCACAACTATGAATATAACAAGTGAAGATAGTTAAGAAAAAGCTGGGTAAAAAAAAATATAATATTAATTTACAAAATCTTTTAGATATTATGCTTAGCATTAAAAGATTTTTTTTTTTAATTTTTACAAGGAAAACTATATGGGAAATGAATGTTCTTTACAAATATCTATCAATTTCATGGCTACATGAAAAACATCGAATGGAAAGATTTTCATTAACGAAAACTTTTCATTCATTAGTTATTAAATAACCAGAATGAAACATGGTATTTGGTAAGAAAGGCACAAAATGTTACATAACTAAAATACACACATTCATTTATAATGTTTCTGCCAATCTTGTTCAAATATAAGTAATTCAAAATTCTACTGTGCCGTGTAGGAACCATTCAAAATTAACTCTTGAAATCTTTCAATATTATTTATCATGTGAAGTTTCTATGAACAGAAGAGATAGATGGAGAAAATGAGAAGTTCCCAGACATAGTGATTTTTTAATATATGAGGTAAAGGTTTACATGTTAAAATTAGCATTTCTTATTTAAAGAAAACTGTACTGTGTAATAACCAATTTCCATAGTTAAGTAGAGTTTTTAACTCCGCTTCATAATTTCTCTAGTCCATCTACTATAAAGAAACAGTGACTAACCTTGATTCATTGGTAAAGAGTTCTGATCAGCAAATAAAAACCGCACCAACACTGCTATCTGAATCAACAAATGGTACCTGAATTAATAATTGTGGTCAAAGCATTTTCAAATATATACTCTGAATGGCCTGACAAATCCAGGCCAAAAGTATATTTATATTAGAAAGAAGTTTTAAGCTGGAGGCAATGTATGCAAAGAAATATGATATCCTTTGAAGAGAGGACTAAATCCATGATTGATCTCAAATGAAGGAATGGAAGTGTTATGAGTTTGGAGTAATTTGAAGACAGTTTCTACAGGATGTATCAAAGCTCTATGTACAAATTTTAATGGGAGAGAAGGAGCATCAAGACAAACCCCTATGAATATATGTATGATGACTGCAACTTTCAGTGCTAGAGGGTGCTATTTAGCGACACTTCAGTTGGTTAGAGGCAAAGTGGAAACGGAGAACACACTTGTGTTTGCCATGGCTTTCATTAATTGGACACATAAGATGTAATATACAGCAGTTCAAAATTCTTGAGATGGCTGACATGCTTCTGGTGTTCAGCGCTGCCAATGGAAATGGAAGAGGTTGTACCAACAGAGCTTCTCAAACAGACATGTGCCAAACCAACAAACACTTGTATGTTTGCACCGGCAACTGAGAGAAACTTTGAGCACCTTCTTTGAATAAACATGTTGTTCACACTCGTTTCCATTTATTTAAGTTTGTTGTGGTGTTCCATATCTTCTCTCTAGCAGATTGCAATGCCACTAAATAGCGCCCTCTAGCACCAAAGGTTGCATCATAGATGAAAAAGATTTATCTTGGTGCTTTCTCCCATTAAAATTAGTTCAGAGAGTTTTGATACATCCTATATATGAAAGCTTGATTAATATAAGTCTCTTAATAGTATTGTGCTTCATAAACAGTATCTGTAATAGAATGAATGATGGCTATCAGAAGGTGAAAAGGAAATTGGTGATGCTCTAAGGAGCCAAGAAACTGCAACATTCTAAGAAGTGGAGATTTACATAAAGCAACAGCATCACAAAGAATTTCTACGGTTATGACCTGCAACTAAAGTAGTAGTAGTCAAAAGTATAAAGAATTTTATCTTAATTAGTGGAAAATGCTTGTCAGTAGGAAAAAAAACAGATAGTAAAAAATGATAGTAAATAACAGACTTCAGGAGAAGAACTTGAATTCTGCATATGATGCCAAAGAAGTTAATCTCATCTAAATCATAGATGTCATAATGGACAATTTCAGATAATGTATTCTTATTAAAGATGATAGTAGAAATATCAATGTGATGCTAAATAAAAAAAAATCAGAAGAAGAAGATGAAGCAGGAATATCAATTTATATCCAGGGCCGTCGTGCGGGTGGAGCGACCGGGGCGATCATTGTTGGTTGTTGAACCTGGAGATTCGGTTTTTTTTTTTTTTTGGTTGTTGAATTGGAGATTTAGGGGGAGCCTGACGAAATCTTTCCCCGGGCGCCAACAAACCACGCGACGGCCCTGTTTATATCCATGCTTAACATACAGTATATACAAGCCTTATCTTAAAATCCAGACAATTAGTTGAATCCTAACTTTTTTTCCATGAAGTAATTCTGACAACAATCCACTATAGCTTCAGATTTCCTTGGTAGAGCTGATATCAATCACTAATACATACCAAGCTCACTGTTCAATGTCTTCTAATGGCCATCTTTTGAGCAATATGTTGATTTTAATATAAGAGGATATTAATTACCATGACTGAATTCCCAGTGAAACTATCTGGTCAAGATGTGGGCAGTAACCAACTGTAGAAGAACAAATCCAACTGTGGAGGTTAAGCTGGTTTGGTCACATGTGCAGAATGGGTCCAGATCGTATACTGCAGAAACATCCCACTCAATTGAGAATTCAATAAACTGCACCCAAGAAAACAAGGACCAATCAATTGCTAGAAGATCTTAAGAGGCAGCACCTCGACCTTGACCAGGTCAGGACCACTGCCACGGATTGTATAGCATGAAAAAGCATCATAAGCAAAGTTCAAAATTCCTCAGTACTTACAGCAGTATATTGGCTGCATGGTCAACCCACTCCCATAAAGGACTATAATAATAATAATAATAATAATAATAATAATAATAATAATCGACAAATGCCGCAAGCTACATATAACACGTGGGAAGACTACGAATTTGGAGGGTTTTGAACTGGACCATGGGTTGGCCATCCAATCCATGGAAGAGGGAGATACCTAAAGGTACCTGGGCTTCCAGCAAGTGAGCGTCATTGACAACGCAAACATCAGAAACGCACTCAAGAAAACATACTGTGCTCGCGTTCACAACATCCTCAAAACACAACTCAATGCCAGAAATAAAATTAAAGCCATTAACACTTTTGCCGTCCCCACACTAACATATTCGTTCGGCATAATTTCATGGACAAACACTGAATTCGAAGCACTACAACGCACAACACACACTACATTCACGAAACACAACATGCACCACCCCAAGTCCGCTACGGAAAGGATGACTCTTCCCCGCAAGGAGGGAGGCCGAGGACTCATCAATTTCATCACCCTACACGAAAAACAAGTACACACACTTAGGGAACACTTCCACCAAAGAGCACAACACTCCTCACTCCACTCAGCCGTGGTCAAGGCTGACACACACCTCACACCCCTGAACCTCGAAAACTCTTCTCCAACACTCACCACCCCTGACACCCATACTCAGCAGCTGCGTGAATCAAGGGCTCGTAAGGAACTCCATGGCAGATATCGCCATGAACTCAGCCAACCTCATGTCGACATGGAAGCGTCGAACAGATGGCTGATGAGTGGTGAGCTGTTTGGGGGGACCGA
>JAFIDM010000003.1:16386073-16409032 GCA_023159025.1 Thereuonema tuberculata | reverse complement strand
TTAATTCATGCTGATTGTGGCATACGACTACGAGGGTGTTATTCTTACGCATGCTGTGCCTGCGGAACAAACCGTCACCAGTGACTACTTTTGCCGATTTCTGGAGCGACATCTGCGTCCGGCTATGTGGCGCAAACATCCACGTTTCTTGCGAGACGATCGCCCTGTCGTGTTGCATGACAACACACGTTGCCAAATCGCACAAGTTCTTATTGCAACTGGCATTGGGTGGTCTTGGAACACCCTCCGTACTCACCAGACATGAGTGCTTGTGACTTTGACCTGTTTCCAAAGATGAACGAACCTTTCCAAGGCCGCCGAGTTCCTGACGTGGCATCTGTATTGCACGCAGTAGGGTACTCTGTCGCCGTCATCAACAGAGAACGCCTTACCAACGGTCCCCTACGGCTTCCTGACATTTGGCAAAAAGTAATAGACTTTGCAGGTGATTATATTGAAGGAATGTAATGCAATTGTACTTGTTAGTTCATTAAATATTGCGTTCTATCAATGTTGCCACTACTTTATTTATAGACCTCGTATGTAGCTTGAAGTTATTATTATTATTATTATTACATTTATATTTTACTATAATTCTTCCAGTGAATTTATGCTACTTCTATTTTTTATATATATATATATATTAAAACAGATACAGTCAGCAGAAAGAGACATCATTAGAAGAACAGTTACAAACTGCTGCTGAAGAAGCTGCTGTCACACAGAAATATCTTTCTGAAGTTCTTCAAATGGTAATTTCTAGATTGTTAATATATTTTAAGACATTTTAAGAATGCTTAATAATAACAATATTCTAGTGTAAAATTTTGCTTAATTTGGGAATCTGTTCATAATAGGATATTATGATGAATATCAATGAATGTAATGATGAAAATAATGAATTGAATGAAGAACAGTTGGAGTCTCAAGAAACTTTGGTCTTGGCTCCATTAAATTAATGTACATAATGTAATCAGGATGAGGAAACTTCTTATTAATGTTTTGTTACAGAACAGCTTAAAAGTTGTACTATACTCCTATGTTATCTCCAAATTTCCTTTTCACTTTAAGAGTGTAAACCAATTATCGTAATAGAATAAGTATTATTTTTATATAATTTATAAGGAACGCCCCAAAAAATAAAGCAAACAACTTAATTTCCTCAGCCAAATTTTATTGGATGAAAATAATAAATGCTTCAGCATTTCAGTGTCTAGCATTTATGCATATAGTTTCCTCTCTGCCAGGTGATGCTGAACTAATGAACTTTCCAAATGAAGTCTGTGAGAAACGAGTTCCAAATAGAAAACTAATTATCTGCTGGGTTAAAGATTACATTTACCTGCATTTCTACCTTTACTTCTAATATGATCATACCTATATTTGTTTGATCACATTGAATTCACCAAAGATTGTTTTTTTTAATCTGGATCTCCCACATCAGCTCATCCAATCTGCGAAAAAAAATTGACACATATAGCGAACTCAGATTTTGATTTTGATGAAGAATACACTTCAAATAGTTTGATTAATATACCAAGTGGGCATAAAATAATGTGAGGTGTTCAGAGCCCTCTAGCGAGGAATGTATTGGATGAATCGGTACAGAGTGGAACATGGGGTTTCGGTTTCTAAAAGAAAAAAAAATTAGTACCGTATTGGCCCGAATATAAGACGGCATTTTTTTCCAAAATCCCATCCATGAAAGTACTATTTCGTCTTATATTCACAACCAAACTTGGAGCGCGCACGAAACGCGCGAAACCGAAACCAAGCGTGTTTTGGTGCTGAAGCAACGCCACCTGGTGGCGTTGGCTGAAGTCGATCGTAGGCCTAGCCAACATGCTCCAAAATAAAAAAAATATATATTCTACTACGCTTAGTGGTGTTGTACTTTTTTGCAAAAATAGTTTAATTTAATTTCATAAATAACATTTCGCCTAGCTTAGAAGTCACAGATTTAACTAAATATTACTGACATTAAGCCTATTACTGCAACCAAAAGTATTAACGATTTCATCATGAACTGGATGTGGGAAGATAATTTGTCAACAAACTTTTTTTTAAATATTTTACTAGAAATATTTGTCGAATTACGCCTCATTAATAGGTATAACGTCTTATATTCGCGACCAATAGTTTTTTATCAAATCGGAGCTCAAAAAACGCCATTCGTCTTATATTCGAGCCGTCTTACATTCGGGCCAATACGGTACCAAAAGTTGCCAACAGGGGAAAGTGTGGCAATCTGATATGTTGCGAGCCGCTGTGGAACATCACAATGGTGGTCATATGGAACCTATTTTTAATTACCAATAAACGTTGTCTATATTATTACGAAACTTGATGTGTGCTGTCTCATTTGGCAATTACTCATTCATTACTTTTACGTTCTACAACCTTTGCAGTGCCACATTAAACCCTGTTGGCGAATTTTGGTACTAAATATTTTTTTTTAGAAATCGAAACTACATGTTCCACTGTGTATGTCCATCGAATGTTGTTATGATTCGTCCAATACATTTCTCGCCAGAGGGCTCTGAACACCTCACGTTATTTTATGTCCTCCCGGTATTTTTATATTTTAATATATAGAACAATCTATAAATTCTCTCCTTGAAGTCATTATTATATCTTATCACTATTTTTAAAGTGAAAGTATCCCACCATAGGGCTATGCAGCCCTTCAGGTCATGGGACATTCAATGTGGAAAAAGCACACATCTGCTGAAGTCAGGGATTAAACTCGGCTTCTGCAGACTGCAGTCAAGCCCTTTACCACTTTGCTACCTGGCTCACTTTTTTTTTTAAAGTGATCTCGTTATTTATTTGTTGTTTAAAGTTTATTCCATAAATTACTGTATTTTTTTTTTTTTTTTTTACCCTATAGGTTGATCAGATGTCAGCAGAAAGACATATTTATGTAAAATTGGTAAGTAACAAGACTTCTACTAAAAATCAGAATTAAATTATTATTATTGTTACTATCAAGCCCGGATTTATGCATGGACAATTCTGTGCATGTGCACAGGGTGGCTGATTTAGAGGGATGGCAAAGATTGGATTTTTTTGAAAAATTTTACAAGCATGAATTGTTGTGTTACTAGTTAAGTAGTGAACAAATGTTACGACTTTTTAAAATGTTACGACTTTTTAAAATGTTACCAGCTGTAACTGGTGTAGCTACAACTTAGTAGCTGGTAACATTTTAAAAAGTCTTCAAATTTGTTATCATTATTAAGTAAATCAGTAATGCAACAATTTATGCTTGTACAATGTCTTTTCAAAAAAAAAAAAAAAAATCCAAACTTTGCTGCCCAAAAAAATCTGCTACCCTTTCGTTGCCCCCCCCCCCCTCCCTAGTCGCATCTGTCAAAACAACAAGTCATCATCTGGTCATCCATCTGTCACCCTCAGTCATTACTGAGTATGCAGTCTAGTTCGAATACTGTAAATTATGTACAAGTGTTCTCATGTTGAGTGGTTACACCAGTGTGTTTAACTCGTACAGTAATTGTGTGAAAAGTAAAATGGATGGTAGAAAAAGACTAAGTGGGGTTGCTTATTGGAAGAGGGCAAAAGAAAAGAAACAAAATACCCAAATTAGATGACTTCTTTAGTTCAGAAAAAAATCTTACTGATGATGCTAACGTGACAGGAAATGATAGTAGTGCTAGCACTAACAGTTGATTCTTTGACCGAAAACATAGAAACAGTCAACAAGAATGATAGTGCTTGTGATAACTTACTGAATCCTCTACTATTCCTTTCTCTGGACCATCTGAAGATGCAATATGACTTAGTTTCTTTGCCTAGCAATAATCCATGTCAGTTGGAAATTAACGATAAAACCATTGACTATCTTATAATAAATGGAATAAAGCAAAATGACGAAGATGACTTTTTTAAGTCACTTCAATTGTATCCTGATGTCACAGAAAGACACTGTGTAAATAAATTATTCACACGAGAACTGCTAAATGGCAGTATTGTAAAGCGGGGATATTTAGTGTATTCTCTAAATAGAGGCTCTCTTTACTGTGCACCTTGTAGGCCTGGTGGCATTTCTCTTTTTGCTTTCAAAACAGGATTTAACAATTGGAGCCATGCTGGACAATGGATTTCAGAGTATGAGAATTCTTTCTCCCACAAAGATTGTGAGATTAAAATAAGGAACTGAGTCAGTGAACTTGCAAGAGTTGACAAAATTAGTTACAGTCTATGAGCAAGAGGTCCAGTATAGGAGGAATGTTTTACAGAGAGTTGTCTATGTTATAAAAAAAGCTGTCTTTACGAGGATTAACACATAACGATGTGTTTGGCTCAATGATGTTCTTAGATCTAATGGCTGAATACAACCCCTTCCTTTCTGGACACATTTCACGATATGGGAATCCAGGAAGTGGTATGACTTCATATCTTGGCTCAACAATGTGTGAGGAGCTCATAAAGGTTATGGGGGACAAAGTTATCTGCAAGATTGTTAAAAGAGTCCAGTCGTCAAAATATTATTCCATAATTGTTGATTTATCCCCAGATATCACACACAGCGATCAACTAAGCTTCATTGTTCGTTACTTAAAAGAAAAAGGAGATCCAGAAGAAAGATTTTTATGTTTCATCAAAAATCCAGGGCGCACAGGTGAAAGCCTTGCCGAAGCAAGTCTGCAAGCATGATTAAAAAATATAAATCCACTTGCTTTTTTCATCTCTTCAGAAAATTTAAGTGGATCTCGAGCAGCTGTGTGTTGTCCATAATCTTCTAGATTTTTTGACTTTCTCCAGAGCTTATACAACTTTTTTCTCAAGTTCTATTGGAAGGAGGAATTTTCTTTTGTTATGTTTTAATCCTGAGAGTTTGACAACTGTACATATCCCAAGCAAGAAAAAAATTATGGAAATTATGAAAAAAATTATAGAGCTCAAGCGAGCATCATCAGAACTCGAAACAATGCCTAAGAGACAGAAAAAGAGAAAAAGGTTTTTTGATGAATCTGATTCAGAATCTGATGAAGCAGAAAACGTGCACCTGCAAAGCTCTGAAAGTGAAGCTATAGGGAGTAGCAAAAACCACATCCCAGAGGTAAAAAGATTAAAATCAAGTTTTATCAATGTTGTTGACACACATACTTAAAGAAGACTTGGAAAAGAGAATATCTGTATACAAGCTTTTTGTATCTAAATTTGACTTTATTTCAAACAGACAAACCTCAAACCAAACCTTATATTCAATTCAGCTAAAGAATTGTGTGAGCTGTATAACATGGACTTGAGAATAGCTTCGCAGATGAGTGCATCCATCTGAAAGGTTATCTAAAAAAATGTGAAACGAGAAGTTATTAACAAGAAAGATAAAAAAGTTGAAAAACCTTGGACTCTACCAAGTCTGTACAAGATGATTATTGAAAAAAATCTACAGAACATCTATCCTAATGTGTACATTGCATTGAAAATATACAATTGCATGGCTGCGATGAGTTGTTCACCTGAATGATCTTTCTCCTATTCTATCGATTGAAGAGGTTAAGAGAATTCTTAAGGTCTACCCAAGGACAAGATCGATTTGTAAATGCAGCGATACTTTATATTGAGTCAGACGTTACAACTCGACTTTGATGAAGTTATCAATCTCTTTGCTCATGATCAGGCAAGAAGGAAACCTTTCATGTAAAAATGTTGATATTCCTTGGACTTTATTTTGAAATAAAGAAATGTTAAATCAAGAAAAACCACAACAGGACAGTAAATATGCTTTCGCACACTGAGCCGACATCAACAGGAATCCAGAACAGCTGTTTCATCATTATTAGGAATCATCAGCAGAATTTACCCTTGATGTTTGGCTCAAATTGTGCGAAATTAATGAGGAAACCATTCTCACTCCTGGGAATAGCCGCCGAGATCAAAAACAGTCAAGTAATTTATATACTTTTTATGTAATTTTTTATGCAACAGTATAATATAGTTGATAATTCCATACTCATGATTTTGAAATGTTACTGTGTTCTTTTTATAAACACTTAAAAAGCAACATAATGGGTTCAAATGTCTTATTTCTAACCACCTTTTAAATTAATTTAATTGATAATCTTACCTATTAATTTTGCCAGCAAGATTTTGTTCGAAATATTGTACATTACCTCTTAATGCTACCTGCGCATTTTTTAGGTTTAAAATATTTTCTTTGCCACATTTTACATTGTAAATTATTTTTAAAGTTTACTTCCTCTAAAATAAACAAGATGTAAAATTTGGATGTGGTGTAAATTTTTATTGCTTTTATTTTTTAATTTATAGCATTAGTAGGCTTTCCGTAGCCCAGTGGTTACTGCTCTCACATTCAGTGCGAGAGGTCACGGGTTCAATTCCCATAAGTGCTCAAAGTATCGGCATTGACCGAGGCCTTGGTTATAAATGTTATAAAAAAATTAAATTTGCATTCTTTGCTTAAGTTGGATTTTATAAATTGGATTTTAATTGTGTCAAAACTCTTGCAAATTAATGAACTAGCCAAAGGGATTAATTGTTTAAGACATCAGTCGATATCCATTGTTTCTTTTCTGTTGCTTTGCTTTAGGAATTTTTTTCTCATTGTAGAAATTTCATGACAAAGACCCAATTGGAAAGTATTTTAAATATAAAAATTAGAATGTCTACAATCCTTAAATAAGCATACCAAGTTTTAAGAAGTTTCATGCAAAAACACATACAAGACTGATTGGTTTGATGACCCTGACTATGGGAAGATTACTTGAGCTAAGGGAAGAAGCTCAAACTTCTTAATACACCAAAAGTTATTTCTGTATAGATAAGAAGGGTTAGTACTTGTGGATAAGGTCACACCAAGGATGTTTGACACCTAGGTGCAGAGTATTACTGTAGCACCCCCTTCCCAATGAAGTAATATAACATGTAATATTGTGATGGAAAGATGCCCCAAAAAGTTGGCACCCAGGTTAATTCCACCCACTGCATCCCAGGTAGGCAAGGCCCAAGTTGTATGTTTAATATAAACAACGATTTCAGATAGTGTTGTAAGATTATTTAATTTTTCAGATACTTAGCTTTATTGGCTTGTTTACTGTTGTTATTAATTAATTCTTTTCTTTACATATACAGGCTAAAGAACAACATGATGAAGCTTTGCAGATGATGGAAAAAATTATACAAGGGACGTTGACTCGTAATAAGTTAGAAGAAAAATTGAAAGTAGGAATTTTTCTTTTTCCTCCTTTGTTTAATTTTGTTATTATCATTTGTAAATTTGTAATGACCCCTATTTTCCTGTGATACAATCATTCACGGCATCTTCTTGTTCTTAACATTAGAACTGAACATATGGCTTTTCTGGCAGTTAAATATGCCTGAAAAGAGTTTGAAATTGAAGACTATATACCTATTGGATGGCTGTTAAATCCAGGGTAGTTGCTTCTTTTCAAACCAATTTGAGATGCACTTTGTAGCATAGATGGTAGCATTATATATCTGAAACCAGGAATAGGTATCAAGGAAGAATGTTATATGCAAATGGTCCTGGAGAATATGCAGATATATAAGACCCTTCAGAATGACTTAAAAGTCCTATAAGGTGTCGTAATGTAGTACCCCACACCATCACAGACCCACCTCCGTGCTTTAAGGTTGGAACCAAGCAGTCAGGATGGTATGCTTTTCTATATTATAAACTATGTAGTGAGGAACAAGATGATTCATTGGAACAAATGACATGTTGCCAGTTATCATGACTCCAATTTTGATGTTCTCTGCGCATTTATATGTGTTTATTGTCATTGATATCAATAACAAGAGGTTTATGTATTGCAGCATAGCCATAAATATTTAATCTATGAAGTTTAGACAAAGTGTTGTTGTTAAAATGGGATGACTGATATTTACCTTCACTGATTTTTGCTCTGCCATGATTTTATGTTTTCAGCTCAGAATTTGTATGATTACTCAGTGGGTTCTGTCTGACAGCTTCTTTCTCCATCCAATATCCTCAAACTTTTCTGTTCAGTAGGCAGCCATAATCTTAGATACTGTTCCTCTTAGACATTATACACTTATGATTTCAACCGTTCTATTCTCAAAACCTCCTGCTAGAATCGCACCAATAACCATGCCTTTTTTGGAAATCACTAAGGCCTGATATTTTTCATTATTATTACACAGGTGCTGTATTTGCATTTTTAGCTGATAAAGGATAGCTGACTTCCTACCCTATCTTCCTATATATCATGCAAGCCACGCCATACTAACGATTTGCATAAGCTCATCTTCTGTGCTTCTTTTTCAGTGGGTGTTTCCATTATTTTGTCTACCCCCATATATGTATATATTGTATATAAAGATGTGTATATATACTTGCAGGTTTAACATGTGTTTATAATATTAATAATAAGGATGGCCCTTATTATTCCTTAATTTCATCGTTATTATGTATATATATTAGGATATATTGTAAAAGTTTCATTTTTTTATGATATATATACAGGGTGTTTCAAAAATACACGGCATAATTTCAGGTATGTATTTCCCACATGTAGACAATCAAAATAGTTCATTACAACATATGTCCGGAAATGCTTCATTTCCGAGTTATGGCCTTCACAACATTGAAAATCACCGGAACGTTTTTCGTTCCGCCGGTCGTTGCCATTACAGAAGATGTTCAAAATGACCACCTCCTGCTTGAATACAGACCTCACATCGATGTCTCAATGACCTGCGAACACGATCCCACACTCCAGGAATGTTGCGTATGTCCTCAGAACGTGCCACAATTCGATTCCGAAGGGATTCCAAATCAGGCACCGGAGACGAATAAACCAATGATTTTAAATGGCCCCACAAGTAGAAATCGAGAGGGTTCAGATCAGGTGAGCGTGGAGGCCAAGCAATTGGGCCACCTCTACCTATCCATCGATCAGGAAACGTTCGATCCAAGTACCGGCGAGCCGTACGACTGAAGTGTGCAGGAGCGCCGTCATGCAAGAAGTGAGCGTGCTGACGATCGATCAGTGGAGTGTCGTCATAAACATGAGGTATGGTGTTTTCCAGGAAGTTTGTGTACGCCTGCCCCGTAAGTCTGTTTACAAGTACATGGGGTCCAACTAATCGATCACCAATGATACCGGCCCACATGTTGAGGGAGAACCGCACCTGGTGATGAGATACAACAGTTGCATTTGGGTTTTCATACGCCCATACATGCTGATTGTGGAAATTTGTTATGCCATCTCGTGTGAACTGTGCTTCATCTGTAAATACGAAAAACGTTCCGGTGATTTTCAATGTTGTGAAGGCCATAACTCGGAAATGAAGCATTTCCGGACATATGTTGTAATGAACTATTTTGATTGTCTACATGTGGGAAATACATACCTGAAATTATGCCGTGTATTTTTGAAACACCCTGTATATCATGCCATTTACCCATCAGAGATACAGTATATATACTATAGATATGGCAAATGGAACATTATAGAAGACTTTGACCTGACAGTAATGTTAAAATGATATTTGGAATTATTGATACAGTTCCAAATGATTATTTACAGTAACTTTAATTATAGAAATGTAAGTAGTCACATCTTAAAAGAGCCAAAATTGTAATGGTGGCTCAATGTACACATCCTTTGTCAGTTAGAACATTAGTTTTCAATATTCAACAAAAATAGCATTACATTTATGTTTTCAAAATAATAACAGGCTATTATACTCTATTGCTTATTATATCATTACATTGTCATGACAGGATATGGTGTTGAAAAAAAGGAGCTTGTTCTAAATTTTAAAAATATTTTTGGTCTATTTTTGAAAATATATTTTTGATTTGGTTCTGAAAATGACTGCAGAAATCACCAGTTCTGTTCTCAAAATAAGAAATATCTAGAAATCTTGAATTATGAAAGAGGAGGTGTTTAATAAGAAAGACCATTCTAGCATTAAGTCTAATTAAATTACAAAATTAAAATTTATTGCTAATTTTTTTTTCTCATATAACAGAAATGTAAATTGATTCTAATTGTTAGTCTTTTATTATCTCATGAACTTACACTGTTTCATTTACTTTCCAGCATTTTAAAATTAAAACTGTTAATAAAATATCAAAAGCTACTATAAGGTAGGTAGTTTTTAGATTGTGATAATAAATAGTTTTTGTTATTTAATGTATAATTAATTACTGCTCAATTTTCTTTGAATAATTATTGAAGACTATCTTATTTTATTAAGCTGAAACATAAAATCAGAGGGGGAAATCTTGAAAAAATAAGTAAATTAATAGATTTAATAGAGGGCTAGTAGCTCTCCATATATACACTGACGGAAATGGAAATCCCATCACCAAGACAGAGTTAGGCTAGGTGAATGAAAATTACACAGAATATTTGTCAACAGGAGTTATTGCATTGATACCAGTTTCAACGTCATAGCTCACAGAATATGTGTGCAGCGCCATAAGAAAGTTGAATGGCATCCTCCTCAGTACCCATTATAGTTACTGCTACACTGAATGCAGGCATCCACATGCACATTCATCCAATCATAGAGTTGTCAAACATCATCCTTTGGGATGGTGTTGCATGCCTGCTGCAGCTTTACAGTCAGATCAGCAATGGTCATTGGGGGTTGCAGAATGAACCCAGAGTCATTGTCCAATCATGCTCTATATATGCTCTATTGATATGCGATCTTGCCAGTCAAGGTAACATGTTAATATCTTGAAGAGTATGTAAGGTTGCATCTGTAGAATGGGGGCGAGTGTTATCCTGTTGAAATAGGCCCTTCATGAATGACAGAACAACGGGTTCAATCACCATTCTGTTGTAAAAGTTTGCCATCATGGTCTTAGAAATAACTACTGTACCAGGAAGGTCTTGTTATCATATCAAATCCCTCCCCATATGCTTGGGGTCAGTCTGGTATGTCGACGACGGATGCAGCTTGCCAACAAATATGCACCAGACCTACTCCTGACCTATATACATCCATCATTGAATATCACAGAGTTCCATTCTGCCCTCTAATGGGCTCTTGTGCAACACCACTGAAGATGAATTAACGGTGAATAGGAGTGCCACTAGACATCTAGAGTGGAGGCCAATCTTCAATTCAGAACAGTTCTTGTGGTGACACCAGGTCTCACAACACCTTGAATTTCCACTGCAGACGTCATGGGATCTGCCAGGGCCATCCTGCGAATGAGGCGATCTTTCTCTCAGTGTACCGGAAAGATCTGTCTTCTGGTAGCAGTGCCTTCCTGGAACCATTACTGTCAACAGTTGTACACAGTGGAGACGTCTTGACCTGCTCTTGCCTTGATCTCAGAAAATGAAAATCCACATTCTCAAAGGTTTACCAGACATCATCAAAGTGGGTTAATTGCCAATATGCAGTTGGTTGTCGCCTTTGTGGCATTCAGTATAGTCATAGCACTTGTTTCCACAGCCTTTCACAGTGACAGGAATGTTTACGAACAGCTCCATACGTGCATTCATTACAATGAATTAATTTCATTGTGCATTCGCCTTGGTGCTGCAAGTCCATCATGTAAGCTAAGTCATTGAAACTGGTATCAATGTAATAACTCATGTAGACAAATATTCCGTGTAATTTTTATTCATCTAGCATAACTCCGTCTTGGTGTTGGGATTTTCATTTCCATCAGTGTACACCAAAGAGCCATTAAATTATGACCATCTCAGTGCCTGTGGAACAAAAAGTCACATGTGTGAATGGGCTCAGAACAGTATATATAAAACCACAGTTGTGTTTCTGTTTCTGTTAATAATGTGTTCGATGCTAGAATGGGAAACGCTGCTGATTTATCAGAGTTTGATAAAGGACAAATTGTGATGGCACGGCGCCTAGGAACCAGTATCTGAAACGTCGTGGCTTGTGGGTTGCTCAAGTGCTGCTGTTGTGGGTACGTATCAAAAGTGGTGCAACGATGGGTAAACGATGAAACATCGTTCAGCTATATGTCGACCACAGTTCATTGAAGCCAGAGGCCAGTGGAGACTGTCATACATTGTTCAGAGCGACTGCTGGGCCACAGTCCGACAAATCACCCACAGCTACAACAGTGATGAACAGGGAAATGTTTCACCACACACAGTTCATAGAACCCTTCTGCGTATGGACGTCCTACATCGTATTAGGTAGGTGGTCATAATTTAATGGCTCTTTGGTGTATATACATTACACCCAATTCATTAAACTGCCTATTGCCTGAACTGGACACTTGAAGTTGCTGTCACAATTTTCTAATTACTATTAAAATAAATATTAAGTAATTCAGACTCTTAGAATGGACAGACATTATGCAATTATAATATTAAATAACTATCATTATCAATAACAAACAAATAAACATAACCTGATCAATAGGTTACAGCCTATTATAAGATAACAGTAGCAAAGATATACTCATCCACTGCTACTGAAGATTTCTAACAGTAATTTCTTAACAGTACAAATTAATATTAATAAACAAAAAAAAAAAAAAACCAATATTTTGCTGCTAACATTAAACATTCACACACTTATTAACACAGGCACATTATTCTTCTAGCAACTAGCCAGTCCATGAACTGCACAAGTATTTGCCCGGTCCATGAAATGGGCAAGCAAAGAACCCAGAATAGGCAGAAATTTGCCCAATTCATGAAATGGCCAGTTTCACTGTTGCGATGTACCATATGATATTTTGTCAAATCTCATCTGTTGATCAATGAGTTATTCCAACTGACAAGAAACAACAGTGTCATTAAAAAAAAAAGTTCGAAAGAACAAAGACTACTTTCCTTAACATTTCTTTTATTTTGTTTTCTTTAAACAGCCAAAATGAAAAACCTACGTTTATTTTAAAATGAAAAAATCTGCTGAATACAAACTGCACAAATTTTCCATTTTCTGGAAAAATTAATTAAATGCCTTCTATGCATCGTAAGTTTCAACCATCCATCAATTCAAAAGTTATTGAAAGTGGAGGACACACACACAGACTGATTGATCTCGAGAGCCTCACTTTTCTCGAAAGTAGGTTAAAGAACAGACAGGTTAAGATTCCCCACTTGTTCATTATATATAATACAGTGCAACTTGGATAATTCAAACGTCTTTAATTCGAAATCGTGATTAATTCGAAGATTTCTCTTAGTCCCTTGAACTTCTTATTAAATCAATGCTAAAAAATCGTGGATAATTCGAAGTTTTTTATAAAAATTTCGAACCATTAAGACTTTTCGGCGTTTCATCATTAAGAAATTCGACATGTGACAATCCCCTTCCCGCCACCGTTCGACACTTGACGCCATTCGAGCTTCCTGCTGTCAGTGTCACCATGTCTTTCAGTAAACCACGTGTGTACAAGAATTTAACGTTCGCTGAAAAGGTCGCCGTCATTCGCGAGGTGGAAAAGGGTGTGAAGAAGAAATGCCAAATCGCCAATGAGTACTGGATACCGCCGAATTTCGTCGGTACATTGAAGGACAAACCAACGTAAGTGAGGCTGTTTTCCGTTCACTAAACATGCTTGATGATTTTGCTAACCTTAAGCGACTGAATTCTACAAAACAATCAGACATTGCACAGTTTTTTTATAATTTTCTATATTGAATGTAATATGTACTGTAGCTTAATATAAATCTTATTTTGTTTACGTACATATAGTGTTTAAGTCTTTCATACCATGATCTTTCTGAATAAATATTTACTTATTGACAGAATAATCTTTTCAAGCATTCAGTGGACCTGAAATTAAAGTTAAAAGATGTAACTTGTTTAATTCGAAGTCTTGGATAATTCGAAGTTTTGTAGTGGTCCCTTCAGCTTCGAATTATCCAAGTTGCACTGTATTACTATTTACCTTCCATTATTCATCTTCTTCAGTTTAAACCATTTGGAATGTAGAAATTTAGCTACTTCTTAATATCTAAGATGGAACTTGTGAATGCTGTTTTTTTAAACTAAAATAAATCTATATGAATCATTATTCATTTACCTCCCACTCTCTTATATATACCACAGTTCTCTGGCAGTGGTTCATGTAATGAATCAACACACTGTGGCAAACACAAAACGGATTAACAAGAAACATCAAATAATAGAATTTTCTCAATTTGAAAATTGAGAATCTTTTCAAAAGGAAAGTTATAGCTAATACCGTTTCTCACTCCTTACCTAAAATTACTTAGTAATTAAAGAAAGATTAATTACTAATCTTCAATATTAATTAATTGAGATGTTTGAAATTGATTATAATTCACTTTTATACATATTTAATTCCTTGGAAATTTCTTTAACTTCATTCTATTTAGGTTCAATTGCAATTATTTTTACATGGTTGTTCAAACTTAATTCTTTTAGTTTAAACATGATATATTTAAATGTGCTTTAAACTATTAAATTAAATCTGATTATTATGATACTGCTGATCACTTTCTCATTTCATGAGAATTTCTTATTTTTAAAGACTTAAAGAACAAAATGACCATCTTCACAAACAAAGAGCAGAATACGAGGAAGAAATCAGACATTTGCAATATCTAGTAAAAATCAAACAAGAAAAAGTAGCATCACTATTAAGTGAGAAAAGGTAATTAGCTTCATTATTATTTATATCATGTTATAAATGTAAAAGTTAAAGTTAAAAGTGTCCCACAACAGGACTATGCAGTAAGGCTCCTGGTGTTCCGTAACCAATGGAACTAAGCTGAGGTTTATGTTATATACACTGTCTGGCCACTTTATTAGGTAACCCCTGCTGTGCGCACACATGGTACAGACAGTGGGGGCAGTGTCATGGTGTGGGGGATGTTTTCCTGGCACACGTTGGTCCATTGATACCTATGGAGGCACGTCGAGATGCTAGAGCGTACTTAAACATCATAGCTGACCAAGTGCAACCGTACATGTTAACAGTTTATCCTCATGCAGATGGCTACTTCCAGCAGGATAATGCGCCAGTGCACAAAGCTCGCATCACTATAAGATGGTTTGAGGAACATGACAATGCGTGACACATTCATGTCTGCATGGTACACAACACCTCAACAACGTTTTCAGCATCTTGTGGAATCCATGCATCAATGAATTCAGGCTGTTTTGAAGGCTAAAGGAGGCCCAACACACTACTAGGTAGGTGTACCTAATGAAGTGGCCGGACAGTGTATGTTAAGCATATATTCTGCATGGTTAACATATATCATAATTATTAAAGAGTTTAACTAACTAATAACAATAGTAATAGATATTAAACTGATGAAACCTCATAATAATATTAAACATAGCACATATTTAAAATTGCAAAAAAGAACAAAAAATATAATAAACAAATTACCAGAAAACAGGATGGTTTCGACCTGTTTTATGGTAATACGTTTTTATTATTTTTTTGTTCTTTTTTATAATTTTAATTGTTTATAAATACAACATATTTTAAATGTTATTAAGAGTTTTTGATAAGCATTCATTCTCACACGTTAAAGTTGAATAAAATTAATGGTATATCTAAAAACCCAACAATATTTTAAATATTGGCTATTTAGATGTTTTTTTCATTGGAAGGCCATTTGAAAAATGATTCTTGCCAGTTGCTAAATCTAAATAAATACAAAAACAGGGTGGCCATAATTAAAATATTCCTATTGAGAGGTTTATTGGTTCCAACTAATAACTGTTTTGTCAAGAGAATTAGAAAGTGGACATTCCAGACATAGGAATGATTCTGCAAAACAAAATTAGTTCCAAAATCTGCTAATAGGGTGAAATATGACACAGTACAAGAGGAAATGCATGACAAAGTATCAACAAATGAATAACTCAGACAAAGCTAAGATGAAATTGCAATTATTATTTTTTTTTAATGTTTGCTCTTTTTAAAAAACTGAGATACTGAGCGAACGTACTAAAGAATATGTGTCAAAGCTCCAAACTTATTCACAGTTGCTGCTGATGAAGCTGACTTTGGAATTTCCATTGTTCTGAACCAGAAATTGCATTAGTACACAGTGTCCTCAACTATAGAATACAACATCTCAGGAAGTAACATTCCATTATGTATTATGTTGTCTTTAAAGACAACTAGGTTAGGGACATTTCCTTCATAAATGTGAGGCTTGATGTAACTCTACAGCCAAATTCACATGTGGCAACAATGCAGTGGGAAAGAAGTGACTGGGGAAGTTTTACTTTCTTCAGTAAAATGATGTTGTTACATCAGCTCTACTGATTGTGCAACATGAGGAGCCTTGACTAAAAATCTAGGCATCCTCTTTGCTGCAGTTGAGGAATAACAGAACTGCACAGCAGATGATATCTTTATGCTGTAATGGTACAGATGGCTGCTCCTAATGGATGGAATCTGAAGTAACACCACATCCAACAATGTGTTTTGCTAAATAACATGTGGTGCATCTAAAGCCCATATGCATCAGTTTCGAGTATTGACAGTCCCATCAAGGTAAAAATGGGTCTCCTTTCCCCATAGTGTTCCACGACCAATCATCATCCACTTTCATTCTGGCCAAAAATTCCACTTCCAATCCAATAAATGAGTCATTTATCAGGATCATCTTATAGCTGCTGATCTTGTATTAGTGAGAACACAGTTGAATAAAGGACATCCGATTGCCTCGATATTCCTCGTGAACTGCTAGTTTCAGCAGAATTATCCATTGATAGGTCAACTACATCATGAGTTGAAACAGGCTTCCATTCTCTTCTAGTCTTAACTTGAAAATTCCAGTTTCTTCAAATTTGTTAATCATCCTTTGAAATGCCGCAGCTGACAAAGGATCTTTATGTAAGTTCTTAAGGCATCTAAATTCACACATAGCAACCACTGCAGTGCATCCTAAGGTAAAGAAACTTCTAATTAAAGCACATTCAGGTAGTGAGAGATGCATTTTTGACAATAAATATGTAGAATAAGCAATATTCATATTCGCTCTGTGCTTTTACAACTCTCTGCTGCTGAAAAAAGTGAAATTTTCTACTCTCTTAGATGCAATACGGCACTTTTTTTTTTATTTTGAAAATAAAATTTCAGTAAATTCAGTTTAAAAAAAAAAAAAAAAAAGCAACATGAAATTTGTAATTTCATCTTAGCTTTGTCACAGTTAATTATATGTTGATATTTTGTCATGCATTTCCTGTTGTATAGCACCATATTTCACCCTACTGGTAGATTTTGGAACTAACATTTTTTTCACAGAATCCTTCTTACCAATTTCTGGAATACTGACATGGGGAGAAGGATTTTTTTCCCCTAAATCTGCTGGCATTCTGCTTATGGCCAGCCACATTGTATATGAAGAGTTCTATTAACAGTAGCAGACAGTCGAGCAGTTTGTCTACTATTTGAAACAAATGATTAATCTCCTTTGAAGAAGCTTAAATTTTCAGCAAAGTATTTTTCAAACAAATTAGGTAAATCTTTGTTAGTTTCCATTTACTTCAGCTGCATCACTGAGAAGTTCTTTAATAACTTCTTTTGTCTACATAAGCTTGCTGAAGCAGTTAAAAATTAAATCAATTACAATGCATTTCATATGAACTCATGAGGTAGTCAAATGTTTGGCTGTTTTATAAATTAATGTAATATTCAATTCAGTCAGAACTTACAAATTTTGGGGAAGTCTATGTTATTTGCCAAAGTGTTTTCTGCAATCTTCATAAATTTTCCAAGACTTTTAATTGCAAACAAGACAATTAAAACATAACCATTATCAAAACATTTTTAGGATTATTTACAGAAATCATGAGTTCAACAATTTGTTATTCAATTTGAAACTATTCCTAAAGATCTAATAGCATTGACCGTGGATCTTCTACTGACGCTTTGACTTTTCTCAGGAAGAAAACTGCCTCTCAATTATCGATCGATGATCATAATTTCTTGTCCATCAATAACTGCATTAACTACAGTTTGGTCCATTAATACATAAGCTGATGCTTTAACATTGAATTATGCTGACATTGAAAAGACTATTAAGGGCTATGGGGAAAAGGCTGGCACTGGTAGCTTGGCAATTGAAGATATGGATGGAGGTATGTTTGGTTTTCTATTTGGAACTCCTATTATTAATCCTCCACAGTCAGCTATCCTTGGGATGCATGGCATTTTTGAAAGGCCAATTGCCCTTAAGGGACAGGTGGTGATACGTCCTATGATGTTTGTTGCATTAACTTATGATCATTGTTTAATTGATGGTCGAGAGGCAGTTCTCTTCCTGAGAAAAGTCAAAGCGGCAGTAGAAGATCCACGGTCAATGCTGTTAGATCTTTAGGGATAGTTTCAAATTAAATAAAGGTGTTTGGTGCTTAAGGCTTGTTTGTGTGCAATTTGTTATTCACTGCAGAAGGAAGGTCTCGCCCAGTTCTTTCAATTGAAAGCTACTTTTTCTCCAAATTTTTTTACATTTTTTGCAGCCTCCTGTTAATATTACGTTTCAAAGTTAGAATTTCTTTTGTTCATTTATAATTTTTTCTTCTTGCTGCATAATCCTTTCCTAATAAATATTTAAAAACACAGAGGCTTTAAAATCACCATTTTACTATTTATTGATTGACAAAGATTCGCATGTCGAATCGAAATCTTTTTTTTATGTGTATTTTTGTAAAACGATCTATTCATGTAAAATAGTGATTTAAAACCTTTGTGTTTTTAAATATTTATTATTATGGTGATACACAATTCCATTGAATAATTCTTTTCTATTTCTTTATAACAGATATTATTTACGGGTATCCTGCTTTGCAGTTATTTTGTAATTCCTTGTAGGCTACCTTTCATGTTTTTTTGGTCCATGTTTACCAGAGTATTTTTAGAAACTCACTCAGTCATCACCACACCAGAGATAACTTTAAGCAAAGTGGCAAAATTAATTATTTCCAAATTGAAGTATAAAATTTTATTAAGATTTTTTTCCATAATTTATTCGGAAGTATCTGTATTACCATATTAAGGACTGTAAGGAAAGTCATAGTGAACACGACTGACCAATTTTTCACAATCATCAGCCAGCCATATTGCTTAACACATGTTTATGACTCAAGCTTGATACAATGCGATTTTTAATGAAAAAAGGGAGCTAACTGTGTAATCTAGACACTTTATTTTAAAACAGTAGTGAGACATAACAGTAGGAATAGTTGTGTCATTATTACTCTCTCTTCCTTCTACTTCATTTACATCTGGGAAAATGTGAATTATATATTTGTTTGTGGTATTGTATTAGATGTATATTTATATCCGTGATGTCTTTTTTTACTTACCTAGACAAATAGAAGAAAATCTGGAAACAATATGGAAATTGGCGACCAGTGAAAATAAGCAAATTCAGAAGAAACTGGAAGAATCTTTACTCAAAGTATCAAATGATTCTGAAGACTAATTATGATAACTGAGGTGAATATAGATATTATAACGAAATCCAACCGCTTTAACTTAAATTTAATTCTAATTCAACGAATTAGATGCAATAAATATAACATCTCTTAAAGAGAAAAATTTGATTACTTCAAAAAGGATAAAGAAAAAAAAAGCATGTGTCCTGTTCTGAGTTCAGGCTTTCAAGTTGAGTCATGATCATTAGTGTTTATAGATGTAATTGAGGACCTCAATGGAAAAAGGGCTTAAGTGCACTTAAGCCTTTCTTTGTAAGAATTCATTTTCGACAAAGAAAATCAAATAAATGTTGGGTTATCACCAAAAGAATTACTATTTACTATTTGTTATTATCAGCAATTCTTTTGGTGATAACCCAACATCTATTCGATTTTCTTTGTTGGAAATGCATTCGTACAAAGAAACGCTTAAGTGCACTTAAGCCCTTTTTCCGTAGAGGTCCTCAATTTCTAATTTTAATTTTTTATGGAAGCCCAGAATTCTTTATTGCCTTCTTTTTTCAGTATCCTATCCTTCCAGATATCTTATTTTAATAGCTGAATTGCTCATTACTACTAAGTGTATTATAAATTAATTCAACATTGATTTTTAATCTTTAGCAGTATGCCAAAAGAAACTGTTACTTCTAGTCAAGGTTCTAGGTTCTAAGGAGCACCAAAGTTTTAATTTTTTTGTTGTTCCTTTCAACCATTATATAGTATTTGTAGATATTAAGGCAGGTAACAGCTGCTATAAGAACACGAAAAGAAACAAACAAATTAATTCTAGTTTTGTTGCCAAAAAATTTATTATCTTGATTTCTTTATTTTATATGTATATATAAAAAGAAGTTATCTGAAGGAATTTTAAGGAAAGTTTAAGAAAACAGTTCATCTTAAATAAAGACTGAATATTCTACAGTTATGTCTCGTTTGAGACCTGATCCTTAAAGGATTATAATAAATTACTTAACACAATTTTGTATAATTTTATCAGAGGCTCTGAAAGAAAAGTAAAAAGAAAAATTAAAGTTTCATGATTAAATACTACTATTCCTCGGTGAAGCTTTTATTTTGATACAAAAAAGGTTTGTAAATCACAAATAATTTTATTTGCAGAAGATGGAGAACAATTTCAATATCCTTAAACTGAAAACTAATTTTATTTTCAATTGTAAAGTCATCAAATGACAAATGATCATTGCTACTTAGGGTGAGTTCTTTTTTTAAGCTTCTAAATTACAAAATACCATCGAAAGTAACGAGTTCACTGTATTTGCTAGTCCTTCATGACTTATTAAAATATCTTTGAATGAATTTTAATGTTAAAATGAATGAATGAAAGAATGATATGCATAAAACTAACCAAAAAATAAATACACAAGTAGCATAATTCCTTATTTAACCTAAAAGTTTCTGTATCTTCACCTCTTTCTGTTTCTACTTCTTGAAGGACTTGCTGATCGCCTTTTATTAGACTTGTCATCCTAAAATAAATAAATAAATATCAGATCAGGATATTATCTTTAAGAAGTTGCAAAGTCTACCTTGATGAGGCAAATCAGGTGAGAATGTTTTCCAGTTGACTTAGATCTTATCTAACTGAATTTAACATTTTTTGCAATTCCTTCAAGCAGGATAAACAAACAGCACAAAAAATAAAATCATGCTTAGGGTTCCTATGCACTTGACCAATTTCTGATTTTTAGTTTGGAAAGCAATAAAGTGGCAATTACTTCTCATTGTTTCGGTTTGCTGTAGGCGTTTTAGTCAGACTTGGGAGATCTGACTCAGTCTCATCTCACAAGTCTACCGAAACACAATGAGAAGTAATTGCCACATTATTACTTGCTCTGTCAAAAAAGCTTCCCTCCACTTTCTCCCCTTTATTGTTTTATTGCTTTCCAAACTAAAAATCAGAAATTGGTCAAGTGCGTAGGAACCCTTATCCAAATTAAAAAATCAAAAAATACATTATTTATAGAAATTGAAAATTATAAACTAAAAATGTAAGTTACAAAGATTAACTTACACATTTGACAATCAGCAGAACTTTTGTCTGGTCCTTTTATTTGCAAAACTAACAGATATAACATTCCTTAACCCTTCAGGCTGTTGAGTGTCTTTCCTGCATATGCCACTGACTACTTTTTTTTTACCCCTCTTTTTGTTGTATTTCTTTGTAAATTGAATGGAAAATTTTAGATTTTTGAGTTCTTTTATATATCAAAACAAAATATCAAAAATTTTAGCAATCCACTAAACAAAAGTCCTACTGTACAACTTGGTCACCAGGATATGGTTTGCTTTCTTTTTTTTAGTGTCACTAGGTAGAATGACGCTCTTTCTGCTGTGATGGAGAAGTATTTATATATGGCCTCCCTGTTTCACACATTCTTAACCAGTATTCATTGAAATGGGCTTGCAGAGCCAATCGAAATTGTAAATGTTACAGATTGTTTACAGGTATTATACAAAAAAAAAAAAAAAGAATTGTGACATTCAAAAATCTCCTGAATAATTTCATGTACTACTTCATACACTTTTGATCTACCACATCCCATTGGAGGGTTCACATTTTGGTTCAGTTGTTTCAATGTCTGTATTATGAAAGGTGGAAATCACAGCCATTTATTTTTTATCTTACCATTTCATTGTCATTACATTCCTGAGTAAATATTTTACCATTTTTCAATTTTTGATTCCAATTTCTGAAGAAACACTTTTTTTTCTATTTAATCTCCATATTCCAGCTTCATTTGTTTCCTCATTTTTTTTTTATAAACGAAGTCAATTCAAGTGAATTACAAAAATTGTCCATCCATAGGCATCTGCCTTGATTCATAAGTGGCTCAATTAAAATTTAAAATAATTTTAGAAGTCTTTCTATGGCTACTAAATTTAAAGAGTATGTTCAGTATTTGCAATAAACTTCCTGTTTTTGAATCGCATGATTCAAATGTTTTGATGCCAAATTTCACAGCCTTCATTGGAAGTACAGGCAGTCCCCGGGTTACAAACAAGATACGTTCTTAAGAACTTAAGTCGGATCCCTGATGAATAGTGCATGTATGGTAATTTGGTAGCAATAATAATAATAGTCTTAATGCTGTAATAATTTACAGAAACTATTGCATGGTCATATGAGTAATCGAATAAGAAAGTTAAGACAAAAATGATGCTGTATCAATGAGACTAACCCCTAGCATACATATATTGCACCAATGAACCGCTTAGGCCTTGCGGGTTAGTTAAATGCACAGAAGAAACTAGTTCCAGAAGAAACTAGTTCCAGAATTATTAATGTAATTATTTAATTATAAATTATTATTAGGAGGAGCCTTGGGAGTCTGTCTGTAAGTCGGGTCATTCGTAACCCAAGGACTGTCTGTCGAAAGGAAAGTTATCTTTTCATCAGTACAGAGAGAAAATGCAGACTGAAAATAGAATTAATTTGAAAAAAGTTTTTTTTTGAACAGGTGATTTTTTTTTTCAGGGAATTGTAAAAATTTTGATAGCAATTTGAATCTCTCAACTCATTGTGTCTGGAAATATTGGGATTTA
>JAFIDM010000003.1:16363096-16386063 GCA_023159025.1 Thereuonema tuberculata | reverse complement strand
GCAATTTGAATCTCTCAACTCATTGTGTCTGGAAATATTGGGATTTAATGAAGCTATTTCTTGCAAAACATGACTTTAATGTTGGCTTTTGAATTATTCCCATGAGCATACACAATCAAAAATACACAAACAGCTTATTCTCCAGCGATAGAATTATAGCATTACCTTAGAGTCAATAAACTATTCAGCGTAGTGGTTTATCTGCCACAATAATTTCCAAAACTTCACCTTTGAGGAACATTAAAAAATTTTTAAAACAGAACTCACTATTTTTTGTGGTCCACTTTTGCCAGGAAATTGCACTTTGGATAGTCTGTACTGAGGTGTTATTAGTTTCTAGTCTCATAAACCATCTACACATGTGAAGTCAGAATCAGTTTCTTCTTGACTATTTTCTCTCACTGATTATATTATTGTCTTTCCTATCAGAATCCTCCAAAAGTCAGCAATAGCATGCCAATTCATCGAAGTCGCCATATTTGACAAACAACTAAGAAGCTGAAAGAAAATTTCTTTTTGGCTAATTCAATTAAAAAAAGCTTTTCATTGTCTTTCATTCAGTAGATAATCCTCTGGGGGAGGATGATAATAAAAGCTGCAGAGACATGTATCTGTTTTCACATGGGAATGTATACATGTACGTCTTACCAGCTTGACGAGTTAATTACTAGGAAAGAGGTACTTGTAGGAGTAGTGCATATGGATGTGACTTCTGTTGAATGGCTACCAGTGTTTTTCTCCAGGGGCAGGTGGGAGTTGGGCTGACCACCCGACCTCATAGTCTTACTTTTTAAGACTCCCTTTAGTCTTACTGGAAGTCTTACTTTCTGCGACCCCAACGGCCACAATAGGCCTGTAGTGAGAAACTTTAACTTAGTGGCTATGAATGTAATAGCCCTCCTTTAACCAATAATTCAATTTTTTGTAGGCTCCTGCCAAGACCCTCACTCCCGAGCGTCTTTTTGCAAAACATCCAAACCTGTCAAAATTGGTTTTGATGTTTTTACTCTTTTTACTCTTTGGATGAATATAATTGTCATCTAATAAATTTTGTATTATTTATTTAATTAATTAGGTACGTTAAATATTCTTATTCAACAGAATACAGTAATCCCTCGTTTATCGCGGTTAGTGGGGACCAGAGCCCTGCGCGATAGGTAAAAATCCACGAAGTAGGATTGCCCCCCCCCCCCAGGAATTTTCGTGTGTGTGGGTACCAGAATGTTTAAAATATGTATATTAAGTATAAATATATTCATACATGTACAGTATATTTTACTTAAATCTTTTTAATTATAAAACTGTAATATTATACATTCCCTCACTCACTCCCACTAGTAGAGGGTTGAGGTTCACTCGGTGCAATATGGCCGCCGATATGGCGGTATTTTTGAATTTTTTTGAAAAACCCTCGATGCATTAAAGCCGCAAGACTTGAAGCTCAAAATAGCGAGGGATCACTGTAGTTTCTTGAAAAGATAACTTGAACAATTTTAATATTCAAAGTAATACTTCCTTCTGAAACACTAGGAAAGAAAAATATCATTTTAAATCTATTCTGATCTGAAATTTCTATATTTGTTAAACAAGGTAGGGATAGCGATTAGTAAACCAATCAGAATGCTTCGCAATGTCTTGATATAGTAACTGATATTGCTTTAATTTCTGTATTATTATAAATGTGATTGTTGTTGAACTAAATTATAGATATGATAGGTGCAATTATTGCAATTGTTATGCTTAATGATAATTTAATGATACTTGTCCACAAACAGATGGACGGACAAAACGGGATTAAAAGTCTTCTCATACTTGTATCAGAAGACTAAAAGCATTGTTCATTTGTCATTTACCCTTGCCTTCAGTCAGGTGGCTGCATGAGAACGTGATTATAAGGCAAGAATGTTTAGGATGTTATCATTTAGAAACTTTGTAATTTTTATTATGTATCTATGTGCTGAAAGTACAACACAAATTTTATTATATCAGTAAATTCATTATTCAAATGCTGATATTCTGAGTAGTGTTCAAGAGAACAAAACACTAATATGATTGGAAGAGTGACCAGTGATTATAGATCTCATGATTACAAGCCTTTCTTTGAATGTGGACATTCATTGGAAAATAATAATGGAAAATAATGATGTTTGTTGTGAAGTTGTTTATTTCATTCATAAACCAGTTAATGTCCATGCCTCGAACCTTTCAAAGTTTTTCTTTTGCTTCTTTTCTTTTAGAATTCAAGATCAACGTTTCTTCCACCTTCATTTTTCTTTAAAACTTTTCAGAATAAAGCATTTGTATTATCATGATGTTAATACTATATGAAAACATAACAGCAAGTTTTTTTTTTTTTGGTATCATTCTTAATTTGTGCATATCTAGTAATATTATGTTATTTGTTTTATTATTTTTTTCTTCTACACTGATTTTAAAATCATAAAACTTTTTGTACCAGATTAAACTGATGGAAATTTGAGTTTGTCAAAAGGTAAAAAAATAAAACCGTTGACTTATAATTTGGTAAATATGGTACTACCCACAATTAACAATACTGAATGCATGTTATCAATCCAACTTGTCTTTGTGATAATACAATTCATTAAGAATTTATGGGTATTCTTGGTATCACAATATCATCTTACAAAAGAATTCATTGACAATTATACAGGTAATAGAGCATGAAGTTTTGAAAGACTGATAGTATCCTCCAAAATAGGAGATGCAGTAGATCAGCATCTGTTCTGACAATATACAAAGGTTTCTGAAGAAATTCTGCACTGCTCTCTACAAGCTATAACTGACTACCAGATACTGTAAGCTATCCCTGCATCATTTGGAGTGCTCATAAGCCAATCAGTGTAAGTCATATTCTAATGTTTATACTTTCGGTTGACAAAGTGCCCAAATCATTCCTCCAAGTGTATAGTTATGTTATCTTTCAATTAAAAATTCATTCTTCAAATTTACAAACGTTGTTATTTTTTGGTACGTAATTTTAAAAAACCTATTTCATTTTTTGGTTTATTGACTTACACTGATTGGCTTCTGAGCACTCCATTTATGAATGCCAGTGAAACCTACAAGAACAACTCATTTCTGACTAAGATTTATCTATGATGATAAGTTCATTTTTCATTTGTTAAGCCATATCAGTCTCCCGACAGCATGTTTTTTGTAAATTTGCATATGAGGCACAGTTATGAAAAGATCCTTGAATTCAGTGCTATTTTCATTCTTATTATGTATGTTGTGTCTGGCCATGCCAATGTCAGTCTATAAACTTCCGGTCACACAAAGTTGGTGAAACTGCCATTCAAGCAAAAGAGACTAACAATATGGTTCTAATATCAATGAACTATATCTTCTTCTATCAAAACTAGCATCTAGCATTTCAAGATCGTTAGTTCTAGCAGAACAGTGTCATTTGCTCTATAGCCAAATGATTCCTTTCGTACCTTAAACAACACTGGATAGAATGTCACTGCTCTTGGTACAGCTGTCGAGATCCATTTTTTGCACAATGCATAAGATATTGTAATTATTTATATTTTATTATATTTTTAACCAATTTTATTTTAAATTCTTTCCCCAGTATTTTTCCTGTGAACTGACTTATTTTATGATGGGTACCCCTGTCACTACCCCTTCAACCGTCTCCTTGTTTTTTTTCCCCTTTCTTTTGTTTTATTACCTTTTTTGAAACCCACCAATGACAGACCATTTCATTGTCTCATTTTGTATATAAACCCTTATTTTTGAATAAAGCAGAGAACATTAGAATCTCCATCAGGCTGGTTGTCTCAATCTCTTCACGCAAAAACAACATTACAATAATGTTAAATTGAATGGCAAAATTAATCTTTATCTAATCATCAATTCAGCATCCTTTTCAGTACATGATTCATAATCTCCATGATCACTTTGAACAATGTCTACTGTAGAGGGAACAACAATGAACAAATTGTCCATCTTAAGTCCGACAATATAATCTGCACTGAAAATTCACACCAAGATAGATGTCTGTCATCGATTGTGCTTACAAGTCTTTAAATTTTGATGCACTGCAGTAATTTTTTAACCAGATTTTCATTTCCCTGTCAAAGTTTAGTTCAGTTGTTCGCAATAAAATGATCCTAACCATCTTGACTAACATTATTGCTTTGCATCAAAAAATAAGAAATAAAGCTAAGGGCCACAATAGCAATAGAATAATTCAAAATATTTTAAGAACATTTAAAAAAATTACCCCATTTCTTGTTTTTTTGGAGTCAGAGGTAGAATCTTTTCCTTTTTCTTTTTCTAATTCTTGCCTTCTTTTTTCTCTTTCAATCTGTTTTTTCTTCCTTTCTTCTTCTCTTTTTTTATTCTCTTCATCCCTAATTTTTATCTGAAAATAAAGTTTAAATAAATAATTGTATTTCTATTTAATATAAAACTTATTTATAATTTTTACCATTTTCAAAAGACATATTGCATAGATAACAAGTTTTGTCATAGAAATTAAATTCGTTTTTTTTTTATATTTAGAAAATAATAATTTATGTTGTACTTTAATACTTAGCTTTTTTTTTTATCCTACAAAACACTTCTACAAATGCCACTTAAAATATAATATATAATCGAAATATTATTTGGGGAGGGGGGAATCAACATTTTTACAATGTGAAAATATCCATCCTTGACGATTTCATAAAGAAGTCTTTCGGTTAACCAGAATAATTCGAGACAGGGTGTCTACAAAATCTGAATGAAAAAATTCCCTGATTTTTCCCTGATTTCATGAACAATTTCTTTTAAAATTCCCTAATTTTAAAAGATAAAAGATTTTAAAATGATAAGAGAAAAAAAAACCCTCCAAACCAATCTGTTCAACCAAAAAATTTCCCTGATTTTTAAGTAATAATTGCAAAATTCCCTGATAATTCCCTGATTTTTTCTAGAATAACAAAATTCCCTGACAATTCCAGGTTTTCCCTGATTTCCCGGTTATGTAGAGACTCTGTGAGATTATAAGGATTCTTTGTCAAGGACAAAGGAACCATTTGCACCGAGGAACTAATATCTGATCTATTGTATATGGATAGACACAACGGAAGAAAAATATAGAAATACAGAAAATCAACTTTAATAAAAACAGGTGAAGGTATTTCAGACAGTGATGGAGTTTTTTATAAAATTAACAGACACTGACAATGAAATTCAAGTTTACACTCACATATCTAGACATTTCAATCAGAAGTGGAAGAATTTTATGAAGAGATACAGTCAACAATGAAAAACTAAAGCATAATGGAAAAGTAAATTTAAGAACAGGAATTCAATGGATTGCTTAAGTTATGGAGAAGAAATGAATTAGAAAGCCTGCTAGTCAAGTTTATTACAAACTCCTTTTTAAGCAAAACCAATTAAAAGTGGATTAGGAGAAGTAGCTATGAATACTGAAGACCTTCACTATAGTATGACTAATAAAAGCTGTGTCACTGAAGATTACACTGTGCTTCACTGCTTTATGGAGTATTGATGAACAGGAAAACAGAAGGAACCGATTCCTAAAACAACTGCTGAACTACATTGAAGAATTTGAAAATAAAACTTTATACAAGTATCTTATGTAAGATTCTTGCTGAAAATACTGCATTGGTGGACAAAATGACATGCATCCAAATTCATTAGGTTAGGGGAGCCTACAGAGCAAGCAACTCATCAGATCTTGTGATAATACTATACAGAACAATATATAAGTCTTATATATACTCAATATGTAAGACTAACAACTGTGGTAACCAAAGGTGACACAACCTGAATCCTGCATAGTAACACTAAAGGCACCATCATTCTGTCAAATCAGTTGTCAACTAATGAGCAATGAATCTTAACCAGTCTTCAAATAAAAAGCGTATGCTCCAAACCAGTGCTCCGCAACCGGTGTGCCGTGAGCCAATACAGGTGTGACGCGGTCAAATAAGACAATATTATAACTAAATAATTTTTCTACAATAATACTATAAATAAATAATATAAATAAATAAAATAAATAAATAAAATAAATAAATAAATAAATAAATAAAATAAATAAATAAATAAAACAATACTACAAAGCGAAGTATGCTTTGTATATATATATATATATCTATATATTATATATCTATATATTTTAGTTTTTGATGTGCCGCGGAATTCTAGGAAAAACTTTGGTGTGCCGTAGGTCAGAAAAGGTTGCGGAGCACTGCTCCAAACACAATCTGACAAAACTTCACTGACGAGTACTCGATAGTGTAGTGTGTTTCTAAAACTGGCTGTAATTGGTTAACAACATTTAACATCATTTCAAAATGGTAGCTTCCGTGGAGAAGAAAAAAAAAACAAAACATATGGGCAGAATTTTTTTTCCTTGAAGTCAAGAAAATTCAAAAGAAGTAAACATATTTAATATTATTTTCAGAACTTTTCACAGAAAAAATACATGTAATTCATCGTCAAAATCACAAGAGTTTGTTTCAATTGGAGCTGACATCAACCATC
Organism: Thereuonema tuberculata; assembly: GCA_023159025.1. NCBI lineage: Eukaryota > Metazoa > Arthropoda > Chilopoda > Scutigeromorpha > Scutigeridae > Thereuonema > Thereuonema tuberculata. The sequence continues at coordinate 16,379,538 of JAFIDM010000003.1, read as the reverse complement.
TTGTAAAAGCTGAATGGCACAGAGGCTGATGGAAGCTGACGAATGATTTGACGAACCAGAATAATAGCCACTAAAATTTGACTACTCATCAACAGTTTAACAACTTTAAACCCCTAATGAATGTTGCACGCTGGCCTAAACCTATAAAAATATAGCATTTTCAGAAAGGAAAAATAAAAAATAAGGATCTATTTTAGAATTACCTGCTCAAGTGTCAATGGTAACCAATATATACAAGGTGTGCTTTTTGTCTTCTTAAAGAGATCATCTAAGAGCTTTGATGGAGTTTCTTCCTCTTTTTTCCTATCTGAAATAAACATCAAATTTTATTCAAATACTAAGTCTATTAAAAACCAATTCTTAAAAATATTTTGATCTGGAAAGCAAATCATTAAATTTGGGAAAATTTGTCTTTTTATTTCAAAGAAGTTAAAAAAATAGTCTAATCAATGTTCCCTGATTTTAAGGTTAAAAAAACTGTGCGATTATTATAGGGTTTCATGAAAATGGCATTGAAGTAAAATTTTCATGTTCTAACAGCTATGTTGCTAAGCAATTCATTGCATTCATTATGATTTTAGCTTAGAAAATGTAGAGTTATAGTTTTCTCATTAATTGTTTATTTACAATATTTTTTCTTTATCTCTTCTGAAGTATTAGATAAATCTTTATATCATTGAGGGTTTTTTTTTTTTTACAACTTTTAAGGGCACTTTTCAACCAAGTGTTCACAGCAGCAAGTGTTGTAACATCATTTAGGCAAATATGTCATTGATTATTCAGCATTAACCTCACAATCAACCATCTACAACAAACAATTATGAGTGTTATGAAGATTACTCCAATAATTTGTCACAAGATTGGTAGTAAACCTTTCAGATTGAAAAAGCATCTCTTCATTTTCCTTTTTTTTTAATAGCAAATAATGCTATTTTGTTGGAAAATAAACAATTCATAAATATTATTTATAAGAAAACAATTTGATAAATAACAAGAGATGTCCCTTATTGTTAATAAAAGACAGTATATGCATGCAACAGACTTCACAGCGGTTTGTTAACAAATGTCAAGACTGGCATCAAAAAAAAAAATCAAATGATCTACAATATGCGACAAAAAACAGTGGAGGTCTGGACAGGGTTAAAGGACTATTAGTTGTTTCAGTAAGGAAACATCGCCATTTTGTTGTAAATAAAAACCGTTCATACAGTGGAAGACACTTTTTTCCGTTTAATCTTTGGAGATAATACATAAATAGGATCCAGTTTGTTTTGTCCAAAGCTTTATTTGCACTAAGCAATCTGCAAAAATCTCTCTTCCACAATTCAGCAGCTTTTTTAGAAAGAAAAAAAAAACTGTAAATCATTGCCTTGAAACGAAATCTCAAAATTCTTTTACTGCATTTTAAGGATAAGGTTAAAGAATTGAGATGATATATTTCCTACCCTGACACTACACCAAAGACGGTTGGTTTTAAAGATGTCCATTCATTTTTTTTATTTCGCTGATTATAAACAATGCTAAAATATTATAGTTTGGTTTCGTTTCTATTCTAGCATAAACTTGAAATAGTTGTACAAAACATTTTATTACAAATTTCTAGTTAGATAAAAGGATAAATAAAAATCTGAAGATTTATGGTATGCATAGATGTACCCTTATCTATATATTATTTATATAGATAATAAGTTGGATAGTGGTAGAGGATATAAAAGAAAATTAGATTGGCATTGATCTTCCAGGAACATAATATTACAAAAGTGTCCAACAAGAATGCAATACCTCGTTTTTCTCTCTTTTCTTTGTGTTCTTTACTTCGGTCCCGCTTTCTGTCACGAGAGGGAGAAATTGGTGACTTCGATCGATGATGTCGAGCTCTCAGTTTCTCTCCAGGGGATCTTTCCCCAATTTTATCTCTGTCCCATTCTCTGATAGGAGGGGGAAGAGGTGGACGTTCTTTTGACTTAGAAAGGTGTGTATTGGGAATGGCAGTGACATTTTCTCGAACTCTCCTTGTAGAATCTCTCAGCGGCAGCTCCTTCCTCAAATCGGGTTTGTGAATTTCGGTTGTTTCTGTTAAGTTTACATGAAAATTAAACTAGAAAAAAAAAGAAAAGAATGAGTAAAGTACAACTCGTGATGAAGTCCAATTTATTTATTTATATAAATACAATGTGACCATACCATTAAGTTTTGTTTACTTACTTCATCTTCATCTGCATAATCAACAATAAGATTTTTCCGATTAGAAGGAGGCCACTGTACACCGTGCAAAGCCTGCCTTGTTGCAACTGCTTGTTCTACTGATTCATACTGAAAAGTACGTTAGAATAAAATCAGTAAAAAAATATTAAGTTATATCTATTTTACAATTTTTATGTTCTAAAAAACAAATAGGGAGGAATCAGAAAAGAATAGTATGTTAAATTTTAAACATATTTTTCAAACTGAAAAAATATAATACAGTGAAACCTTGGGTTACGGACGACTCAGGTCACGAACATTTCGGGTTACGAACAACAACTTGAAAATTTTTTGTCTCGGGTTACGAATGGAGGTGAGAGAGAGAGCAAGGTTTAACGTTGGAGACAAACGATCGCATATACTACAAAGTTACGGGGCCAAATAACACTAAAGGCGTCTCACCTAGCATCTGAAAGTATCTCTCCGCGCCCACATGATTCTTTTTCCAATGTATACAAATAAATACATTACGATGTTTTGTTTAATGTATTTATTACATTTACTTTATTTGGTTGTTTTCTTTCTCTTTATTTAATACAAGAAGTATACATATTCTTTGCGTTTTGTCAGGTAAACGACCGAATGTTAATAAAAAGGAACGATTCTTTCATCTTGAAACCGCTCATCTCTTATTTCATTGATTTCAATGTTTCGGGTTACAAACCGAGTTCTCGAACAAATGTACTGGAACGAATTAATTCGTAACCCGAGGTTTCACTGTATAGGTTTTATAAGCAAACAAGCTTCTTAGAAGGAAATCTGCTACAATTACAAGTTACACTTGATTTGTGCATAAGCCGATCTATGCATTCCCAAGGAGAAAATGGTAGAAACAAGATAGTGATCAAATTAAGTTTATGATGAAATGGTAGAGATAAAAGCAAATAAACTTCAGTTGGAAGCCTTACGTGTTAGAGAATGTACAATGAAGAAGAGTCATATAAGAAAGTCAACAAAGGCCAGCAACAACAATTGTCAAGAAGTTGTCAATAGTGACATTGAAGCCAATCAATTTTATATGGTAGTGTGTCAGTGGATACATGAAGGGCCACAGGAAAATGATGTCCAGGAAAAAAAAAAAAAAAAAGCCAAATGACAGCAACAATCTAACTGGTCAACTGAACTACAGTTAAAAGAAGTCAATGCATGCAAGAAAAGTCTGAGGACTCAACGTAGAACACATAATTTCTCCCTTTTCTATAAGAAGTAAATATACAAAAAAAGAAAGAAAAAAAAAAAAAAAAAAGATAAACAAGTCGACTGATTCTGTGCAGCTTTTCATAGCTTGGTGTTGGGAAGACATGTTTAGGTAGCCTCCCACACAAGTGAAAAATTTAATAATTTAAAATCAGTTTCAAGTGTGGGTAGACCATTGTTATCCCATAGCCAACAGAGACAATGACGAGTGCTTTTTTTATTTAAAGCTGCCACATCAATGAACAGTGTAAATTAAAATCTCTGTGATAGTTACCCATAGGTTTCCAGAAATTTGAAAAAGAATATACTGCCAAACAGGTGGTGCGAATAAATTTATAACAAATCATCTGCAAACAGCGAATACAACAGAAACACATTTTAATTTGGCATTTTGCACTAATTAGGGTTAAGTAGGAGGTCGATGCTCTATTATTAGCAACCTTGCAACTTAATAAAATTACTCCATGTCCTGTTTTTTTATGATTTCCTTTTAACATTAGAATTAACAGTAAGTGAATGCACTGTATTTATTACTGATTATAAATTACTTCAGAATACCAGATTTAAATAAATTCCCGTTAAGATTCAAATAATTTATTTACTAAAAAGAAAAGCAACCCATGCAGTGGTTAAATTTCCCTGAAATTTGCTAGGATGTGTTTACTTGAAATTTTATTTTAAATATGGAATTCATGTGCAAATATTAATAGTAGCTTTAAAAAAATTAAATAAAAAAGAAAAACAACAACAACTTACAGTTGCATAACATTTTGATTTGATTTTGTCGATCCAAAACCCTCTTTCAACCAAAGTACCAGTTCGTGCAAGAAGTTCCTTTAACTGATTAAGTGTGAATGGCCGCACAAGGTTTCGAATATGAATAATTTTATTGACAGGATTCCTGGCAGGAGATGGTGAACGCGGCCTTTCTAAAGGTTCTTCTGCAGGTTTTGTTGTTGTTGTTGCTAACAAAGGCTTCATCTGTACCACTTGCTCTGGAACTAAAAACAACAACAATTCAGTTACGATCTCAAATTTATAATTTTCAGTTTTTAATACAAATTCAAGCCTGATTTAAGTTTAATCAAACATGTATTTGATGTTTACATATTTTAGTAAAAAAAAAAACCTGAAAAGCTATATTTGCTCCTTTTATACCAAATGATAAACCTTTATTTGAAAAAAATTAGAAAAAATAAAAATAAATTAAATTTATAAACTCAACATAATTTAATTTATTTATTATGTTGAGCCTTACTCTTATTATATTAAAAGTTTTTACTGAACTATTTGTATGAAACAGCAAAATTCCTTACGCATTTTCAATGAATAAAAATGGAAAAAATAATTACAAAAATAATGTAAAATTTGTAGATTTAAAATTGCTACAGACAGATAACATTTATTAGTAACCTAAGAATTTTTAAATCGTTTTATATTTCATCTACCAAAGTCAAAATACTTAAATGACTGATAAAAATATACATAGTTATTATTAAAATTAATTAATCCTGAATCCTTATGTAAATTAAATCGCAAAGTTTTATTAGATTGTGTCAGATAGTGAATACCATTCAATAGGATGTATTTGGATGAAGTATATGCAGTTCTGAAAATCTTAGCACTACAGACATGTTGGTAATATTTGGACAAACAAAAAATGTTCTTTCTTTGAATCCGTGTTAATGTTTGATTGAACTCTCAATGCTCTCATCACATTAATTTATCATTATTCCAAATCATTTTATTTATATATATATATATATATATATATATATATATATTAAAGTGAACTGGAACTACTAACTTAGAAAAGAATAAGAAGAAAAAAAAAATCCACGAGTTTTATTAACAGTCAAAGTTATTACTTTAAAAGCAATCATCAGAATATGAAGGCATGTTTTGTGAATAGTTTACCCTAAAAATGAAAACCACATGAAAAGCATTTTTCCCACTCATATTGTAACAGTGAATTCTGAATAGAATTATTCCATGAACACAAAATCACTTGTATTGTATAAAATAATTTGAAATAACTTCATTTCACCAAACAGTAGAATTTTCAGTTTCAGCAAGTTTTTACACTTGGCCATTGCTAGATATGATGATTAACGATCATTCTTTCTAATTAATGAAAAATTCACAAAGAGTTTTTGAGTTGTGATTTCTTGTCAACCAGTGATCAGACCTTTCAGTATATTTTGTTTCGTTATTTGCTAAAAATTGTCCTTATAAATATATATATATATATTAGTTTGATCAAGTATCACAGGAGGATCCAATATATGTAATAAATTTCTTGGACCTTTGATTTGACTGTCAGCTGATTTCTGGTATCTTTTTATTTATTTATTTTTTGTTTTGACATATTCGATCTGGAGTTCACAGTTTCATTAGTGTCTATTATATATAGATAGTTTATGTATCCTTATATTCTCTGCATATGGTTTTCTGTATTTGACATTCCTTCTCTTTTTGCAATGTCAAATTAACAAACTATGGATTCAGCAAGTTTTCTCTGTTGATGGAACCCAATACAGCCAATGATCAATGAACTCATCCAGACAGTCCAATTTATTTATTTTTTATTTTTTTGCATGGCATTTTTGTCTTAAGTTAGAATTTAAAGAGATATCTGCCCAAATAACTTAATCTAAAAAAAAAAAATGTTCAAATATTCTTATTATCAAGTATTTCTATCATCTTATCAAATATTAGCGGTTGAATTTGCCTGAAATATTAATGATTTTTTTAACAAATGGAATAAAGTTATCAGTTGAAGCTTTTGTTTAAATTAAACAGAAAATTCGTGGATAGCCACTTAAAAAGAAAAGAAAAAAATAAGTTAAGTAACAAAGTCATTAGAATAAATACTGCACAATTTATAAGTATCAAATATGAATGCTAAAACTTTATTCTAGAAACAAAAAACAAAACCAAAAAACAACAACGATGTTTTGTTATCAAAATTTATCAGCTTGTGTTGTAAAAGTGTTAATTGAAATGTGAGAAAATGATATTCATAACATCAAAACTTACATACCTTCTGATTTTGTTTGCTCTATTTCTGGTTGGTCTATTATCATTGGCTCCTCACTGACAACCTTAAATAAGTAATGTTGTATTAACGTGACAAATTTAATGTGTGACTGATATATATATACACACACACACACACAGATAGACACTAGCGTTCAAAATTAATTACAATTTATAAATGCTATGTATTATTTGTGCAATATACTATCCCTATATTTCTATTACAGTTACTCAAGTTTTAATAAAATTATCTGCTATTATTTATAACAATGAGAATAAAAACGTAAATTTAAGTTGGTAAATGTAATGGTAAGATACTTAAAAGCAATAAAGAGTAAAAAAAAAAGTATGTTTCAATGAAGAAACAACCTCTATCAAAATGTATGGAGAGGAAAAACAAAAACAAACATTGTCTATTAAAAAACAAGGTTCTCATCTTCTCAAATAAAATTTTAGATAATATTATATCCTAAAGCATATCAAAGGCCTTTTAAAATATTATCATCTCCCCAACAGAATTAAGAGATTTTTATACTTCAAATTAACTGAATTTCAAAACAAACAATTTCATTACCTTCTTAGATGAAATTCAGTTATAGTATATACATATGCTGAATTTACATAATTAAGAGACTGAACAGGAAGAGGCCACCAAATTGAAGTATAGAACATTAGGTTTAATGAAAGCCTAGCTCAAGGGAATGAAGAATCAAGGAAAAAATAATCCTAAAACGGATTAAATAGAATATGTCAAGATCAAAGACTGTACAGGCAGTCCCCAGGTTACGGACAATCAGACTTACAGTGTTCCGTACTTATGAACAGGCTCCCAAGGCTCCCTATAAGGGTAATTTATAATTAAATAATTAAATTAATAATTTGGGAACTAGTTTCTTCTGCGCATGTAAACTAACCCGCATGCATAAGCAGTTCATCTGTGCAGTATTTTTACCCTAGCGGCTAATCTCATTGTTTATCTGATGGCTTACAGACAGCAACACTTTCATCATAAAACTTTATTCGATTTTGTGAGTCTATATTTACTATTATGATCTTATGTTCTGTTTGTTTGAATTAAAAGAAAGAGCACAATAGTTTTTGTAAGTTATTATTACAGCACAGGGGTGTATTATTATTATTATTATATAAATGTTCCTAAACTTCGATTTCCCCAGTTAACATTTTCGCTACTAAAAAGCATACTGGTATATTTTAGCCAACTGTTACAAATGATGATGAATGTACCAGTACTTTTCTTAACATATAAAGTGAATAACTTCTGCAATGTATGTGTATGATTACAGAATATGACCGAGACATAATTCTTGAACATTAAGTTACACAAATTTGCAGATAGATGGCGCTAAAAGCCTGATTTTCATTAATTATAACCCATGAAAAATACTTGTTGCGCAGCTTTCAAAGCACGACAAAAACTCAAAATGGCTGAAAACAAAACTCAAAACAAATCCCACCTAAAGACATTCTCAGGAACATATCTCGTCCATAACCAGGTGACCGCCTGTATCTAAACACAGTTCAAACTATTTAAAATAAGTTTAACTTTCCCAGTTAGTTCAGGTCAAACTAAATTGCTACAACATATTACTTATTAAAAAAAAAAAAAAAAAAAACCTGTCCAACACAAAATCCTACAGTATAAATCTTGAATTTTATTAGTCTTCAAGTTAGTTTTAAGTTGTAATGCCTACACCATTTTTGATGCCGATACCTTAATATTAATAATAGTCTTGAATTCTTTATAAATGGATTTAGCAACAAGAAGAAAAAAAAGTGTAACAAGGAAAGGTTTAGACAGAAAATACAGATACTCTGATTATGAGAATATAACCGAAAAGACTTATGAAACAAGAAGTATCTACTTATAATAATTAGAGAATAAATATTTATTGAAAGAAAAAAGAAATGAAAAGAAGTCCATTCGAGGGATATAAAAGTTGCACAGAGACCAAACAATGAGCAATCTTCGTAATGACATTGAGACATACTCAATAATATCAAAAAACATGATATTAAATAAGATTAGCTTCAAAGCACTTTCTTAAGTGCTTTGAAATTTTACTGGGTCATTCCATGTCAAATCACCCGATGAGTTCACCACCCCATCACAGATTTTTATGAAAATTTATTTGCATATAAAGAGTCATAAGATAAGACATTCTGCAAAATATGGGATTTTTAGGTCAAATATTTGCCGAGATATGAATTTTTGAATTTTTTTGTGCCACGCCCCTTTTTTGACGTATTTCCTTGAATATCTCATCTCCTAATCAATCAAATGGAACCAAATTTGTTTTCCCCATGTATTTTTTTATGCTGAATCCAAAAATTCCAACGAAATTAGTCTAGGACTAATAGTTTTGTAGTAATAGACAGCATGTAAGCATTTAGGAAAAAATTTAAATGGCCATATGGGACATCATTTAAAAATTTGAGATTTTAACCCAAGTCTAAAAAAGGTCTAAAGTAACTGATAAAAAAAAAAAAAATCAAGATGGTGTTTTGCTCCTGAGCTTAGAAAAAAAATCGCAAAGTTGGTACTCTTTTCGAATCGCATAAATGAAATATTCAAAAATTATTACTTTGTCACTGCATATTTATTTAGTAAATTCAAGTTATCCCCTGCTTTAGTCACAGCTCTGTAAGCAGTAAATCTCACTTATAACAGGTAATAACTCAGGTAAAACCCATATTTTCAAACTGAAAATTCACCATCGCTGACCGCCACTGCTAGACACCGTAGGCCTAACATAGCTATGTTACGTGTAAAGTAATGTAAATAACTGATATGTGCAAATATAAAATTTGTAATTAAAGTGCACTTTTTTTTTTTTTAACTTTTAAAGTTTTTTGAATGGACCTTTTAAATTTTTATAGTAAACTTTACCTGGGTAACTGTTCGACGAATTTTTAAATCTTTAACTGCTGTCATTTCTTTGGCTTCTTCTGTCTCTGAAGTAGATGCCTCTTGTATATCTGGCAAAGAATCCCCTATAACTACAGCAGGCAGGGGTGCAACATCAGGTATCAGATTCTGAAACGGAAATTTAAATTTACATCAATTAAGAATCAATAAAATTATGTTTTATTAAAAACCATCACTACAAGAAAAACGAATTATTGTTATTTTTTTTTTCATGTAAGTTGCAGTTATAGATAAAACTTAATGCTCATTTTATTAATTGATCTTTTTCTGACCTTTAAAGTTAAAAATGAATAATAGATTAATAGTTAGATGAGGATGTGTTATAACCATCACATAACTTCAATGTATCTGCTGTTTGAAAATACTACTAAATGTAACATTATAACAAATATTAAAACATACATACTTTCTATTTCAAATAATAAACATCCAATATGATATTTACTGGAAGTAGTGCTTTCCACTTCATGAAGGATTTGATATTACAAATAGGATAAGAACAGTAGACAAAATCACATTGACAAACTTGTTACAAATAAAAGGAAAATATGATAAAACAAAGAAATGACTCGAAACTATATAAAGTCGTGCACAGATAATCGGGAAGATAATAATAGATTTAGATACATTGTTTAAGTAAATTAAATTTTTAAAAGACTTTTAGATAATCTACAAATTTTCTGCATTGATACAAATACCTAGGTTTCCATTTTATACACTTAAAATTTCTAACAAACACAGATTCAATGATCATTCAGATATAGTCATCCTTTTCTTGCATAAAACATGAACTATAGGATTTGGATTATGGTTTTTTGAAATAATGTGATAAGTTCAATCTGATTTACACTACTTTTATGGCCAAAAGTATCTGGACCCAACTGTTGTACAATCCGAAAGTCTTGTGGCACATATTAATAGGATGTCGGGGCACCTTTCGCATCAATCACAGCCTGCATTCGTCTGAGAAGACTTTCCACCAGATTTTGAAATATGTGAGCAGGAATTTTCTTCCATTCAACAATGAGAGCTGCAGTAAGTCTGGCCAATGAAGAAGGGCAGGCCTAGTGCATAGTTTGGTGCATTCCAATTCTTCCCAGAGGTGTTCTATGGGAATCAGATTGGGGATCTGTGAAGGCTAGTCCAATTCAACACCCATCTGTTCAAATCATGGCAGCACAGCCTTCACTCTGTGGACAGAACTGTTATCCTGTTGATATAGAAACAGTCCTTCCACGAACTGTTGTCAGAGGATGGGAAGTACAGAGATGTCAAGAATGTCATACATCTTAGCGTTCATGTTTCTGGTCAAAGGAACTAAGGGACCCAAGCTAAACCACAAGAAACAGCCCCAAACTTGACACTTGGGCACAATACACTCGGGTAAGAAGCATTCTCCTGGCAACAGTCAAACATCTATCGGACTGCCAGATAGTGTAGCGGAATTCACCACTCCAAAGTACTTTTTTTCCATTTCTCCACAGTCCAATGGCGGTGCACTTTGCACTGCTGCAACAGCCGTTTAGCATTCACCTTGCTTTTGTTGGACTTGTGAAAGGCGACACGACTGTGGAAACCTATGTGTTTCAGCTCCCGACGAACGGTCCTGGTGCTAGTGATGACACCTGAAGCTGTTTGGAACTAACTAGTGATCGTTGAAAATAGGAACTTGCGATTCTTCTGCGCTACCCTCTTCAAGGTTCGATGACTGTGATCTGTGAGATTCTTTGGCCTACACTGCAATTTCCTGCCGTTGTCATTCCAAGATGTTTCCATTTTCTAATAACATCATTTACAGTTGATCGCAACAGCTGAAGCAAGGTCGATATTGCTCAAACCAATTTGTTGCACCAATGACCATGCCACATTCGAAATCACTCAACTCTGCTTACTTACTGATTGTTTAACGCCTATTCATATCTGCCCGATGCTGCAGTGACCACTTTTATCTTGTTCTATGATGTCATAGCACATGATAACAGCCACATCCACTTTTCCAGAGGGGTATCCAGATATTTTTAGTCATGTAGTGTATCAGGATTATTATGACGGTAATCATTGAGGTGTTCTTTTAACACATTCCTTTAACATCCTACATGTTTGTCCAAAATATTTGCCCTTACAAGATTTGCACCTAAGTGAGTACACAACTCCCATTATGTTTTGTTCGGAATCAGCATTTGGCTTTTCTTTTATCTTGATAATTGATTTTATAACAACTTCTGTTAATCTTAATGTCATATTTATTACAAATACTTCTAATCTCCTTATCTAAGAATATAAATTGTGGTATGCATAAATAGTTTTGAAATTATGCATCCTCTGTATGTTTGGACCGTTAAGTACACTGACTGCTCAATTGAAAGTGGACACCTGCCATAGTGGAACAACCCATGCAAATTCGGGCAATAATTTGAATATATTCGTTATAAAACAACACGATCATGTGTTGTTGGAGTCTCTATCCATGTGCTGAGGTAAAATGCCACCATCACAGCAGCTGAGCGATTTTCAATGTGGAGTAGAAATAGGCTGCCACATTAGTGGCCAGAATGTGTGAGCCATAGGAGTGACACTGAACCTGCCAAAGTCGACTGTGAGTGCTATTGTCCATATGTGATATCATGGAGGTGGCTGAGCCCGCATGCTGATCGACAGAGACCGGAAGGATCCTGAAGAGGTTGGTACGGCAGAACAGGTTTGTTCCAGTGGAACAGCGGCAGGACTACCAGCAGGCTACCGGAACAACCATCAGTACCATGACGATTCGTCGGGAGCTCCATGCCTTAGGGTGTACCGGTCGGGCTGCTGCCCACAAGCCTAACATCACCCCTGTAAACGTCCATTGTCGTGTGGCCTGGTGTAAAGAGCGACGCTCTTGGTTGATGGACCGCTGGAAGAGCATTATGTGGAACAACGAATCATACTTCACACTCTACCGATCGGATGGGCACACCTGGATGTGGCATTTGCCAGGGGAACGGCTGCTACCTAAGTGTGTCATCCCAACAGTGAAGTTTGGCGGTGCCATAAGGCCCATGTTGTCAACGCCTGGTTTCTGGAGAATAATGTTCAGGACCTTCAGAGGCCTGCCCAGAGTCAGGACCTCAACCCTATTGAACATCTATAAGATGAATTGGAGAGCCGGATTCATGCACATCTGAAGTGACCGCAAACACGCATCCAGCTTGTGTAGGCTTTGAAGGAGGAGTGGGCAAAAATACCGGTTGCTTGCTATCAGAAACTGGTGGAGACATGCCACGGCATGTGGATGCTGTGCTTAGGGCAAAAGGCCACAGTCGCGCTAGAAGACACACTGTAAATCAAGCGTCCGTTCCATACCAGAGATGTCCACTTTCAATTGAGCAGGGAGTGATTTATATTTGAAAAAATGTAAATATCAAATCCAAATAATTATTAACATTCTTTATATTATTATATTAATATTTATCTTAACTTTTATTTGTAACATTCTGACAATGTAATTTAGTATACTAATCTCATTCTATTTGTAATATCAAATTACCGATGAAGTGGAAAGCGTTACTTCCAGGAAATATTGGATTAAATGTTTATTGAAATAGGAAATATGTACAATGTTTTAACATTTTCACTACCAACCAGTTAATTGCATTCGATAGCTAAATATTGACCAATTTTGAGGTTTAAATAAAATTTATAGTTTTGTCATGGTGTGGTATATTTGAATAAAATATCTTGCTTTTATAGAGGACATTTCCAGCTTTAGCTTGATACCATGAACATGGGGGTATGATTAAGCATACGATTTTATATTTTTGTTTACAAAGATTAAAAATACCACTGTGCAGCAATGTTATTTAACTCTTTATTTAGCTTATTCACAGCTAAATACAGGTTATTTTATTCCCAGAATCTTTTCATATATTACATTAGATGAAAGCGTTTTCCTTCTGCTTGCTGATGATAAAGACGCAGCCATTTTAAGTTTCTGTCATGCTCTGAAAGCTGCTTAACAAATATTTTTTTCATGGGCTACAGTAAGCGGAAATTCAGACTTGTGGTACCGTCTATCAGCAAATTGTGTAGCTAAATTATCAATTAGCATGTCTCAGTCATATCCTATGAGCGTACATATATGTTGCAGAAGTTATTCACATTACAAGCTATACTGGTACGTTCGTCGTCGATTTGTAACAAGTTGCCTAAAACGGTACCAGTACGTTCTTTGTAGCAAAAGTGTTTTAAAAAACATTCTCTCTCTAAAAAAAAAAAAGTAACCTTAAGCAATAAAAATCTCACAAAGAAACTGTAAAGTATAACTGCACTTTCCACCGAAATTACAACTTTTCTATATTTGGATGAAAATCAATGATACATGCTCAGAAAATGCTTCTGCGACTTTATATATATAAATAATAGTAGTATCTCTTCTAATTATTTGGTATTTATCAATATTAATTTCAGTTTGGAATAGCCTGCAAATTTCATTTCAATTTCTTGAATTTAATGACCAAGATAGGTACCGAATGGAGGGAGAGAAAAATAAAGATCATTCTTTTGATTTCGTAATTTATGGGATTATTATTCATTATTATTGCAGGAAATTTAATTCTTGGCTGTTAATATGTATTTGATAATACTTCCTGTTAATACTTTTTGTAGACTGTTAATTATTAGAAAAAGCTAATAAGTCTTTCATCACAAACCCAAGATTTTTCAAAGATAACGAGAGATGTGAAATAACATATTGTTAGTACCAAAGACACAAGGATTTGATAAGAACTTACTTATACGAAAGGGAAATAGAAGCAACGCAAAGATAATTAACTTTCCCATTTTATAATTGTTCTACCCTCACACTTGAAATCTCAAAACACTGGGTAGCCATGGCTGATGAAGGATTAAGTAGTTAAGTACCTCAGGATCTCAGCAGAGACCAGCCACTTCCTTTTTTAATATTTATTACTAAGTAGCTTAGAAGCAAAATAGTGGTGCAGAAAGCTCATTTTATCTTTTTTATTTGCAGGACTACGTAACAGGATTGCTTCAACATAGTACTATCTCATCAGAAGGGAATAATCATTGTCAACATATCACTTCTGCCTTCCTACCAAACATATCAAAGGTCAGAAACAAAGTGTTCTTTCAGTAACAGAACACTAAAAAGGAAATCAAATATAAAATCTTTCTAAAAATGGCCCCCACACAATACACAAATACAATATTCTAATTCAAATATATGAAAACTAAATAATTACAATACCTTAAGAGAATCTGTAGAAATAGACAATGAAGTTTTCTTCACAGCTTTGGTAGTACTGGATCCCCACTTCCTTTTTCGAGCAGGTTTATCCCCATCACTACTTACGTCGATATTCTCCTTATTCTTATGACTTTCCTTTGAAGCTAATAAAAGATTTGTAACATGAATGTGTGTCTATACTCAAAAAAATTAAAACATGATTAAGCACAATGTAAATTACATCTGAAAAATATGATTACTACAAACCAACAGCTTGATTGGGAAAATTACTTTCACTTAAACAGATCAGACTGAGTAAATAATGTTAGTTTACTTACTCGCTTTTAAGTAATCTGACATAACTTACAATAAGTCTTTTGTTAGTGAGATTATTTTAATAAGTGATTTATAAGAACAGGAGGATATAAAAGCAATCTCCAATCTTTTAATTTGGGAATTAACATTATCATTCTTTTCCAACACAACATGTGACTGTTTTGTTTGAAGTGAATCTTGTTTCTATGTTTCCAATCTGTCATTTTGCAAGTGTAATTTTTTGGGGTTTTTGGAGCAAAAATATTAGTTTAAAATACATAAATCTATCCACACTTTTTTGTTTTTATGTGAAACCTGATTTGGTTTCAGCCATTTAACAACAGAGCTGCACTTCTCAGACTGAAAAAGCTCAGAAATTATGATGATCAGTGAATCTAAAGATGAACTGAAAGAGTGAAAAGTTCAAATACTAACATTACCTGTTAGAAAAACCACTAGTGCAGCGTGGGAGTTTTCATTAAGACAGAAAAAAAAAAAAAACCAGCAGATACCAGTGAAATATGGTATCATAACTTGCAAAATTTAAGCCGTCCGTGGTTTAACGTGTATAAAGAAGGTTTCACGTGCATTAATGTAATATGAAAAGGGAAGAAAAATCTATAAAATGCACAAATTCGTTAGAATTGTTTGCTTTTAACGCATTGAGCCATTATCAAAAGCAATCTGGGACAGCTGTTTCGTCCTTATTAGGACTCATCAGCCAGATTTAGCTTTGATAATGGAACTCGGAATGCGTCGGTACCTATGATTCTGTCTCCAGCTCCCGGAAGTGGAACCTGGTTGAAAGCAAACAACTATAGAAAAATCGCTGTAACCAGTACAGGAAAATTACCTTGGCCAGCTTTGCGCTTTTCCTGTACTGGTTACAGCGATTTTTCTATAGTTGTTTGCTTTCAACCAGGTTCCACTTCCGGGAGCTGGAGACAGAATCATAGGTACCGACGCATTCCGAGTTCCATTATCAAAGCTAAATCTGGCTGATGAGTCCTAATAAGGACGAAACAGCTGTCCCAGATTGCTTTTGATAATGGCTCAATGCGTTAAAAGCAAACAATTCTAACAAATTTGTGCATTTTATAGATTTTTCTTCCCTTTTCATAACTTGCAAAATGGTATTACAATTATATCTAATTCATAACATAACCTAAATCTTTACAGTCAGTTGATTCATTGCATGGTAATGGGATGCTATCACTACATTTTAAACACTAGAAAATGTATGCCAAGTTTTCCAATCACAATAAAGAAAAATGAAGACTTGTTGTATCTGATCTACATTATTTGCTCCCTCTTTTTTTTTTCAATTATGACATTATTATGGAAAAAAACAAAAAATGTGAAATCCAAGAGAATTATGAAGCATTAATTATCACATATAAACATACTGGCAAACACACACATGAAAGATAATAAATAAATAAATAAATAAATAAATAAATAAATAAATAAATAAAT
>JAFIDM010000003.1:16329230-16363086 GCA_023159025.1 Thereuonema tuberculata | reverse complement strand
AATAAATAAATAAATAAATAAATAAATAAATAAATAAATAAATAAATAAAAGGAACTGTGTCATCTATGTTATGCTCAAAATAGGAAATTATCATTTCCAAATGATGAAATTCCTACAAGGAAGGTAATATTAAAACTATAATATCAGGAGTACAAATGGAAAACGGCAGTTTTTTTTTCAAAATATTGTCTATCGCTAGCCATAACTTTTTCCCATCTTTCTGGCAGCATACGGATTCCGCATCGAAACAACTGCTTGTCTTTTGAGTCGATCCACGAATCGACCCAATTTTTGGTTTCTTCGTAAGAACGGAAGTGCTGCTCAGCCAGGCCGTGTTTCATCGATTGGAATACAGTGGAACCTCGCTATTCGTAATCAATCCGTTCCAGGAGACAGTTCGAATGGCGATTCGTATGAATGGCGAATCATTTTTTCACATAAGATATAATGTAAATTGGATTAATCCGTTCCAGACCCACAGATGATTGCTTATATAAACGTTTGTAATAATATGTTAAGCCTAAAATACATAAAAACTATGAAAACAATAAATATATAGGCCTCTATTATTATTTCTTTCTTTTTCAGTATAAACGATATGGTTGATTTCGCCATGCCATACTGAGTTGCCAGGTCAGAGACACGAGTTCCACTTTCAAACTTCGCAACGATTTCTTTTTTTCAATTCAATTGTCGTTCTCACTGCTTTCCTTTTAGGCTTAGTTGAATCAGTAATCTTTTTTAGACCCATAACTGGACTATTTTTAATAAAAATAACAAAAAATAACAATAAACTATCCCGAAGTTTCACGAAGCTTGCGTGGATGATGCGTAGCGTACGGAAGCTAGCACGATACTGAACTGAAGCGACCGCGTGGCGCGGCCAGTAACAAGGTCCCGCTGTCCGAATCGCGAGTTCAATTTTACTTGAAAAAGTTGTACGAATAACGAGTTGTACGAATAGAGAGGCGGACGAATGGCGGGGTTCCACTGTATGTGGTAGTCGGAAGGGGCGATGTCTGGAGAATACAGCGGGTGGGGTAGGCCGTCCCATTTCAGTGTTTTCAGGTAGCTTTTCACAAACTGAGCAACATGTGGCCGAGCATGCAGCAAAATCACATTGTTGTGTCTTTGCTCATAATCTGGCCATTTTCCTTTCAATGCTCGGCTCAAACGCATTAGTTGTATTCGATAGCGAGCTCCTGTGATGGTTTCACCCACCAAATTACAGCATGATTTTCGAGCCATGGATGTTTGGCTTGGCCATAGTTGTTGATGCATGGCTGCAGTATCCCCACGATTTTTTCCGCTTTGGATTATCGTAATCGATCCACTTCTCATCCCCAGTGACAATGCGATACAAAAAAACATTCAATTTTTTGTCGTTGGAGTAGACGTTCGCACGTAAAAAAACGTCTTTTGATGTTTCTTGGTTTCAACTCGTAAGGCACTCAATTTCCTTGCTTTTGCATCGTTCCCAAGGTTTGCAAACAACGTGAAATGGCTTGTTGAGTCATGCCCAACGGATCTGCAAGTGCTTGTTGCATTTGACATGAATCTTCATCCAGTAATGCCTCCAATTCTGCGTCTTCAAACTTTTTCACCGGTCTGGGACGCTCCTTGTCTTCCATGCCGAAATCACCCATTTTGTAGCGTTGAAACCATTTGCGACACATTCTTTCACTAATAGCAGCCTCACAGTAAGTTTCTACAATCATTTGACGTGCCTCAGCTATTTTTGAATTGAAGGCAAAAAGCAAAGCCTCCCACAAACGACGCTTATTTGGCTCAAACTTTGACATATCCGCGCACAAAAAAGTATATGATGCCGATAAAAATTCGCAAATCTAATGATGATGAGTTGTTGACAGATGCCTAACCTTACCAGGTGACATGTCTGATCCGCCATTTCTGACCAGCATTTATTGCTAGCGCCATCTATTGGGAAACGGCAGGTTTCCATTTGTACTCATGATAAAATATGAAAATTCATAACATTATTACTATTTCAACTAAGACATAAAATTTAGTATTTATAACTGCAATTTAAAGGCTTTTTAATTTCATACACATATCATGTCAGTGAGATTTATAAGGTAATAAAGGACTCCAAACTAGACATTTCAATGTCCGATTTGGGATACTGCAGCTAAATCAAAACTAGTTACATTATAAACAATTGTGTTTTTTTGAAAATTCATAACTTTGTAATCACTTAGAATTAAGCTTTCCAAATTTCATTTTAGAATTATCTTTTAATGCCCTTTCATTTTATATTCGTCATGTAAACTAGATTTCTAATCCTTGCCATTAAAATATATTTGGGAACTCAAGTGACAGCAGAATTAACATAAAAGAAAAAGAGCCGTGCCTATGCACTTCAGTTTTTGTTAATCTGAAATGAATCTTTTGGTGATTTATTCACTTCAATAGTTACCATTTCTTGCTAGTTCAAGATAAATGAAGATCTGTCATATAACTCAAAAGAAAAAATAGTTCCAAAAATTATAAAAATTAAAAAGAAAAATTAAGGAAATAAAATATCGAAACAATAAAAGTTTCTTCATCCCATTCTAATCTAAATAATAATAATAATAATGTGAAGTAAACATTTAAAAAAGATTAAGAATAGTAATTCAAAGTTCCTTCATATATGAATTCAGAATGAAGAAAAACAGCTCAAGCATGAATTGGCACTACCATAAATCAAAGAAATTAAGTGATGACATTCTAAAATGTTTTGTTACTAGTTAGCAATTCCAATTAATTCCTAGGAATTAATATCGTTCTACTTTGAGATCTTTTGTATATTGCACCTATCGTATAAAAAAAAAACAAAAACAACAACAACTAAAATTTTCAGACATAAGGGGTCGTCCATTAATTTCGTGAGGTCAAAAGGGGGAGGGGGGTCCGGCAAAATCTCACCAAGGGGGAGGGGCGTCAACGAAAATCTCACTTCAACTTTTTCATTCAGAGAATATACGTATTATAATAGATTACAATATTTTGTAATACAGTAAAACCTCGTTAAGTCGTCACCCGGATAAGTCGTCACTCCGCTTAAGTCGTCGTTTTCCTTTGGTCCCGACAAGGTCTCATAGACAATAATGTAAAATAACCCTCTTTTACTCGTCACCATATTTAATTCTACTCCGGATAACTCGTCACCCTCAAAAATGGCGAAAAGCATCTTTATTCTCAATTTTGCCTGCTATCTTTTCAGCCCCACCCCTTCACTTTAAGAAAGCCTAGCCTTTACGGGGAATTTTCTCGTGGGAAATTCACTTGGGAAATTACACACTTCTCGCTGCGACTCTTGTCAAGTGTATTCGTTTTTCTTGACCGCTACTGAGTGTGATTTTATTTCATAGCGAGTAAACCCCGAAAATTTAAAAGCGATCGAAATTGTTTGTCTTCCTCCAAATGTAACTGCACTTCTTCAGCCTTTAGATCAAGGGATAATTCTTGACTTTAAACGAAAGTACAAAAAAATGCTTTTAAAGGACATGATAAAAGCCTTGGATAGGAACGAAAAGCTAGAAGTTTCGGTTTTAGATACGATTAACTATGTGCACAAATGTTGGAGTTCCATTTCATTACAAAGTGTTTTGAATTGTTACCAGTAATCAGCACCTTCATCAATCAACACTGTTGGATTATTTTAATGCCAGTAAAAGAAAATAAAATGTGTTAAGTACAAAATGTGTTTTTTTTATTTCATTTTCCACTCATTCATTTGCATGTATTGATTTCTGAAAATCTTGTTTTTCTCACTGAATCCTACAGCAATTCATAAAAATATTGTATTTCAGTGGTTTTTTTTTTTTTTTCAAAAATGCCCACTCCGCTTAAGTCGTCAAAAATGTTTGGTCCCTTGAGTGATGACTTAACGAGGTTTTACTGTATTGACTTTTTGAACTTTTTTTGATTTTTTGACTTTTTGAAATCTCACGTGGGGGGGGGGGAGTCCCACCACATCTCACCAAGGGGGGGGGGGGTTCAAGTTTTTTAAAAAACACCTCACGTAATTAATTGACAGCCACTAAGAAGCATTAAGAAATAAGAAGGTTTTACTTTAAGTGCATTAAATTTAACTTTGAAGTCCTTAAGATTCAAAAAGCATTCCTGTGGAGACTTGAGAACTTTTAAGAAAGCTGACAATTTAATGCTATCTTTTAATCAATGGGAAACGACGAGCATAACTTCTGAATTATTTCAAAATTTCATTGAAAAAAAAAAAGAAATTAAATCCTTTTTTTATTTTCAATGTTTTAAATTTGATGCCTTTAAAAAAAATAAAAGAAAAGCCATTTTCTGTAAAAAGTTCTGATTAACTGAATAGTTTTAACAAATCAACTACTTCTTGATACCACGTTTGCACATTTTACTTAGCATTATTAAAAAGTAAATAAGCAATGTAAAACAAAACAAAAATCAATAAAATAAAAATATTTAATATATAGCCATTATAACCTGATGTAAATTTGTGCAAAAAAGAAAAAAAAAAAAAAGAAAAATCAGTAAACCTACAATTAATGGAAATCTTCCTCATCGTTATTTTCATTACCGGTTTGGCTGAATTTTCCTGTAAAATAATTAATCTTTCTTTCATAATGAACAAAAAACAAAACAAAAAAGTAAATTTGCAACACAAAAACAGTTATCAAACAAAATAAAATCAATTTAGACATTCTTAACTGATAAAGAAAAATGAACATGTATGATTTCTAATAGAATCTCGGCAAATTAACATTCAGCACTGAATAATCAGAAAACAAATGCTCACTTATAAAATAAGTTTGAAAATAAAAATACTACCATTTTCTGATACAAAATTAACTGTGGTCATTTACATCTCTTAACGAAAATGATTTTTTTTTTACTTTGCAATTTAATATTTTTTCTTCCTTTTTAAAAAAGTTCAATTTGCAAAAGCTGTAAAACTTCTTTAACACGTTCACTGCCACCATTACAAGGTAGTGGAGACCCCAGGTGCCACTACCCTTTTTACGTTTTTATTGTAAATGGTAAAATAAGAAGATAATACGTATCAAATTTCAACCCCCCCCCCCCCCCATCCAGACCTACTGAAATCAAAAACTATCACGGCTCTGCATAGGCGGCACCTCTGGTTAAATTCCTGTGATAAGTGTCTCCTAGGTACTAGATTTTTAGTAGTGTTTTTTTTATGGTTTTGTCAATGATAAGAAAAAATCAAAAAATAAAATGTAAATATGATAGAATAAAGGACGCATTTTTTATTTATAAGTAAACATACATTCTCAAATAAATTTATACCAAATCAAATTAGGGTTATGATCAAGTTACTTCTATTTTTTTTAAAATTCTGAATTTGAAAATTCAACATAAATTCAATAATCAACAAATTTAAAGAATTTTAGTGTTTTTCAAGGCCCTGGTTCTTTACTCATTACAGTGGGGAGGGAAAAACAAAACAAAATTAAGAAGTTCGGTGCCAACAACTGTTTATGACAGTTCCAGGTGTCTACAGAGATGAACAAAATACAAGTTTCTGTTACAAGTGCTGGCAGCATACTGAGCAACAAAAGTTGCCTAGCCACACAACACCGTATAATCGGCATGTCTACTACTAGCAACATATACAAGGAACCCATTTAGTCGGCAGTGAACATGTTAAATATCTTAGAAAATTTTGATTAATAAATGACTGCATATAATTTTGTACAGCAAACAATTTAAAATTTCTGCAATCTAACCTTTATATTATTTTACAAGATAAACATTTTAAAATCGTTAATTATAAAAATGGTTCAATGCTATTCTTATAATTTCATTACACGGAAGAAAAAACTAGTTATTACTTGTAAGGGTTGGTAAGAATGATAAGTTACCAAAACACTTGGCAATGGTCCCATCAGTTATAAAGAAAACCAAGTCCCTATGTCGTACTTATTTTTTTACAAATCATGAAGATCAAGAACAATTCCTGCACGAGTGCCATAGGAAAGCAGATTTATTATGAAATACAACTTTAGCCAGCTACTACTCCAGCATCAAACATTCAAGATTTCTCAAACGCAAAAACAGAATTCACTGTCTCATAGTTAAAAACATAAAAGAACAAAGAGGAAATATCGGAGAGAGGGAGAAAGAACGATTACTGTTATATAGTTCAAACACTCAATTTCTTATAAAAACTGAGGAAAAGTCAAGATGAACAATTTTGTGAAATTACAGATGTGAATGGCAACTTCCAATACTTTTATATTTTATAGTCGGAAGTTTAGAAGATTAATACTTTGAATTTCATACAAATGTTCAAGACCAATGAACTGAAACTTGTTAGAAAAGATTCATAAATTGTAGCAGATGGTTTCAATTAACTCTGCTTTAATTCTCAAACTACAGAATTAAGAGATTTCATTCACCTTTTATGGCTACTTTACCTGTGAAAGCAAAGCACAAAAAATATTTAAGTTTTAAGTTCAAAGACGAAAATAGTCCAAAATTTATACGAATAGCAATGGAGTTTCTAAGAAAAAGCTGCCTTTTTTTGGTTTTTTTAATCATAATTCTACTGCCTATCTTTACTTTTGCTACATGCCTGAAGCAGAGACTGGTCAAACTGTGTGGGGTAGTACCACAATTTAGGACTTCAACCTGGTAATTTTTTTCTTCCTTCTTTTTCCCATAAAAAATCGTCTCTATTTAACATCTCCACTCAACAAAATAACTTTGGAGGTAGAACACTCATCCAAAGGATAACTGGAAATACTGTGCTCTCCCCAGAATTCTAAGATTCATAAATGAAAGCAACTACAGGGTGTCTACAAAATCTCAATAAAAAAATTCCCTGATTTTTCTCTGATTTCATGAACAATTTCTTTTAAAATTCCCTGAAATTCCCTGATCTGTTCAACCAAAAAACAAAAACAAAAAACTTCAAACCGATCTGTTCAACCAAAAAATTCCCTGATTTTAAGAAATAATTTCAAAATTCCCTGATAATTCCCTGATTTTTTCCAGAATAACAAAATTCCCTGACAATTCCCGGTTTTCCCTGATTTCCCGGTTCTGTAGACACCCTGAACTATATAAGTCCAGAAGTAAAAGAAAACTATATATCTTAAGTGAACATTGAAAGCAAAGTGTTGCTTCTGCAGATACAGGAAAGAAATGGAGAAGAATGTATAAATTCTGAAATATTTCTAATTGCCAGAATAATAAGTGCAGTATGTATATATATATATATATACTGTGCGATCAAATAACTAGAACTTGCCTGACCAAAATATCCCAAACTTCCGAGTGTCATGTGAACAGATAGAGACTGCAGACATAAGAAAAGCAGCAGATACTGACACATCAGTGTGTAGATGCAGAGTGTGAAAATGGGAAAAGCTGGTGATTTGACAGACTTCAAATATGGGATGATCATAGGCTGCCATTTGTATTTTCGAGACAGCACAAATTGGTGAACTGTCCTCGTACCACTGTTGTTAAGGTTTACAACACCATGCAGAATGGCGGAAACATTAAAGCCACTCAAGCTACTATGGCCAACCAAGAGCCATGAACAATCAAGAGCATTGTCATCTGTCACGAATGGTGTCCACCAACAGCCATCATGATTACTGTAAAAGTACTTATTTTCGCTAGGCTTTAATTTTCGCGAGCCCATCGTAATCGCGAAAATTTAAGCCTCGCGAATTACTTTTTTTCGGTTGAATTCAGTCCTGTTCATATAAAATTCGCGAAATTTTCAGCTCGCGAAATCACCGATATCTTCATTTTCGCGAAAATTATGGCTCGCGAAAATAAGTGCTTTTACAGTATCAAACAAATAACCAGGGAATACTCTCAAAGAAATATCACTCCTAGTGTGTTGTAGATCACAATGCACAGAACCATTTTCTCCATATTGGCCTTCAAAGCAGAGACCCACATCCAATACCCATCAGCAAAAATGCCTTGCATTTGCACAGGAACAATACAACTGGACTGTGAAAGATTGGTGGAAGTTTGCCCTTTCTGATGAGCCATGGTTTCAGTTATGTAAACATTTTAATCTTAAAATTTTTACATTTAAGGTTTTCTACTTTTTATTTTCTGTCAGTTTTATTTGAATATACTTAAATTCTTTCCATATCCTGTAGTATCAACTCAAATAACATTGGCTGATCTTTTTATTTCCTAATTATTTTTATTATCTTTTTGTGGAAGTGAATCAATTAATTTATTCACAAAGGAATTAAGCATTTAATAAAGTACTTATAATTATCAGTTTTATTGGGTAGCAGAATTCCGACGAAAGAACAATATCGCAAATGATCTTTGAAAGCATAAAAGAAATAACTTCATAGAAAAGGAAAGTTTTTGAACTATTATTTTATAAAAAGAGAAAAATGTTAAAGAAAAAAAACTTAAAGAAAGCTGAAGACAACTTACTAAGATAATGCTAATTCAATATTGAAGTATTATATATACTTATATATAAATATTTATAAATAATAAAATAACTACATCAACTTAATGATAATTAGTAAACCATTTAGAAATAACAGTTATTTTTAGAATAGTGACTAAGTGAATCTTCCAAAACATGAAGAATAATCGAATTTTTTGCATCTATGGCACTCCATTAAAATGAGGTTTTAATTCATAATTTCATGATCAAATAATGAAAAGCTTTCTTTTTTAATTCTCAAATAAATAAATAAAATTCATACATAAAGAGTAACGAAGCACAATTATTATTAACAGCTTAATAATAAACAAAGGAAAAGTGTCTTGAAGGTAATTACTGCATTGTATTAAATGTTATTTGAGCTCTTCTAGTTCAACTACACCACACGACAATTATTTATTTGAAATGTAGTTCAGGTGTTAAGGATTACTTTTCATATTTGGAATATTTGTTGTATAGATTTTCCCACAGCCCATTCAGTTTCAGCCTGAAGTTCTTTGTGCTATAACTATATTCTGAAGGCAAGCTTGTTTTTTTCAGAAAATTCTCTGGTTAGTTTACTAATAGAGATGCAGACCAAAAACGCTGTAAAAAATTGTAAAACATGGAAATCTGCATAATGTCGTAAAGGAAGTTTCAACTAGTCAGTATAAATTATCATAAGTGCATAAGAATGGGAGAAAGACAACTAATTTACACATAGCTACACAAAAAACTTATTCTAAAAATCAATTAAAATTTAAAATTTATTAAGTATAACTTCACTGATATTCCTTAATGACAATCATGGATGGAGAGACATGCAATTGTGATAAATTAACCACCTTTTGGATGTAAATAATTCCTTTGTTTAAATAAATTTTTTACCATTTTATGGCCATCATCTTTGGTTCCCACGGAATCATCTAACAGATGAGGAGTTAGTATTTAGTATGAATCCATGAAATAGATAATATGGGTAAATTCCCCCTTAGCCAATTTGAATTTAAGGCATGTTTTTCAAAGGATCTTCTGATAGAATGCTTTTCTTTTCCTGTCTACTCCTCAAAAATTCTACACACTTGCATTAAAAACCAGACAACTGATTTATTATAAACAGGTGTATCCTTCGCTGTATAATTCTATTTAGTCATCATTCATTTTCAAAAAATGAATGGCAGCAGAAAAAGTCAACAGAGCAATGATCCTCCATCTATGCTGGGCATCACCAAAGACCAGAACTTAAGAAATAACATTTATACGTATCGTAAAAAAAAAAATAATCTATACTTAAATAATAATTTTATTGCACTAAAATTGTTTTACCACTGTTGCTTCATTACTCACCAGACAGTTGCTTCTAATTGGGAGTAAAACCTTTCCTGCTCTCATTAAGAAATCTGGGATAACTTGAATTTTAAATCCCACATTCTCGTTTAGTAAATTGCACTGTAATTTATTCTATGAATAATTCAGCCTGATTGGTTTTTGCTTTGGCAACACCAAACATGATGGTTCAAAATAGTCCCCACTTGAAATGAACAATTCATTTTACATAGCCTGCTATAATAAAAAGATAATCTTAAGTAAAGAAAATATGCTTTGCCAAAATATTGCATATTCAAAGTATAAAGTATTTTAAACTTTTTTTTTTTTTTTAAATGCCCTTTTTCAGTTGTGAGCAGTGTGGAGTAGATCCTCAAAAAAAAAGTACTACAAATGATAGTCTTGAGGCAGTTCATTGAATCTATAAAAATTCAATCTATAAAAACTACTCTCTAATTTTTTTTATTTTTTTTTGCAAGTATCTGAGACTGAAACTCCCTCACCAACTGACTGTTAACTTCTTAAGTCCTGTCAGTGACACAAAATTTTCTATTTTCTAGCGTAATGATAGACTAACTTAACTAACTTATATTGATAAAATTTAAATGTTTTTGTTGATCAGAAATAATTATGTCAATAAATCCTTTCACATCCTGAGGTTAAATATTAAACAGCTGATATGAGAAAATATGGAAATGTTGCGTTAGGCAGCATTTACTGCTAAATTTTTTTAGCACTTTGGTACTGATTGGTAATTTCAAATTTCATTCGTTTGTGAGTACCAAAACACAAAAACTAAATGCATTTCTCACCTTGAATAAAACTTCACTACTGCTTTTATAAGTTTTGCTTCTCAGTAAATGTTAAATGGTACCAATTACCATTTCTAGCTTAGCCAATGTTACACGAATGAACTCAATAATAAACAATGTTCTAATGAATATGGTACTAATATCACAATAATACTATAGAATATAATATGTACACATTACTATTAAAATAAGCTTCCCAAAATTCTATAAAATCCTTTATCTCAGACAAAACTACCCAATCAATATATCCATTTTGTCTTTACCTGAAGCCGAATAGATTCAACAAGTTAAAACTGTTAGGCAAAGGGACAGGAAGAAGCGTATATACATTAGATGGAAGAAAAGTGCAAAATTTGGTTGGGTAGAAATATGATTCTTTTGAAAAACTAATAAATAAACATTCACAAACTCTTAAAAGAGTAGCTACTCAAAAGGCAGAGGGCAAGAATCAACACCCTTTTTTTTTCCATCAAGATAATAATGTTAATGAAAACTCTGGTGTCTGGCGTAATGAATAGTCTTATCGCTATTGATATCTTAAGTAAGAAATAAAGAAATGATAACTATGAAATAGTGGTGGATAGTTCCACAGATTAGCTCAATGCTCATGCTAAGTCTTTTTATTTGAATCA
This sequence comes from Thereuonema tuberculata, assembly GCA_023159025.1. Taxonomy (NCBI): domain Eukaryota; kingdom Metazoa; phylum Arthropoda; class Chilopoda; order Scutigeromorpha; family Scutigeridae; genus Thereuonema; species Thereuonema tuberculata. The sequence continues at coordinate 16,351,884 of JAFIDM010000003.1, read as the reverse complement.
ATTTCATTAAAGATTTGGTGCCTGCATCTGTTACTGTCTGGTAGATTTAAAACAACAAATAAATGAAGAAATAATTTAAAGGGTTTTAGAGTTTGCCAGTGGGGATTTTGGGGATTATACACAATTGTCTCATGCCCAGAACAATAGTGATTATGACATATATTTCTACTTATCAGTTTGCTGGGAAAAAGTAAATGCAATCCTCTTTGCCTTTTCAGGTTTAATTTGTTGAAAGATGGATTTTTTTTTCAGTAATTTCTCGTTTAGGGCTCTCTTGTAAAAAAACATACTGTGCCACAAAAGAATGGTAAAATTCATTTTAACTTAAAAAAAACAACAACCTTATTTATGAAAAACTAATCTAATCTAACTTATGACTCAATGATGCAAGTTTAATAATCATGAATCAAAATGCTCCAAATAGAAAGATTTAAGTAATTTTAAAAGCAACCACTACTTATTTTGACAACATGAACAAAATAAAGTGAGTAGTCACAATGATCTATATATAGCAATTTACCTGCAGCTTCCTTCAAGCAGTTAAGTGCCTCAAATAGCATTTAAATTTAGAAAGTTTTAACAAAGAAAGTTTATTATTAATAGTAAATAAAATATTATTATTATTAGGCTTTAAATACATAAGGCATATTACTCTTAAAAAGCTCAACTGTATAACAACAGATTAAGTCAAGGAATTAACAAATATAAGGAAACTGATCAAGTGACAAATTTGAAAGAGAAACTACTAGAAGAGAGAAACATTTGGATAATTAACTTCTTCAGAAGCAGCTCTATTTCAGTGACAAGATCTTTAAAACATAGTTTCAACTTATAGCAAGATCCTGAACAAAATTAAATTTTAAACACATCTAGTTTCAACAAAAACACTAAATTTGTCTCAGAATACATTCACAAACTTGCTATTTGAAACAAGGAAAATGTTTTTCCAAGTCATACCTTAATGGAACCATCTAGAAAGACAGCAAAGTAACTTTTTGGTTTATAAGCATTCTGAAATGTTTGCACTATACAAGGTCTTATTAACCTATCCAAGATCAAGAAACTGAATATGTATGAAAAGCCCCCAATATCTACATGGTTTTAATAGCAAAACATATCAAACCACTTACATGATGGAAATGACATTGGCAGGCTTTTTAATCAGCTCATTAGAATCTGGATAACACAGAGATGGAGACAGCCATTATATGGCAAGGGGAAAGGTTTAGATGTTGAATGCTACCCCAAGAAATTTGATAAGCTTTTCTAAAGTTTTTATTTATTTTGGCCCACAAGGAAATAGAAGGTTGTGGCTATCCTAAGATCCAAACATTCAACCATTTCTAAGAGAAAGGACTAAATTAAATGTCCAGCAAAGAGTTTTTGAGAAAACTGTTCAAAATGTTGATTACTGAAAGATATTCTTTTTATAACAGAGCAGCAAATGAATCTTTAGTCTTTGGATTCAATATCTTAGTATTTTTTTTTTTTGTCTCCATTATCCATACAATAAGGACTTTAATATTACAGATATCAAAAGTAAAAGAGTATGTGTACTTCATTCTGCTATTTAGTAGAATAGTGAAGTAAAAGGTCAAACACTAATTCCTTTACTGTGTTCTATGTCAGATAAAATACTTCTGCGAACAGACTGACTGAAAGAAACACACAAGTCTTACTAAGAGAATCAAACTATACCCTTACCACTTTGATAGCAATTTGTAAAGCGTATGTTGTTTATGTAAATGTCATCAGCAAATTGGAAAACTCGGGTTATTCTAATAGGTACTGTTATTTTGCAATAAGCCAGACAAAGTAGAAAACAAAACCAGGATTTTTCAATTAGATGGGCGATTTTTAGGCTTACTGCAATAAACCGAGAAATTTAGATTTAATAAACTGAATAAGTTTTGTTCAATTAGCTCAACTTAATTTTCAACATTTCACAATTAGTCCAATTGATCTTAGACTCACTAAGCAACAAAGTTTTGCCTTCTTTTTTTTTTAGTCTAGCATCAGTTTTAGTTGTTCCACTTTCAAAGATATTTGTGATCTTTGGTCCAGTGTTACTGCTCCATAACTCATGAAGTAAGAAAAAAAACCCAAACAAACTAATGTTTCCATTGAAATATGCTATATTAGGAATCTGTAACTTTATATTTCAATGCGCAAAATGTTAATTCGAAAAGGCAGCAACACATGAATATTATTCAACAGCTAATAACATCAAAGAATTTTCATAATTGAGGACAAGTTGACTAACAGATTTCCACATAACACCAATCAGTTACAGTAAATGACTGATGATCTACTAAAATTTTATGCCACCAAATTATATCATTTCAACCTTCAAAAAGCAAACTTGAAAAAGTGCCACTAGAACTGCTTAGGTTCTTGCTACCTTTTGTGGAATCGCAAATTTTGAATGACAATAAGCCCAAGTTCACTGCCTCAGTCATTGGAGAAGATATGGTGCTTCAGTTTCTAGACGGGTTACCTTCACAGTCTCGCCGTAATATGGGGAGTTACCGTAACTAGTGTATTGAAAGAATGTTAAGAGCATAGATGCATCCCAACAAATGTATCGAGTACAGCAGAAAAACTAATGAATCATCTTTGCCAATGTCCTATAAAGCTCTTTTTGAAAAGGGAAAAGTGGTAGGACTTGAAGCAACAAATATACCTTCTAACATCTTAAAAGCATCCAATGAGATGATGATTTAGAATATTTAAAAAAAGCATCCATAATCAGCAGTGAAAAATGAACAAAAGAACTTAAGAAAAAAATGTTATGTTTAAGAATTGTGAAGGATGAAAGCGAAAATTCACAGTTTCCTGCAAAGCAAGAAATCATGGCCAAAGATATTAAGTGCCATGTGAAAGTTTTTTATCAGTTTTAAAGATTGGAGAACATCAAAGAAGAAAGAAATGAAGCTTATAAAGGATAGAAGAGATCATTAGAGAAAATTTAAAGAAATTATAAAAAAAAGGGGGGGGGGGCTTTGGGCCCTTTAGATAATCAAAACAGTGTGAAAAGATTTTAATTAGAAAAAGGATATACAAATTAGAACAAGAAGTGGAGTGCTAAAAACATCATTCAACATGGATAATTTACTGATTCTTGGGCAATAGCCTTCACTGGAGTCCTGGATAATATGTGAGATTACATGTGAAGGTGTACCACAAAAATCAAAATTTAAGAAGAAAGGTTTTGTAAGGTGTTTGCATGGAAAATGAATGTGAAAATAAAAAAAAAAAAGCCGATAAACAGGGTATGCATGTAAACAAAATCAGTCATTACATCAGACCCAGCAATAAAAAATACCCAAATAAAAATCTTTTGAAGGCATGCAGAGAAAGCATTAAAAAAAAACAATGCACGCTGTAATTTGAGGATATCCGAGAACTAAAACAATTATTTGATTATCCAAGGATGACTACTTATTAGTTCACAATATTCAGATAATAAATAAAGTAGAATTTCAAAGAGACTGAAATTAATTAGTCTGCCTGCAAAAAGCCTAAAATAAGTAGGACTAATTGAACAGATATTGTTCAGTTTATTATTAGACAAACTCCACAGGCTCATTGTAAAAACACTTAATTTTTTTCTTCTTCAATTACAAAAAAAAAAAAGAAGAGTAAATTCCAAACAATACTGTTTTCACAGACTCAAATTTTACACTTAAAAGATATTATTCAGCCTTTTAAGTTATGTTTGTTTCTCTCTTCATGTCTCCTTCACAGTGTCCCTTTTTTTCCTTTTCTCTGTCAATTCCTCCACAGACCTGTTGTCATACTGAAATTCGTACGAGTTACATTAGCTTTATTTTGTAAGTGTTAAGCCTACTTACTTTGCATATTATTAATAAATATAAATTCTTAATAAAAATAATATAAAAAGAACATGCAGATGCTAAATACTTTTGGAATCTGATGGGTATTAATACCAAATGCCAAGAATTAGTAACTTTTATATTAAAATATAATCTTAAAAACAAAATAAAATGTAATTCAGCTGCTGTAAAAATATGCATAAATTAAAAACTACATTCAAAGATTACTCTCTTTAAATTTGGCGGATCTGCAAATGCTTAATTCTAGATTTTCATTAATTTTAAAAATGCAAATCTTTATCTAATTATCAAATGCAAATAAATTAGTTATTCAAATTTAGAAAATACTAGAAATAGACTTGCAGAAACAATAAAATTTAAAATTCTGAGGACAAACTGTTGGAAAGCTCTGGCATCTTCGAGGAGAGATCTGGCATCTGCACAAAATCTTCTTGTTGACCCAGGAACCAATCTAGGACCTGATGGTGCCACATGCTGAAGGCCATTAAATATCCAGACCCTTTTAAGAGTTCTTCCGTTCCCTTTGTTTTCAGTCAGTTCTCTCACTTTCAAGGCACTTTTTTTTCTTTCCTTTTTTTCTCATCCTGAAGTTGAGGCACAGAATGTTTCAGTTTTTCTTAGTTCTAATAAAGTCTTCAAAATTCTCTTTTTTTTTTTTCATTGTAAAATTTTAAAAACTAAGTAATTTGATTTTCAACATTTTTCTTCTTTTTATTACTTTCAGGAATGGAATGCTGTACAAGTATCAAAGTCTCTGTCGTTTTCATATCCATGGGTTCTTCAAAATGAAAGGAATCGCCAAATTACACACTTCATCTGTCTAATGTTACAGTTTACTCTTCTGTACAGTCTACAAATGTCTTCATTAACTGTTTCTCTGTGGCTTTCAGCTTCATTTGCAAAATCTCTTCGATTTCCGACCTTTTAACTTTTCTTCTCAGAAGTTCTTTTTAATTTAACAAACACTTGTTGCACAATTAACACTGAATTCAGCAAGTCTGAGTCACAATCCACCAGAATCAAATTTTCTTTTCTTAATTGTTAGGAATTATATCACCAAACACCAACAGTCTTTAAAAGTTTCAAGGATTGCTTTCAAAAAATGTTCAAATATGCAGATATTTCTGTATTACTACACTTATCCTTTAATTGTATTTATCCTACTACTTCAGTCCTGATTTTGTTGATAAGAATTTCACAAAAATATCGACAAAATCATATTTTTTTTGAAGTGCTTCGAAATTTTGAGATTTTGCCTTTGATTTCTCCACACGGTCTTATAGTAATTTTATTTCAATTTACATTTATTCTTTTCTCACAGTATAGGAAAATACAGGTCACAGTAAGTTTCTAGTAGTTTCTTTTAAACACTGCAGTCATAGTCCTGAGATGTTTGCGTGTTGTTGTTTTTTTCCTTTTCTTTTCTTTGTCAAGTTTGATGATGTGAATGTTTTTGATGGCAGTAATTCAGCAAAATAATTTTCACTTCTGTATTTCTGATCTAAACATTTTCTCTGGGTAAATAAATGTCTCTTCATTTGTAGATGGCTTAAACTTGGACTTGAAAATTTAACTGGTGGATAACTGGTTATCATAACTTCACTTAAATAAACACACATCAGCAGAAAGAAAAGTGACAAATTTATTTTGTTTTTAGTCCTATAAATCCTTGGCTTTTTACGAACTCAGTTCAATCTTTGATGAAACAGTTTTTGAATAATTGATAGACTTTTATGTTTCTTTTCTTTCATGTCCATCCCTGTTTTGTTTTTTTCAAATGTAAATCAAAGCTTGTCGACACTGAAATTCTTGTTTTGCTGATGTTGGTTCACAAATCTTATCGTTTTTGTATTGACAGCAGCATTTATGTTTATAAAAGCTCGAAACCAAGTTTTTGTAACCTGGAAATGTCTTTCAATCATCAATGAATGGATTTCGTTTCACAAACTGCAATTCATGGTTATTTTCTTTTTTCTTTTTAGCATTTACGAGTCAAAAGTTCATTTGGCACATTTTTATTAGGTTGCGTCAGTTCATAGTTGGAAAGTACACACTTATTGTCAGCAAGCATTGCAGAGGGAGTCTTCCCCAGGATGAAATACAGTGGTTCTCATTTTCCCTCCCCTTTGGCTGAGACCAGTCATGTGGCACATCAAGGCTTCTTGTGAAGGCATGGGCATCAGGAACATAGAAACTTAAGCAAATGGACCACTTTAGCCTGGGCTCGAACGGTGCTGGACACTGACTGTGTCTTCTGGTGAAGACATTAACAAGTTTACTATAGACTGAACTGAGGAGGAGGAGTTCAAAATAAACCTAACATACTAACACTTAAATTTAATAAAAATGGCAAGAATTATGTCCCTACATCAAAGCCGATTTATGAACTCAAATTTCAATTGTCCCTTAAATTCAAATTTTAAACTAGATAATGTCAATTTAAATGAGAACTTTCTTTTTCTTTTTTTAAAAGGCAAGAAAAAACATGGGGTAAGTTTAATTTTTTTTAAATTTAAAATTCATTAATCTGTTACTTAAATCTATTCTTGAAGTTTAACATTAGCCATATACAAAAAAAAAAAAAAAAATTCTGTATGGTAAGAAATATCATTCAAGATTCAAATATCTAATTTAGCTTGAATGAATTCTAGACATTTATTAAAGTCAAAGAAATTCAGAGCAAAAACATTCTTTTAACATACTATGCTATGTAAGAAGACATATATATTTCAAAAATAAATTTATATTAAAAAAAAATACACATTATATTTAAGTAACTATCTAAACACATGGGTGTGTGAAAGTGTATCAATCATTTAAAAATATTAAAATTTCCTCATTAAAAAATACAAAAACTAAAATCAAATACTGATGCCTTTTAAATAATTTAAAGCACTTTTGTGGCAATAATTATAATAAAAGTTTCCCCTGAACTCCTCCTTCCAGTTCTTCAGAATTTACACTTTTGGAACAAGTCATGGTTCATCAAACCTAACATTTCTTAATTTACCTGTGATTTTTGGGAATTATCTTCTGGCTGTTCTGCATCCACCGGTTCCGCATCTTCATTTTGGGAAGATTCTTTCCTGAAATTATTATGATTGAAAATGTGAAACAACTAAACAATACTTAACCAATGTAGTTTCATTTAAGATAAGTACTAATTAAAAAAAAAAAAAAAAAATGGATTCAATAGTTAAAGACTTACATGTCTTCATTATAATTCCTCAGTTATTCACAGAGCATTGATACACAATGCAAATCAGAAAACTCCAGAATCTACAATTAACTGATATTTTTCACTTTCAGGAGCCTTTTCATAAAATCAATCAATATCCACTGTCGGGATCACTGAAACATGGAAGCAACTTCAGTAGTTTGTATATATAAAGGCATACAACCTTATATTGGGTGGTTATAATTACAGTGGCCACCTATAATTTATGTAAGAATGCCACCATATATCTCTTAGGAATATATATATGGGCCATTATGGAAGTCATGGCAACTATTTTTATCTGCCAAATATGCGGCAACAATGCTATCCGAGAATACACATTTGAAAGCTTGTTGGTTATGCTTCTGATTGGCACCACAAAGATGGTGTGGATCAGTGAAGGACATGGGAGCAAGTGAAAAATATGTATTTGGAAATCATCGTTTAATAAGGCAATGCACTGTAGCCAAGGAAGAAAAAAAAAAAAAACAACAACACAGGAATGCTCAAATACACATTGCTAACACTACTGAAAAGGATGTATATATATATACAGGGTGATTACAAATGTTTTGAACAATTTCAAAACTTCCTATATGATAGCTATTGCAGTTACTATGCGATGAATGGTACAGTTGGATAGAGCAAATGTTCAAATTTGTTTTGTATATTTCAGAACTGTGAAATACGACATACATTAGGCACACGGCAACTGGAAACTCAAATTATGCAGTCCTGGCTAATGTGACAGCAGTGAGTCATTGGCTGTTGTGCCGTATAACAAACAATTGCCGCTACAGCTCGCCAGGTGGTGTTGTTGTCAAAATTGTGTTCACAGGTGCAGAAAAGGCCTACTTTGTGCTGGAATATCACGCAACCAGGTCGGTGACGGTGGTGCAGCATGGTTTTCGCACCAAATTTCAGAATGACCCACCTGCCAAGAATTCCATTCGTAACTGGTACGATCAATTTAAGCGAAGCAGGTGCATTTGTAAGGGCAAGATGAGTGGTTGACGGTCAGTCCCCAAGGAGAATGTGCGCCGCATTCGGGACACGTACTGTCATAGCCCTAACAAATCAATGCACAGAGGAAGTGCAGAACTGGGCATCCCACAGCCGACTTGTGTGGCTCGTGCTGCAGAAACGCCTACACATGTGTCCATATTGCCTGCAAAGGCTGCAGCATTTGACACCGAATGACCACCGTGTCTTCGCGAGGCATTCTGTCAGGCGATATTACAGCGATGTGAAGTTGAGAACTTTGCAACCACCATCATTTTTCAGTGAAGAGGCCACCTTTCATGTCAGCGGAAGAGTGAATCAGCACAATGTCCGAATTTGGGGAACAGAAAACCCCCACGCTTACATGGAGCATGTGCGGGATTCCCTGAAAGTGAATGTTTTCTGTGCCATGTCGGTGAACACAGTGTATGGCCTATTCTTCTTGGCAGAGAACACTGTGACAGGCTCCAACTACCTTGACATGTTAACAGAATGGTTGTTACCACAGTTGGAACACGACACTGATAACTTCATTCTGCAGCAAGATGGGGCACCACCCCGTTTCCACTCAGCCATATGCGAATATCTGAATGAACGGTTGCCACAAACGTGTCGATCAGCTGCGCAGGTGCAAATGATCAACAGTTATTGACGTGGCCTCCCCGTTCTCCAGATCTTACTCTGTGATTATTTCTTATGGGGGTACATTAAAGACAAGGTATTTGTACCGCCCTTACCACAGGATCGCAGACGTTAAAATGTGCATTTCCACTGCTATTGCAACAATAGATGGATCAATGCTATGTCGCGTTTGCGAAGACTTCAGTACCGTTTGGACATGTGTCGTGTTAACAATGGTGGCCATATCGAACATTTATAAGCAATGCATACAAACAAACTTGAACATGTGCTCTATCCAACAATACCATTCGTCGCATCATGACTGCAATAGTGATTGTACAGGACAGTTTTGAAATCTTTCAAAATATTTTTAACCCCCCTATATATATTGTAAAGATGACGAGTTATTAATGTATGAAAATCATGCTGGAACTCTTAAAAAAATGCAGTCACTTAACAATATAGATCTTGAATGCATCTTGGATTCCACTCTATTCATTGTAAAGCATTGCTCTCATTTTGTCTCAAAAACTCTGAAAGGAGGAATTTTTGAATTCCATAACAAATATTTAAATAATACAAATGAGAATAAGAAATTCTATAAGGTGGTAAAATCCATGACCAAAAGCTATTTGGCAAGGAGCAATTTATGTCGGGACAAGAATGGAAAACTGGTTGAAGACCAACAAGGAATGTTGGAAAGATTGGCTGAATATTATAACGAGCTGCTAAATAAAGCTATGCGAACACCATCCGATTTTGACGTCACGAGTCCGGCCAACTTTTTGTCAGCCCCAAACACCATCCAATTCACTATTGAAGTTGGCCGTGATATTAGCAATCCCATAATGCAATGCGTTTCCCCCAGCAGATTGGAAAATCCGAAAAAATCGAGGTTTTGAAACCTCTCTGATAAATTCTTCTTCATACTTTAAACTTTATTTATGCATGAAAGAAACTCGCAATACTCTGATATTCATTGTGTACGGGCTTGTCCTCGAATCGAATCGGCGAACATCGATTTTAGACGCCATTTCTTTCCATTGGCGAGACGTCCCGACTGACATGTTTCAACGCTGCCCTGTGATTGGGTAATTTCGACTGACTTCCCACCAACTTTCCGAGTTGCGCATGAGTCGTCGGACTAAAGTTGGTGAAAAACTGGCTTAAGATTGTCTCTCTACCAACTCATGACGTCAAAATCGGCCGACTAAATTGGTGGAAAATCGCGGGGCTTAACAGTGATGAAGATGACCAAGAAAGAGAACCAGAAGATCACAATAGAACAACTGAAACAGATAGAAAAACAAACAATAGAAGAGATACCGGAGGTCGTGAAAAAAGTTAAATAATGGACAAGATGAAATACCCAGAGAATTGATAAAAGCTGGTGGAGAGGAACTGATGAAGGTATTACATACAATGATATGTAAGATCTGGGAAAAGTATGAAATACCAACAGAATTGAAAAACGGGCTTGTCTGTCCTACTTATAAGAAAGGAGACAAGCTCGATTATAAAAATTATAGATGTATCACACTCTTAAACACTGTATATAAGATATTTTCAAGCTTAGTTCAGAAACGAGTAAACCTCTTCACTGAAAATATACTCGAGGAGTATCAATGTGGATTTCGGAAAGGTAGAGGAACAACAGACCAGATTTTTACAATTTGACAAATAATGGGAAAATGTTACAATTATAACATTGATCTACATATACTATTTATCGATTATACACAAGCCTTTGACAGTATTAAATGGAATCAGTTGTTCAGAGTGCTAATAGAGGATGGACTGCCAATCAAATTATTAAGATTGATTCAAACTTGGATGCTCGGTTCTCAATGTAAAAGTATATATTGCAGGGAAGATTAGTGATCCATTTAAAATAACGGCGGGAGTTAAACATGGTGAAACAAGCTATGAACAGCTACACTATTTAACACAGCTCTTCATAGCATTGTGAAGACTTTAAATTTTAGGAGCAACATTCTCTATAAGTCAAAACAATGCCTAGCATATGCAGATGCTAGCCCTAATAGCAAGAAATAAAGACACTAGAAGAAATGTTCAAAAAACTAGAAATAAATAGTAAAATCATAGGACTTAAAATTAATGAAGAAAAGACCAAATATTTGAAAATGTCGGCATCAGAAACTAGAAGAAGAATACAAAGAATGGAGATAAATGGTTACAACTTTGAAGGAGTTAGTGATTTCACATATCTCAGAGTGAATATTAACAATGTAAATAATATATCTGAAGAGATTAACAAAAGTGTGATGAGAGGTAATAAGGCTTATTACGTAAATATACCGCTCCTAAAATCTGCTATTTTGACTAGGAAAACAAAAATCAAGTTATATAAAACCTTAATAAGACCAGTAGTAACGTACGGAGCAGAAACATGGGTCCTTACCATTAATGACGCTGAGACTTTATGTAGATTAGAGAGGAAAATTATAAGACGAATATATGGAACAGTGAAGGAAAGAGAAAGATGGAGGATAAGATACAATGAAGAAATAAACAATATACTCGAATGAGAAGATATAGTTAGATTTGTAAAATCCCGTAGAATTTCTTGGTTGGGACATGTGCAGAGAATGGGAGTGGAAAGAATGCCTAAAAACATACATAAAAGCAATATTCTGTGTGTAGGAAAATGAGGCAGGCCCAAGAAAAGTTGGATCCAAGATGTTGTGGATGACCTGAAGAAGATGAAAGTTACCGGATGGTGGGAAATGGCTGAGAGGAGAGAGGAATGGAGGCAGATCATGAAGGCAGCCCTGGCCCACATTGGGCTGCAGTGCTTTGGAAGAAGATAATAAATTTATCTAAAACAACTGATGAACAGCTAAGCTGTTAATGTATTATTTATATATCTTCTTTCAGATCACCTGAAAATGACAATTATTAGCCATGTAATCATTGTTACGTTTGGTCTACTTTGCTGTATGGATGGGAAACATGGACATTAAAAAAGGATGTTGAAGACAGAATTAATGCATTTGAGATGTGGATATTAAGAAAAATGCTTAAAGTTAGCTGGATAACACACACAACAAATGAAGAAGTCCTACAAAGAGCTGGCCAAAAGAGATCCCTTCTAAGAACAATTCAAAAACGAAAGACAGCATACTGCGGACACTTGATTAGAGGTCCAAAGTTTGAGCTACAAAGACTTATTCTGGAAGGGAAAATCATCGGTGAAAAAGGAAGAGGACGTCCAAGAAAGAAGTGGATGGACGACATCAAAAAATGGACCAATATAAATTCGGAGGAAATCTTCCACAAAGCAAAAGGCAGAGTGTACTGGAAACAATTGATCTCCAACATCCAATAAGGATAAGGAACTAGAAGAAGAAGAATCATTGTTCCACGACCAATACAATTGTTTCTGATGGAGAGTGTTCAAAGACACTGGTGTGTTAACACTGAGTTAGAGGTATTCATCCTCAATCAGGAATGGCACAAGAAGCTGAAGAAAATAATAAAAATAGGTGATTGATACGAGATAACAGATGACTCAATCTACTATTTATTGGAGAATTGGTGGTAAAAATCGGACATGAATATGAACATGCCGATAGTAATTTAAATAATGACACTATAAGTATTTACCTTTCTTCAACTTCAACATCATCCGATTTCAAATTCTTTTCTTGAATCTTCTTAACCTTCAAACAAACCAAAATAAATATTTAATTTTTATAAGAACAAAAAATAAAGGTAAGAATATATATATATATATATTGCATATTACTAGTTTCTAAAAAGATATCAAATGAACATACATTTTCTTCAGATTTTTCTTTCATATACAATTTAATCAAGTTCTAAGTACAAACTAAAATTAATATATAAATTGTGAAGATTATGGAAATTATAATCATTATAATTATGGATACATTCATTTCAATCTATCTTAAACCTTGATAAGTTTGCGAAACAACTTATTTTCTAAATTCTAAAACAACTGATACATCAGCCGATAAAAGGATATTTTAATGATCTAAAATTAATATTTCTCTGGTTTCTCTTCTGTTCCAAAAGAGATTTCTGTCCTATGAAGAAATCAAAAAAATCACTATGGGTCATTCCATCTCAATTTGTTAATATGACCTAAATATTGTTTTTTATGACTACTAGTGTAGTTGTCATTTCCCCAAAGATTTTTTAGTCTGTTTTAAAGGAAATTTTCTTCTCTTTCCAATGATACCAGCCATAATATTGGAACACTGTCACTACAGTCTGTACACAGGAATTTGTAATTTAAGTTGTGGACATTTAAAAGAAAGTAATATTTCTATTTTGAAGGCTCAAATGACCCTTTATAATGTGATTACAACAAATCTGATGCAATATTTGAATTCTGCAGAAAATTTTACATAAGAATGGAAAATTTCAAATCTTTCCTACTTCAATTTTAGGAGAAATTAAATAAATTTAAAACTACTTATTGAATTAGCAACAGCCGCGGATGAATTTTTTTTTTTTTTTTTTTAGGCTGAAAAATCAGGCTGCTCTAGTTTTGAAACGGCTTAAGATAGAGGTCTGAAATTTTAAACTAGTCATTATATATGTAAACAAACCATGTGTACCAAATTTCATGAAAATCTGAGTTGATGGGTTGCATGCTGTGGTTCAGTTGATATGGAATGACCCTAGACCATAACAAAAATCTAAAAAGATAACTCACCTCTTCAGGTTTTTCTTCCGATGTTTCTTCTGACTCCTCCATTTTCTGCTGCTCACATTCATTAGCAGTCTTCTTCTCTACAGGTACATCTTCAGAAATGGTTTTATTCTCTTCCTCTTTGTTTACTTCTGCTTCTGTAGTATCCACTCTTTCTGGTGATTTGCTAACTGAGCGATTTCTCTTCTCATCTTGTTTATCAGGAGATTTACTACGAGATCTGCTTTAAGTAAATGAAACAATGAAGTCACCGATTACTTCATTTGTTTATTCAAAAAAACAAAACAAAAAAAAACAGTGAAATAATAGTAAAACAACTAAGGGAGTATCATAGTATCCACTGAAGTTGTAGGTTAGAATGCTAAATGAATAACTCAATTCATCTACTTCATAGTTTCGAAGAGATTGATTCAGATTTTCCTCATAATGGATCCATCTGCTACATCAATCAAATCTGCTTAAAATTCCCTGTCAAACTGCTGATTAGTTTGATAAATAATTTATTACAGATTTTTTATATCATGATTAATCATAATTTCACTGGCATTTTTTATTTCTTTGTTCATTTCCTTTCAATCCTATGACTAAGATACCACTATTTCAAGAAAATTCTAACTACTTAACAACAAATTAAATTTGAAAGTTTTTAATATCTTTGTATGCGTTATCTAAACACACACACACACACAAAAGGATGAAACAAACGGAATACAAAGATTCTTGATAAGTAAAATTATATGAATAAATGTAATGTTTAATATTTTATTTGTTGCGATATAGAAAATCTAATAGAACACTAAAATATCTCAGAAATATATTTATGAGAGATGCCCCGTTTTTTCACCAATCCCTTCAAATTCTTTTGCCAAATTACATCACAGTAAATTAGGAATTCCTTTGTACCACATAAATGTTAAGAGTTTCTGGAATGATACTGAAACTTTTTAATGATTATTAAAATTCCTAATTTGCCACACTGTAGTTTGTCAAATGATTAAAGGAGAGAAAGTGACTAAGGTGTTTACTTTGATAATAAAAATCAAATTATATTTAATAGTAGTAGACATTTTTTTTTTATTTGATTTTGTAGCAAGAATGTGAACTTTAAAGGTTTTTAACAATGTCACAGCTTTCTGACCACTAGAAACACAAACAAATCATGTCTAATAAAGTTTTCCAAGTTAAAGAAAAGGATGTATTCCATTAATATAGTTCTTCTTGTGTAAAATTCTGTGCTGCTGCACTGGTTAGAAAACAATACAATGTTATCATATCTTTTTAAAGGATTTTTTAGGTATATTAGATAACTATTTCTATATTAATAAACAGTTGTGTATATTAAATGTGGACAGAAATTTGTTTAAAAACCAATACAAATTATAATACTTTGCTATGCAAAACTCTAGATCAGGTTGTGATTTTATGATTCGATAATTAAAAATCCTAAAATTTTTAATTTTAATCAGTAAAATTTCGTTTCCATTGCAAGACTTCACTTTAACACATTTCTAACAGCAATAAAAACTGATTCAAGATCACAGAGACCCTGAAATCTCTATTGGGAAAATTTAGCATAACACAAATATTTACCTTGAGCGATTGCTATGACTACCACTTCTGCTCTTGCTGCTATTACTAGAACTGCTACTACTGTTACTACTACAGCTGCTGCTAGAACTACTTCGAGAACGCCTACTTGAATCTTGACTATTGCTTCTTTCCGGACTAGGACTACGACTGCGAGAACGGCTTTAAAAAAATAAATGGACAATTAAAATCTAAATGATTGCATTTATCAAATTACAAAATGGAAAATCCATACACGATAAAAAAAAAAATTCAATATTTCCATATGATCATAGACACTTAGTTATGTAATGTTCCTGACCATTTGAAGGAAATTGTTTTAGATATAATGAATTTTTTTTTTTCAATAATATGTGCATTTTGTGATTAATCAATCTAATACAAAGTTTATAAACTGTCAAAAGCTTAAAAACTACATATATGAATAAATATTTTTACATGGATGTAACAATAAAGCATGTGTAATGTTTAACTTCAGTTGTTTCAAAACTGCAAGAACAATCATATCTGGACCTGCAATTAAGCTATTTTAGTCACCTCTTGTACATTTGGATAAACTCTTGTATTGCGGTTTCTAAAGTCAAAGAAAAAAGGTATAAACAAATATGTAAAAAAAAAAAGTATAATAATCTTAAAGATCTTTCGATTTCGTTACAAATCATATTTTAAATATTTGTATTTTCCCCATCAGAAGATAGATATCATATGCAAGTATGCTTTTCCCTTTGACTTGATTTAATATGTTTTATGTCAATATGTTTATATATAAAAATATTTCACGAGTTGTTACATCATACATTAAACAATGGACAAAAGGATTTCAATAGAAGAGAACATGGGGCATTACTTAACATTGTTTAATTAGTAAAATGTAAAATCTATAGACAAAGATTCTGTATTAATTGGAGGGTTCAGAAGCCAATCAGTGTAAGTCATACTCTAATGTTTATATTTTTGGTTGACAAAGCGCTCAAATCACTGCTCTATAGTTATATTATCTTTCAATAAAAAATTTAAGCTTCAAATTTACAAACGTAATTTTAAAAAACCGAATTTATTTAATTTTTTGATTTACTGACTTACACTGATTGGCTTCTGAACCCTGCAATTATTCTTTAAAGAGTTTCGTTCAAACTCTTTATTATGCGTTTATACCCCTCCCCCGAAGATGAGGAAAGATAGCTACTGACTTAAGTCACTGATCACAACTCTTGTTTTTACATTTGTGAAAAGACATTGTTCCAACACTTTCACTCCATTAAGTTATTTTTTAATAATAATAATAACAACAACAAAAACTTTAACTTTAACAAATAGTTCCAAGTTAAAAAACAATTTGAAATTTGGTTTACATCTACTTCTGGAGTAATCAAATTAGTTGGAATTTTTCCTGGCTCTTCTTGTTAAACAATTTTTATGTTTCTTACTTGTATTTATACATGAAATACAACAAACTATTTTTGTTTGCTTGTTTCCTCAATTTCTTTGGTACAACTGTTTGCAGAGTTAAAATATCAATTAAGAAAAAAAAAGGAAATGAAAATGACATAGAAGCATATGAAGCCTTCCCATCATCATGTTGACAATTATGATTTTATGACAATGAGAACAGAATTATTATATTCAAACAAAGAGCCCTACAGAACATATTAAGAATTTCTTCATAATAGCATTATTTTGAACACATGATTTAATTATACCACACACAATTACTAAAAGTGAGATAAATAATAATAAACAATTTCTAAGAAGTAGTAATTACACAGCAGCAGTATTATGAAGACTTTCCATACAATAGCCAATTTCCAAATTTTTCTTATTTGTGGACAGCTTTTAACAATGGTGTCCTTTTCATCATAAAGCATGTCTAATCAAAAAAAAAAAAAAACAAATATTTGTGGGTTAGACTAGTTAACCGAAATAAAAACTTTACTATAGGTCTTCCCCAGGGGCTGCCATTTATCGCAGTAGGAAGTTTGCATGCCCCATTATGTCCCAGAGAGTTATGTTGGCAGGAGCTTGAGCTCATGGCAGGGACATCCATGCTGATCAGGTGAAAGGCAGGGGTCAAACAAAGTAGCAGTCCACTCCATTGGACAGAAAAGGATCATATTAAGCATTAAGGGTGAAGTCAATCCTTCCTTAAAGGACTAAACCTTACGTAAAGAATGATCTGAAGGATACTAATTGCAGATGGAATAGGCATATTACTAAAAAAAATGCGATATATAAATAGCCAACTGGGATACAAGTAGCAGCCATTTCTAGAAGACCAGAGGATGAAATAGAAAAGTAGAGTTGATAACTGTCCACTTCTTAAAGCAGAGATCCTGGCAGATCCTTGACACATCGTCACCAGATCTTTTTCTACAAATTAAAATTTCAGTGTATACAACCTGTCCTCACTTTATTTATTATCTATATCCTAGCAGTTATTTGGTCAAAATTATTGTGGAACACTACTTAAAAATTCCTTACACTTAAGTATGACAACATTTGTCACATCACTTATCCATGTGATACTTCAAATGTGTATGAATCTGTTATTGTCACTGTCTCTTTGTCATTTGCATTGGAAAACCACAGTAATTTTGCTTTTAGACAATGTCCCTCTCACTGTAGGATCATTCCACATGAATCAACCAGGGTGGTTGCTCGACCATCTTGTTCATTTTTTATATTTTCACCACAGGTGTCCTTACTAGTAACTTGCTCAAAAGTATTTTTGTTTTATTTTTATCTGCCACCATCTTTGATTTAGGCTCATTTTTCGTCACTATGACAAGCAAAAATAAGGGTTTGCAATGGTATAGAAGAAAGGCTGCTGTATGGTTTCTATATAAGATAGAAAGTTCTGGTTTGCACTGTCTTAAAGCAGAGATCCTGCCCTTTCAGAAACTGTTTCTAAATGAAAGATATGTCTTTGATAAGTTGGACTTTAAAGACAAAGTTTTCTATCGGAATGAGGAATTTTGCTGTTTTTAAAGGTCTGTAAAAATGAAAAGGGCTCGAAGCCACAGGATGGTAATTTTCATACAAGAACTATTGATTGAAAGTGTTTCCAGAAATAGTAAAAGAAAGCCTGGATTAGAAGTGCTTCCCGGCAATTTTTTGCTCTAAACTTGAACAATTTTTAAAAAGTATGAATTTCAAGGTCAAATACATCAAAAGTGGGAACTAGCCAAAAATTTGAAATTTTGCCCATGTATTGCCCTATGTATACTCTTCCTAGTATTTAAGAAAACCTGTAATTTCATTTTGTGGTCACACTGGTGACACACACAGCAGCTCATTATACACCACACCGAGCTGGTCCCACCAAATACACAGCTTGATTTTCGAGCCATGGATGGATCATTGTTGTTGATGCATGGCCATGGTATCACCACAATTTTTTTCGCTTTGGATTATTGTAATCAATCCACTTCTCATCCCCAGTGACAATTCGATGCAAAAAAACCTTTCTCTTTTGTCGCTGGAGCAGCTGTTCGCACATGAAAAAAATATCGTTCGATGTTTCTTGGCTTTAACTCGTACGGCGCCCAATTTCCTTGCTTTTACATCGTTTCCAAGGTTTGCAAACGTTGTGAAATGGCTTGTTGAGTCACACCCAATGAATCTGCTAGTGCTTGTTGTGTTTGACGTGAATCTTCGTCCAGTAATGCCTCCAATTCTGCATCTTCAAACTTTTTCACCGGACCGGGATGCCCCTTGTCTTCTTGCCAAAATCACCCATTTTGTAGCATAGAAACCATTCGCGATACATTCTTTCACTAATAGCAGCCTCACCATAAGTTTCTACAATCATTCGACGCGCCTCAGCGCAGATATTTTTGAATTGAAGGCAAAAAGCAAGGCCTCCCATAAATGACGCTTATTTGGCTCAAACTTCGACATATCCGAGCACAGAAAAGTATATGACGCCAATAAAAATTCACAAATCTAATGATGAGGAGTTGTTGACAGATGCCTAACCTTACCTTATGACATTTCTGATCGGCCATTTCTGACCAGCATTTACTGACAGCGCCATCTATTGGGAAACGGCAGTTTTCCATTTGTACTCCTGATTAATTATATTTATATTCTTTAGGACGCTCAAAATTTTGCAATTATATAGTTCATTTTAATGAAACATTTTAACGGATATGATAACTACAAAGAATGTTGTATTATTTGACTTGTGAAAATTATATACAGTAAAGGTCAGAAAAAAATGTTAATATATTTTCTTTAGGGGCAACTGCTACAAAAATTTTAAACCACTTATCAAATAAAAAAAATAAAAAAAATTATCAGCTTTTATAAGCACTACTAAGCCTTGATCAACCTCATTAAATATTCAACGAAGACTATCCCAAGATGGCAGGAAGTCAATTGGACTGAATCATAGCTTGAAAGCAAATATTTTGTCCAAATATCTCGTTGCTAAAGCTCTTTTATTCTCAAAACGCTTGCATAGAGCTGACCATACTACATAATTGTCATCTGACACAGGAACACTTTTTACAATCTAGGTATTCTTATAATTAAACAAAGTTTTCAATTATATTCAATAAAACAAAGTTTCAAGTCACTGAAAATTGATTTACAGCTCAAACAAACACTCACAGTCTTCTTTCCATAAGCCTTAGCCGTGGTTCAGTCTAATTGACACTGCATTAATTGAGGTGATGGATTATTTTTTAATAACCTTCTGTTTAAGTCAATTTGGATTAGCCCACTCAGAAAAGGAGCGTCAACTACCATACTTATAATATAAAACACGACTGAATTGAGTGCATTTTTGGTATTCTTTAATTCTGAAGATCTCTAAAGAAATTTAAATTTTCGGATTAGCTTAAAAAAATTAGCTTTGCAGGAGTAAATTAAAGAAGGATTTAATGACTTACAATGACGGAAGGAAATTTAAAATTATTAAATTAGAAAATCTTAAAAAGTGGATCTCAAAAACTTGTAAATTTGTTTATGCACCAAATTCAACGAGTACATTTGTTTTTTAATACATGTATAATTTTTGTTCAGTTTAATAAATTTTAATTTATATTTACTTCAAATTACGAAAAATATTAATGATTTTTATAACATGAACAAAAATTTTTAAAAAAAGGCAATCTTTAGAAAAAGGATTTTTACGAATCCAGAATTTTCTGCCCTCCTTTCCTTACTCAGTCTCTACTTTACTCCTCCACACGTTCATTTCAATTGTTATAGAATTATTCATTAACAAATAACTATAACGAAAATATTTAATTAACTAAACAAAATCGGAAAATTTGACCAACTGAAATGTCAAATCTCAATACCCCCAAGGGGCACCCGATCCGATTTTCAAATCCGTCCATGAATTGGAAAAGTGGTTTTTGTTTATTTGAAAGTAAACTAACTAAATCTTAAAACAAACTGAAAGTAGGATCTAAAATAGCGGACGTGCTCTGAATTTTAATACAAGTTTTTAACTGAAATCCACTGTCCAAATGTTAAGGTAATCGATATACACTCATATTAAGCCTAACACGAGACATTGCGATTATACCCTGCTAATGACAAATCAACCAGTGTAACTTGAATTTACTTACAACGAACATCTTTTACTCGAAATATCGCGTGCTTTGGCAGTCACGCCAAACCAGAAATACTAATGATCTATATTGAAAAGTGATAAGACATGCTCACCTCATTCTGTTAGATCCAGCCATGGCCACAGAGCACTGTGCCACCTAGCGTGCGTTTAAATTGAACTTTAAATTTTGGGAGAAAGAAATGGCATCTTTTTTAAATATTTTGTTTTCTCATATGTAAAGTTAGTTTTTTAAAAGAGTTAAATAAAGATTTTTTTAATAATTTTGCTATTATTATTATTATTATTTTTCGCAAAGCAATTCTTTTTATTTTAAAATAGATGCTACATTTTATTTTTTACTAGACCAGGATTTGGTATCATTTTTGTAAATCTAAGTGAACTTAGAATTTTTCTTAAGGACTTTTGCCAGCTAATCTTTAACGTACAAAATTAAAATGTGTACAAATAATAAATATAATTCATTTTAAACTAAAGCTACAACGGTTAAAAAAAAGAGTCGGTTTTTTTTTTTGTTTTTTTTTCTGAAACTAAAACATTATTAAAAAAACATAAATTGTGGCGGACATAAAAATTACTGTATAATTCAAAGAACGCATTTTTCAGACACTGTCCAATGTTAATTAAAGCCCCTAGCAAGACATACAAAATAATTCAGAAACATTGATTTTACAAAATTTAAACATTATTTACTGTCTGAAGTGTTGCCGCGGAATTATTAGTTTCTCCGCAAATTTCAAACATTTCAAGTAATCCCCGAAAACGAAAATTTACCATGAAAAACTTAAACCTATAATATAATAATCAGCAGCTTAAAAAAAAAAAAAAGGATTCTATTTCAATTTGCATGACTCTTTCATTAGGAAGTAAGGGAGGAATCCTTAGAACGTCGAACATTTTTATTTTTTACTTTTTCTTCAATAATAGTTTACTTACTGCGCCATTAAATGTTGTTGTCAGAAAGTAGTCTCCAAATATTTTAAGACGGCGCCGAGGGAGGGAGGGTATAAACTTTTAGCGCTTTAAAATTCTTTGTAACGAAATTATTGACTTTTTTTTTAAAGCTTTAAAAATACACATTACAGTGAATCATTGCATAATAATGGAAGGAAAAAAGATAGTGGTAATTAGTTTTGCAATGTTGTTTACTTTGTAAGTCATGATGATTTTGCACTTAGAAGATTTGAGTTACCAATGATCTTATCATTGAGAAATTAGAATTTTGTTTTTGGATAAATTGGATGAATATAATTATATTCATTATATTCATCCAATTTATGTTGATAAAAGTTACCTTTCGTTAAACCCATTGTTTCTTTTTTGAATTTACTGCGAAGCTGCATTCGATTTGTATTATTTCCATTTGCTATATTGTAATTGCCTTTTTTTGCTCCTGTTTTCCTTAGAAAGTAAAGCTTATCAAATCACTCAGATTACATGTCTCCCCACCCACCCCTTAACTACTGGATAGATCAGTGTTTCCCAACCTTTTTTGTGCTGCGCCCAACCTAAAATATCTAAAGTGTGCTATGCCCCACCATTAGGTATAACTTAAAAAAAAAAACAAAAAAAAAAAACAACATGTTTTTTACTTTCACAACCAAAAAAAAAATTGCTCCATTTCCAAATTGCCCCCTAAACAATCAAATTGCCCCCCTGTGGGGTGTGCACCCCACGTTGGGAAACGGGGATAGATCTTCTTGAAACTAGGCATGCATATTTTTAAGGACAAACGACAATCTTACTTTTTATATTTTAAATTGTTTCTTGAGGTAGTCGTTGAGAAATCATCACGAGAAGGTAAATATTTGCATAGAAACACATTTGAACCAAAACGGTGATATCTAAAAAGGTAATATTAATTCTTTAAGCTAATCTCTAATTCTGACTGCTTTGATATTAAAATTTAACTCAATTGCAGCTAAATAAGTAGTAATGAGAATTGAATTATTATTTTTTTTTTCCTGAAAATATGAAATTTCTACTGTTTATATTCAGAAGATGTTATAATTTAAAAGTACATGCAACATTTTCTTTTCTGGGGTTTTTCACAACTTTAAAAAAAAATTAAAAAAAGAAATTTTCGA